>OZ038506.1:56290939-56305939 GCA_964036315.1 Acanthosepion esculentum
TCTTCTCTATTCTTACTTAATAGCTGTGTGGCAATAAAATAAGCACATCCCATCTCCCCTCTCACTTGCAACCATCCATCACAATAAATTAAACATTTTTCATTGCAAAGCTGAATTAGAAAAATTAAAGCTTCATAAACTTCTCCTTAGTGCTGTTACTATATTAGAAGCTGGAAGGAAAAGAGATTGATTTTTACCATTTCCAAAGTCATTAGCTTGAAGTGAGCAATACTTTCTAGGAATTTTAAGTTGTCTCAAATGATAGGTAAGTGTTCTACCTTTGGACAGGAGTCTGTTAGGTTTCTGGATTAGAAGGATAATACAGCTGACTATATTGTTAATAATTCATATGTGTTTTTACAATTATTAGTAGACAATGATGGTTATAAATCCTAATGTTGCACTTTTTAATAATTTTTTTAAAAATCTTAAATAATATCCACATATTAATCTAATCATTATTTTTCTTCCTCCAATACACTTCTTTTTCTTTCCCTTCTTTTTCCTTCTGTATTTTTTCTTCAACGTCTCATCATATCCAAACCTCCCCACTCATTATTTCTTTTAAGTCTTCTCTATCAATTCTTATTCTCACTCTCTCTCTCTCTCTCTCTCTCTCACCTTTTTTCTATTGGCTTTCTCTCTCCTTCTCTCTGTTGATATTAAACTCCATTTCAACTTCTTCCTATACATTCTTCCTCTTTCTTCTCTTTGGTATTAGAATCATTTAGCATTTGCCACGTGGTAGTATTAGAATCATTTAGCATTTGCCACGTGGTAGTATTAGAATCATTTAGCATTTGCCACATGGTGGTATTAGAAACTTTGCTGCAATGCTTATTGGTGCCCAGCATATTAAATCAGTCCATCTTCTTGTTAAATGTTTTTGTGTCATTACTCATCTTTAATAATTACATAAGGTCTTGTATTGTTGTGTTGAAAATGTTTGAAATCTTTACCCTGGCTGACAAATTCAAGCTATATGCTTGCATAAAGTTTGGCAAATCTACTATTAAGATTGTCAGAATGCTTTATCAAACATGTTTTTTTGAGGCGCTTACACATTTCAAGGCCAGTCAAGTATCAGGTTAAAGATGATGATTCAGTTTGACCAATCAAGAGTATAATGTCAGAAAATGTGGAAGAAATTTTTGAACTCTTCAATGAAGACCATTAATTTAAATAATATATAAAATAAATTATTTGCTGGAATAATGGTGCATTTTTTTATTT
Source organism: Acanthosepion esculentum (assembly GCA_964036315.1). Taxonomy (NCBI): domain Eukaryota; kingdom Metazoa; phylum Mollusca; class Cephalopoda; order Sepiida; family Sepiidae; genus Acanthosepion; species Acanthosepion esculentum. The sequence goes on from OZ038506.1 coordinate 56,292,173, forward strand.
TTTTATTTTTTTAGGCCTTGTCCAGAATCTTTTCTTTACCACCTCATGCAATTTGATTTGTCTCTTGACACCATATTTAATTGTGTTCTTTGATCTTTTGGTCAGACATTCTAATTCTTCTGGTTTTTACCATTTTGTTTCTTGTTATTTTTTAATTTATTTTTTTATTTTCTGTAATTGTCATAAAATTAAATCTTGCAACTTGTTCTGGAAATAGGAACATTAAAATTAACACTAATTAAACAATTGTATATGTACATTTGTGTGTGTTTGTGTATATATATATATAGTTGGTGTGTATGTCTGTAATATATAAATTTCTTTTTTTATCTGTATGCTCATTAGATTAAAAGCTCTAAGACTGCTTTCATATATTGCATTTTTATAAGTACAGTTTAAGAATTTTTCTTTAGTTTGATTTTGCTTTTAAATTTTTGTTCATTTCTTTTATCTATTATGAAATCAATAGTTCATTTCTGTCGTGTTCTTTTATTTGCAGATCCATGGCACATGGGGTAAAAGGTTGCCCACTTCAAACGTAGTGGACTGCTATGGTCCTTTTGGATTGATTACCGTCAAGACAAGCATCAGTTCAGAAGAATGCGCCAGAGACTTAGCTGAGAACATCATCAAATTGTTACCTGCTCAGACCTGTCAAGTTCTTAGGTAAGCCATTTTTATTTGTACCTTTGACCGTTTTGCAAACAGTGTTTAAATGTTTAAAAAAAAATGGCTTTAATTTTATTTTTATTTTTTGTTATTTCTTAATGATAAAAAAAATAATGCAAAAATCTTTCATTGCCAACTGCCACTTCAATTACCATCTGGCTGTTATATTCAACCTTTTTATTTCTCTTTTTTTTTTTTTTTTTTTCAAACTGCTTAGGTCTGACAGTCATTCATATTTTCAATTGTACAGCTTCTTCATCTGTAGTTGCTTACTTTCTGCTTTTGTATTCAGAATTGGTTACAGTAGAATCTTATAAGTACACAATCTCTTGTCTGAATTTCAGAAAAACAAAAAGTTTCAAATACTGAACATCTTTTTTTTTTTTTTTTTTTTTTTCAATGTAAAAATGTTTGGATTTCAGAGCTTTTACTACCAGTAAAAAATATGCCAGTAACTTTATAGGAAGAAAACTACCAATAATAAAAGGTGTAATAACAGGAGACTTGAGAAGTCTAATTTCCTGAAAAAAATTTTTACCATTAATACTGCTTAGAAGTTTGTCTGCTAAATGCAGAGATTGCCAGACCAAGGTACAAAATTCAGGGGATACTTGATCAAGTCCCTTGCAAAGACTTGGGGAATGGCTTGTCAATTGTATTGCTGCCAAAACTTTTAATCATCTAAGAGAACTCTTTTTGCCTTCCATCAGTATGGCTGATGCTAACCTGCAAGAGAATGACTCATTGCGCTTTCTTGGGCTAACATATTCCGCTAACATGTAGTGGAAAGATTATATTGAATCAATTGCTAGGTCTGCTATTAGGAAAGCCAGTTCATTGTGTTCGCTTTGAATATTCTACCACATCTTGTCTGGTGCTTCTGCAATGTATTTAGTGATTTTGGATAAAATCTAAAGAAGAATCTGCAATTTTATCTGTACTGACCTGGCATCTCGGTTTCAGTCACTTTCCCACCACTATAACATAACCTCTTGTGTCTTTTCTATAAATATTCTCATGGTAATTGTTTTGATGAACTTTACTCTATGGTACCTAGATGCTATGAATTTATGTTCAGTTCTAGATTGGCAGCAAGGTCTCCAAATTGAAACTGCTCTCTTTTAACCCTTTTTGCCTGCCATCTTTGTGCCTTTACTATAAATATGTTTTTCATGGTAATTGGTCTTTATGAATATAAGTGCAATACAAGATTGATATCTTTGCGAAAAGCAGGAATCTATCTGTGCATGTGTGCATGTATATAAATTAACAGAACACCATTCACAGCTTTGTGCTTTAATGTGTAATATATACTAGCTGAAGTACCTGTTTAATATGGATAAGAGTTCAAGAATAATTATATCAGTAAAATGATTTCTTATAAACAAAGATCTTTACCAGATCGCAAAAACCATAGCACTTGGACACTTTCAAAATCAGTAACAAAAAAAAAAATAGATATCGCATGTAACTAGAAGGGAAGATAATGATATAATCAAGATGTTAATTATTGTTTGGGATGAAGAGTTATCATTATTTACACTAGCTCTATTGTTCTCATCTGTATTGTTGTTATCACAGTGTTTCAGCCGTTGTGTTTGCCAGCCATCATCAGGTGTATATTGATTTGGGTATTCTACAGGGAATTCCAAAATTAACCCATTATTCAATCTAATTATTGTTCACCTTGTTTACACAGAGTCCAAGTGCATACTGCCCAGCCCAAGGATTGAACTCACAATTACTATTTCACCAAATTCATGAACCAACATTTTTATCCACTTGACTATTGTCCTATAGGACAAATAAAGGATTAAATAATGGGTTCAGTGCCCCGATCGATACATTGTGATAACAACAACAAAGATAAGATCAATAGTCTGAATGTAAATAGTGCAAATCACGATGTTAACTTTCCACATTACATTAATAAAAAAAAAAGTTGGAATGAAACTCCTATCAGTACTAGAAAGAGCAATAACAGTTAGTGGACTTGAGAAGTATAATTTCCTGACTGTTTTGAGAAAATGATTTTATAAATTTCAACTGAGAGTAACACTAGTCAACAAATGGCCAATTTTCTGTATGCAAACAGCTACTTTCAGCATTACCATTTTATACGAATAACTCTTAATATTATCTGTAGTCTCAATTTACCTGATTTGGTGGGAATATTTACACAGTTTACTGCAGAGGCCTTGCCATTGTGTCTGCCTCATTTTTGAAATCTGAAAAATTTAGTATTCCAAGTCTCAGGTCCCAGTGGTTTCATTTAATAGACTGAGTACTTGTAGATTAAATTTGCTTTGAAAGTAAATATCATTTGAATATTTTACCTTTACAAGGTGAATAGGAGGGAATCACCAATAGAGAATCTAACAGTTAAACTTTTTGTTTTGTGCATATTGCCAAAACCAATTATTAAATTAATGTTTTGAATGCAATAAAAATAAAAAAAGAAGGAAAAAAGAATTTGAGTACATGTGTGTGTGTGTATATATATATATATATATATATATATATATATATATATATATATATATATATATATTGGGTGTGACAAAAGTAACACCCTTCTTTTTGAGCTGGGGTGTATAAGACAATGTAGAACAATTGAGTGGCTGTCATTATCACTAGACCTAACACCGCCAGACTTATTCTTGTGGGGGTGTACTGAAAGATCTTGTTTACAGGTTCAAACCAAAAACAATTCCTGAATTAAACAAACAATTTCTGATAAATTTTCTGAAATTAATGTGGAAATGTGTTAAATGGTTTTTAGAAGTGTTGCTGATAGGATTCAGCATTGTATTGAACATGAAGGGGAGTATTTTAAACATGTTAAATAGTTTGTTTACTCATAACAAATCATGTTGTTTTGATATGACAATACTTAAAAATTTTCTTAAGCTATTGTAATTTATTTTTGTTCCATAAAAGTTAATTTAAAAAAAATGCTGTTTTTTTTTGCTGCATCCTGTATGCGCAATTTTTTTTCTTCATCTGATTATATATTCCGAAATTAATTTTCAGATTTCTTTCTTCTCCATTGCAACTGTTATATCATATTGAAGTACCCTAAAATGTTTTTTTTATATATTTTTATCAGTACAGAGCAGTATTTCTTTCTTTCTTTCTTTTTTTTTACTGCAGGGCACACTTGTAGAATAAATAACTAAAATTCTGGGGCACACTTTAAATTTTAATAAAGAAAAATTAGTCAAGAAATTTGAAAATATGAATTTTGGTTTAACATTCCCAAAGATTAGCAGTACAGTTTTCATCTAAAAGGATTTCTAAAAAAGTTATGAAGAAAATTAAAAATGAAAGTCAATGCAAAAAATATTTGTACAGTTTATGAAGAAGGTACAGTAAATGGTTAAATGTATCAGAAGTCGTTTGTAATGTTGTATGCTAAAGATTCCTTGCCAAACAATGATCTATGGTCAAATTGGCCAGTTAAGGTTCACAGTGATTAAATCAAGATGTGAGAATATAGTATGTTCTGCTATACGAGAGTTAACCAACATACTGATTGAAAATATACAAATCAAGCACTGAAATCATTTGCACCAGCATGGTTATATTAATCACTTTGTATTGTAATGGAATGTCCCACACTCCCTATCGTCTATGTGGACTGACTATATCAGTAGCTATATATAGTGATCACAGGATATACCTAGGAGCTTACTTTGAGAATTACTAGCCTACCACCCGATTCCCTGTCTTTCAGTAGTGTATTCTCTTTTACAATAAACTTCTCTTCTTTCATTTACGTGCATGTTGCTGTTCCTTCACTTGAGTATCACTTTTGTCTGTTTGTAACCTCCTTAAGGATACAACACTTTGATGTGTGGCTTCCACATAGATGAATAAAAAAATATTACTCGACCATATTAGCCTGTGCAATTCGTAACTTGTATCATCACATAATGCATTTCTCTTATAATGTATTATATACCATAAGAATTTGAAGAAATTTAATAAAAATCTTCAGCCTTTCACAAAAGTAACAGTACCTTTCACATCTGTCAACAAAATTTTATGAAACTTTCATGAAATAAAGTACTATGACGTGGCTACCCACCAATAAATCAATATAACATTAATGTCATTATTTGCTATATTACAGGTATTTTTACATGGGGGAAAATCCGGTGAATTAATAATAAACCTATAAAATCTTTAAAAATGACAAATTAAACTCAACTTAAAAATTAATAGTGTCAATTATACAGCAGGTCAGACATGCAGACAATATGTCTCAACATCCAGTGCTTTACTATTCAGAAAAATGCATTAATAAAGTATAAACAATAAAGGTTAGAAGTGTACTGGCATTACTATTGCTCTCACTCTGAGTATCATCGCCCAATTTCATTATTTCTTTCATTAAAACATTTCTGAATAAACTGGCTAAATTCAGGATCAATTTTGCTTCCAGTATCTTCCATTTTGTCATACTGTTATGGTTGAAAGAAATTCAAAATATGTAATTCAAATATAGGTCAAAATTTTAAAAACAAGTCATACATGTATGGCTATTAACAGAAGTTCTTTAAATAAATCAGTCTCCTTTGCTAAAGAGTGAAAGAAAATCTAAGGTGGCTGGTTTAACATGACATGTATGTACTGTATGTTTTTCATGTGAAGTTACGCAGTTTGGGATGAAAGTGCAAGTGTGGTATCATACAGTATGAAATGCTCAGAGTTAAATGCAATGAAAATGTTCTGCTTTTGAAACAAATTCTAAAAGGTGATGGAAAGTGGATACTTTACAACAATGCAGAATGCAAGAGATTATGAGACAAGTGAAATAAACTTCCACAAACTGTACCAAAGTCTGGTTTTCATCCAAAGGTGATATTGTTTATATGATGTGATTGGCAAAGGGTTCTTTACCATCCATTTCTTCTGGAGACCCAAGTGGTGTAAACAATTACTATTTCCAATCAGACCACCTGAAGCCAATGAAAAGTGTCCAGAAAGAGAAATATTTCTTAAAGATACCCACATGTTTCTTTGGGGATCAGACAAAGTCTTATAGTTTCACTAAAAGTTTTTCACCTGTTCACTAGATACCACACTTTTAGGTTACCAACCACTTCATTTGTAGTCTCTTAACAGCAGTGAAAGTTAAAATGGTTACCATGTGTAACTGGAAGAGAAAATAATGAGGTAATAATGACGTTAACATTCTACACCACTTCAAATAAAAGCTTAGGAAGGAACCACACACCCCCGCACACAAATACTGGAAAGAGTGATAACAGCTACTGGACTTGAAAAACTGATTTTCCTGAAAGATTTTACAAATTTTTAACCAAAAGTAGTACTGGCTGCTCAGACAATGAATGCCTAGTGTTTCCTTATAAGGAAACGGCTAATATTACCATCAGCATTACTATTTATTCTGGTCTTTGTAGAATTGTGACAATAAAAAAAAAAAATTGATTTCTTGGAAAACTGCAAAAGTAGGTAAAGCACTTTTTGCTAAGAAAGATAAAAAGTTTTGGCTAGATGGAATTATGAAGTTGCTAGAATGATAGAAAATAATCAAACAAAATAGTGAATATGTTGTTCAATGAAGCCAATGTTAAAAATATGATATTTAGCTTTTATTCTTTTTATTTAATAAACCAAACAAACTTTAGGCTACCCAACAAATATTCATCTGTAATGTTTCTGCATATCTTTTGTTTCTATATCACAATCAAGACTTTAATATTGTTGAATTTTTATTTAGTTTGTTTATTTGACTTCATATTTTGGATATGTCATAACCAATTAGAAGGCAACAATTTCATCAGCATAAGGAAGTTTTAATTAATGTTTGAAATATGATTATTTAAATTGCTGATAATTATTACAGACATATTTCTGATTATGTCTCGTAGAACAAAAACATCTGACAGAATTAAATTCCAGCAATATGATCATGTGACCAAGGTAGCTACTACACTAATGATTAATGTTAATAATGATAATAATAATAGTTGTGAACGAGGAAAAACGGGACTTGTCAGATTGTGGACATGGATGTACCAGCAAACCACAAAGTGAAAGAGAATGAGAAATTGTAAAAGTACCAGGACCTTGCCTAGGAGCTGAGATTGGTGTGAAATATGAAGGTTAGGACTGTATCCAAAATAAGTTCATTTGAAACTGTGCCAAAAGTATTAGGATGATGATTAGATGAGTTAAAAGAAGGCTTGAGATGACAAACCCTAACATTGCTGTGGTCTGAGATAATACTGATAATGATACTGGAGATATAAAGAGAATCATTGTGACCAAATCTTCAGGTATGACCAATAGAAATCTCTTGTGAACATGCAAATAATCGTTAGGATAATACAATAGACCTTACTACCCATAATGCACCATTGACCAGCATATATAAATAGCCATGCCAAAACACAACACATGGCCTGAAGATTTTGTTCATGCATGAAACAGACTGTCACTTGGTGTTGATCTCAGGGTTCACTTTTTTTATTTACATACTCTATCTCTGATACTGAGTATTTTTACTCATAAATATAGCATATCTTAAAATTATATATATATATATATATATATATATATATATATATACCAAGTATAGGATTGGTGTATACAGAATAAATTCCAATAACCAAAATTACTATTCTTAAAAGTGCTCAATACAGAGGAGAGCAAATATAATTTATTTGAAAATTATAATATAAATATGTTATAAAATCACTACAAAAATAGGCATTTTGTTTCAAAATTTCTGGTGTCTTATCAAGTGATGGTGTTGAATGTAGAATTCTACATTTAACACCATTTTTGTAGTGATTTTATAACATTTATGTTATAATTTTCAAATAAATTATGTGTGGGTTTGTGTGTGTTTTTGTGTGTGTGTGTGTGTATCTATATCTAGGTCAGCTGCTAATAAAGCTGGTTCACTGTGTCATGTGAAACAATTTTTCTCTCCAGAAGCTATCTTACATATCTATAAGTCTATCATTTGTCTATGCTTAGAATGTTGCTGCCACATATGGTCCGCTGCTCCTGCTATTTACCTTGAGTTCATTGATCACATCCAAAGAAGAATCAGCAATATTATTTGTCCTGATCTAGCAGCTCAGCTTCAGCCACTTTCTCTCTGCCATAAGGTTCCTCCCTGTGCCTTTCATGGTAATTGTTCAGATGAGCTCTTTGCTATGGTACTAGACTTTATGAATTTAAGCATAGTACTAGACTGGCGCCGAGATCTCCTCAATTTGCAGTTGAGCTGGTTAGATGTAACCGTAAGTTCTATGCTAACAGTTTTTCTCACATTTCTTGGTTGTAGAACTCTCCAGCCAAATTTAATCTTCAAGAATTTAAATGCAATGTCAGTTGCTGCCTGTTGCCGCCATAATGACTCTTTTTGTTCCAATTCTTACACACCCAATAACCCCTTGTGCGTTAGTAGCTTTATTGTCTTGCTTGAAATGAATTTGATTAATAAATATATATACATATGTGTGTGTGTGCGCGCGTACACACACACACACACACACACACACACACACACACTTTGTCTTTGATCTTGGAAAGGGTATTAATATTGTCAGAAAAAAAATTGAAAAAAGTAACCAAGTGTCAGAAAGTCATGCTGCACATTAGTTACAAAAAACATTTCATTTGCCGCCTTTTTTTTTTCTTTTTTTTTTTTTTTGTTGAATGCTCATGATGGGAATTGGCTTCCTTTCTTTTCTTTTTTTTTCCCAATAAATAAATAATTTACAAATGCAGATGAGATTAAATTGTCCTGAATTGACTTTACTTTTGCTAATACATAAGTAAAATGTTCAAACTTGATTTCATCTACAAACTGTGATTTGGGATTTTGATAATGAAATATTTTCGTCTTTCACATTGTCAAAAAAAACAAAAACAAATCTTCATATTGACCCAAATATATTAATGATGTACTTCATGATGGCTCCCATTAAAAGAGTAATAGAAGAGAATACAGAAAATGTCTTATTTTAAATAATATTCTTCATCTGTAAACTTTTTATAAAACAACACAGTTTTTTTTAAAGATTTTGAAATGACAACCAAAGTTAATTTTTTTTAAATAGCTACCTATTGCTTCAATCTATTACACTGATAACAGAATGAGTTTATGCAATAACAAAAAATGTTTCCTTAGTTTCCAAAAACATCAAAGTTAACAAATTACACACTTACTCTGATATCTCACTTAACATAAAAGAACTTATCTGTGAACTTATTTTACTCAGGTAAATATCAATGGGCATAACTTCATATACACATGAATGTTATTAAATGAGAAAAACATGAACAGTTTTTTTCCTCTTGACAATAAAACCTTTCATAGTAAATTCTTATAGTATCATTCTCATGGAAATTAAAGATTAGCTTAAAAAAGAAGTGAAATCTACAGGTAAGATTATTATGAAAAAAAAAGTGATACCAGCAACATAATAAGCTGAGTAACTATGAAAAAAGAAGTGATTACTGTAATATATTAAGCTTAGTAACTAATAAAAACAAAGTAACTATGAAAAAAAGTGATGTCTATGCCATATTTCGTAACTATGGAAAAAAGTAGTGATGCCTGCACCATAATAAAAAAAATATTAATCAACTATGAAAAGAAAGTGATGCCTGCACCATATTTAGTAACTTTGAAAAAAGAAGCGAATTCTGCAACATATTAATCAACTATGAAAAAGGATACGATGCCGGCACCATATTTAGTAACTTTGAAAAAAGAAGCGAATTCTGCAACATATTAATCAACTATGAAAAAGGATACGATGCCGGCATCATATTTAGTAACTATGAAAAAAAGAAGTGATTACTGTAATAAATTAAGCTTAATAACTATTAAAAACAGTACAGCCTGTTGCTAAATGATATGTGCAATGTTGAGACTTCTCAAAAGATATTTATTTACATTTCTACTAACTGTAATTAAACCATAAATTGTGCCAAACCAAATACTAGCTGGTGTGTTTGATAATGTATAAATATAACAGCATTAATGAAAAGCAGAATAAATGAAAGGCATTGAACATCACAGGTTCTTGGGAAGCCATTACAAAGGGTTGGCAATGGTAATCAATGCAGCTGCGCCAGATGGTGAAATGCTGTGTTCAAGTGCAAGCCACCCTGTTGGCCTCTGCCCTGTTATAGAGTAAAGGTAAGATGTGTCTTGTGTCAATTGTTGTCTCAGCCATCTTGTTTGGCACCTTGTTTGACAGATAATGCATGTGTTTTTCAGCCATTACTGCCTACATGTTGGTGTAATCTTTCTGTATGGCTGCCGTCAACTCTCTCACTATACATCTCGGTCTTTTTATATTCTATTCACCTTTTCCTGCCTAATGCCTCTCACTTTATTGCTATCTCTTTTCATAATTCTTTGTCTTTATGTCGAAATCTGTCCAATTGCCTTTCTCATTTGCTTTATTCTCTCTTCCCCACTCATCATGTCTATTACTCATTCTTTCTCTCTTAATTGTATCGCTCTTCTTTCTTTCTTTATTATATTTCGAGCTGTCATTTTATGATTCTTTCTCTTTCTCTGTGCTCATTTATTTCTCTTTGCTGTCTATCTCTTTGTCATTCATTTCATTTCCATTCTTTCTGTTAACCATTTCTCTCTCTCTCTCTTTCATTTTTACTATTTATTGTCTCTCATTGATTCTTGCTTAATCTCTCAATCTCTCTCTCATCTCTCTCTCCTTTCTTTGTTTCTTCCTCATTGTTTATAACCCTATGTCTATTCATTAAGCTACCTTTTCTCATATTTTCTCTTATACCCTGCTCTCTCTTTTTTTCTAATCCACTCTATATCAATCATTATGCTTTCCTTTCACATACATACTAACACCTTCGCATCTCTTCTATTATATATCCTACTCTCTCATATATATCAATTTACAAATTCAACTCTAGTAATGATTTTTTTAAAAATTTCTTATATCAGTCATACAACACCACCACTCTCTCATAGGTTAACTTGCCACTTACCAAAATTTAGTGAAACATATACTTTGATTAATGTATAATGTGACCACAATTACAATATGTTTTTTCATATTAGACTAATAGATAATACTAAAATATTAAATAGTACTAATTGTAAGGAAAGACTCTAAATACTTGAAGCAATTCTAAGCAAAAAAAAAAAACCCCACATTAAGCAGGATATCTTTGCCCATGGAGGAAGATATTTTAAAATGTGTTTAAATCTAAAGAATTTGATATCTTCTTTCTTAAATGCTGTCAAATTTATGTTACTTGATGAACTAATTAAACAAAAATTAAATGTATATCCCTTGCATATAGTTGCAAACCATTTGACACATGTTACTAGCATTTGATATATATATATATATATATATATAAATTGTTTTTGTTTTTTTTGTTTTTTGAATGCGAGGAGGAAAATAATAAAAAACTTTTTCATTTGTAAGTAATAAAATTAATGGCTCCTGATAATGACTACTGATGGCCATAAGTGCTAAAAACAAAACATTATAAACTTTCTACAGTTTCATTATAATTTTGATCTCGATGTGCATTATTTCATAAGCTGACTGAATCTTCTATGTGCCGCATCCCTTCAGAACATGGGCGATTATGGTTCTCTATATCATAGACTGGGTGTGTGAGCAACGATGAGATCTTAGAGAGGTTGCAAACAAGGAGGAGGCTTATACTTAACATCAGGAAGAAGTAGCTGAAGTTTCTGGGACACATAATAAGGAAGGAGGGCCTGGAGAATCTGATACTCACAGGTTGAATAGAGGGAAAGAGAGACAAGGGAAAACAACACTTGACATACCTAGTGGAGTTAAGCAAGTGATTGACAGAATGCGGTCTGGGGGAGGAAGCAGAGGGAAGGAACTTGTTCAGAACTGCAAGGGAGGAGGTGGAGAGCCATGATCACCTAGGACATGGTGCATAAAAAGAAAAGAAAACTTTCAATACCTTGTGGCCCTTAGAAGTTTTCTATATTTTTGCTAAGGCTTGCACCTCCTATTCTGCTATCACACAAGCTCATCAGTTAAATGGCTTGTTGCCTTCCCCTATCTCTCTTGTTCTCAATATACCCTGTGAGGGTTTAGTTTTCCAAGCTAGCCTTCCTCGTTTGTTCTTTAACCACTCAGTCCATGGAATTCTCAGTATGCTTCTGTAGAACCACATTTTTGTTGACTCCAGTTTCTTCTCATCTGTGGTCAGTATGAAATAAAAGGTTTGGAATTCAGTAAACTTAGTTTGAATGAATTCTTGCTAGTTATAGCTTTCTTTTATCCATCATTGTGTCTTTCTTCCTTATACTCTTTCATATCTATTCTACCGTCCCTTTTGCATCTACTTCTCTCTCTTCTTCATTGTTTCTACTCCAATCACTCCTATACCTTTTTGCCATGTGGGGGTCGTCCATCCCTTTGCTTCCTTCCTTGTATGTGTACGTCTGACTTCCTCTTTTAAGGAAACTTCCCAGACACAGACCTTCATCCCTCCACCTATAAGTTCACTTCCCACGCTCTGAACTTCTGGCTGTGTACCTATATACAAGTGTGTGTGTGTGTGTGTGAGTGTGTGTGTTTGAGGGAGTGAGAAAGTAAGAAAGTGGGGCTCGGTGGGAGATGGGCCCACAGACAACTTGTAAGTTTCTCTTTGTCTATAATAAATGGAGCTGCTTAGCCTTTCACAGATAATAAACACAGTAATTCTCTCTTTTCACTTCACTTTCATTCTCTCTCTCTCTCCCCTTCTCTTATCTTAAAACTTTATTTAGAACTAGACTGATTCAACTTCAATATCTCCCAGTGTTTTCAAGTGGGATTCACTTGAGGTAGAAAATGGCTTGTCTAGATATACACAGACACAATCTTTTGGTTAACATTGCATATGCATCTGTGTGGGAGGGGGGGGTCTGTGTTTTCTACTGAATTCTTGGATTAACCTGCCGGAATATTGGAATTGTTTGAGACATTCCAGAAGAATGAAAGTTCATTTTACATTTTAGGTGTTTATCATCATCATCATCATTATTACTATCGTCATTATTATTATTATTATTATTACTAGCATGTTCACACTAGATATTTAGTGGTTATTGCTCTAGATTAAGTGTCAGCATGTCTTTTCATATCTCCAGCATCTTTTTTATACTCCAGCAATGTTGTGGTTAAGACAGACTCAAATCTTCCTTAGTTTTCTAATTCATCTGTTCTCACTCCTCCATGTTTTTGGCATTGTTCCAGGTACTCCAACTATTATAGGTATGACCCAAACATTTATATTCCACATTTTTTTCAGCACCTGAATAAGGTCTGGGTATTTTTTTCCAATGTTTTGTTTCCTTTTATATTCACCTATCAGTCCACTAAGTGGATGTGTGGATAGTGCAATAGATATTGGTATGAAAAGTGGAACTGGTGAGCTGAGTTCAAATTCTGAGCTAGTCTGTTGCATTTACTTTCAGATTTGTCTAATGTTATACAAAATTTGATACAGGCATAAATTTGTCAGCTATTGTAAAGATTGCAGAGCTGTTCCAACACAATATTACAAAACCTTGTGTAATAATTGAACATGAACAGATAACATAAAGCCTATTTGCAGACTGACTCAGTAGGCTGGGTACCAATGAGTGTTAGCTGCATAAGCATTTATCTTGAATGGTACAATCCCAGCATGTACACTCGAGAAACTTTCTGATACCATCTTGTATGAAATGAGTGAATGGAAAAAGATACACAAAGTATTTTGCAGTATCCAGGGCTGATTAAGTTCTTTTCTATTGAGGCACTGCAAAAATAATAAAAGTATTTTTTTAACAGCATCTCTTCTTATTCTTTTCACTCTTCTTAAAATTGGAAGAGATGCTGTAAACAAAACAGGAAACAGGCTAACAATGTGTTTCAAGAGTTACTTAGATACAAAATTAAAATTTGATAAGAATAATAGGTGTAGTTGTACACTGAAACTATAAATAAACATTTTTTTTTTTTTAATTTTATACATAAAGGGTGTTTCCTTAAGACGGATTATATATAAGGGGGTTTCATTAAGACGGATCAAAGTCAG
>OZ038506.1:56310939-56370939 GCA_964036315.1 Acanthosepion esculentum
TTGTCACTTGATGTTACCAGTACATGGGAGATAACTCTAGTACAGCAAAATGTTTGACATTACAGATAAAAAATTAAAAAATACACATGGCACATTTATTTATTGATGAGGTTCTTTTTCTAGTTATTTAAGAACTAAAAATCATAACTGAATTCTGACATTAAAATGAACATAATTCAGATCAATATTTTTGTCTTTGTTTGTTTTTAACACATTTCAATTTTTTACTCTTTGGCCTTCCTCATGTGTTGTTTGTCTTCTCAAATGTTGATAGAAATTTATCACTTGTTGTTTTTTGATTAGTCGTATCCACACATTACTTATGTTGATGGTCAGTTTTCTTATTGGATAATCCAAAACTTTTGATCCCATAGATACAGTAGGTAAATTAAGGATGGCAAAGTCAGCCTATAGGGTGGAAGGAGATGGTCCCCAGGAAGACTGGGATGCAAAAATCACATGTAACATGTGGGTGAAGGAGAAATGCACATGTACTCTCAAAATAGGATTTGTCAACCTTCTAGAAGACAACGCACAGCTGAGGAAGGCCAGAAGGTACCCAGTCAGAATGTGAAAAGGCTAAAGACAGTGATAAGGAAATTAATTCAAAGGAAATAGTTGCAACAAAGTAAAATCATATTTGACTAACACAAAAACATATGTAGCTGAATTTGTTAATATTTAAATGCTCATTCCAAACATCCTTAAAGGAACTTGCTACGATGCAATGATTAGCATACTAGTTTAAAAAATATCAACTTGGAATTCATTTCTGAATATAACTGTAGAAAAGCTGACAATTTCCAAGCAATGTGTATTCCTTAAAACTATGAATTAATTGGTAATATTCTTTTATATCCAAAGATAAAAAAAAAAAATAAGATGAAATAAGAGTTAAGCAGAAGAAAATGATAAAAAAAAATATGAGTTTTGGAATTGGTCTCATTCCTTATGTTAAGATTAAATTCTATCCAAACCAATTTGCTTTTGATCTATATTTCATTATAAGAAGAAAAAAAAACCCAAATAACAGGTACTACATTATCAGTAGGTTACTCATATTCCTTTTCTGTAATTCTTAACCCTACCTAATATGGAGGAGAAAGCCATTTCCTTTGTATATAATCTTATTAAAAATGCTTTCTTAAAAAAAATTCTTACAATCTAAAAATATTTTCTAGCTTTAAATAACCTGCAAAGGGTTGATAAGTCATAGAAAATGAATTCATCAACCAATTTTTATTAACGATTTTTTCATGTCCATTAGGAGGAAGCCATTTCCTTTGTATATAAATTTACTTCCTTATTAAAAGGGCTTACTTACAGCCACATCAAGTTGAAATGTACAATCATCGAAGTTAAGCAATGTTGAGCATGGTCACTATCTAGATGGGTGACTGGTTGGGAATACCAGGTGCCATAAGCTTGTATGTGTGTGGTATAATGGATAATGGCTCAGAATTGTTAATTGAAGATCCAAGTTCTAAATTCCTGCTGGATTTGTTATATTCACTTACATGCAAATACCTTTGGGAAAGGTATGAATTCACTTCTTCTTCCCCTAGGTATTGGTTAATTAGTAAGACCTGTATTACTAAACCATTAACTTCAAAGAAAAAAAAATTCTTACAATCTAAAAAATATTTTCTGGATTTAAATAAATTGGAAAGTGTTGGTAAGCCATAGAAAATCTCAATTTACGTCTGCCCAAAAAGTTGTTTTAAAAGTAGAAATGGAAATATGATTGGCTTACAGATAGTGAAGAAGTATCCCAAAATATTTAGACAAAGAAGAGAAAACCTCTTTTTTCTACAGTAATTTTCCAAGTCTCATCCCTTTTTCCTTTGTTAATATTTTCACTTCTACCATGCTGTCTTCCTTTCTTTTCTTTTCTTTTTTTTTGTATCTTTCTTCCATGTTTAATTAGATACAAAGCCAAAGGTTAAAATAAACCAATAAAAGTTATTTTAACCTGAGCTATTTCAGCTAACCTTACTAGAAAAGCCCATGAAATCTGGGCTCCGATCCAACTTTTGTAACAGATATAATTTCTTGAGGGTGATGAAGAATAGAATCTATGACTGCTTTTACCATAAAGGTCAGACTTCAAGATTCAGGACATCAAGTGACTTACACTTATGTGACCCCCTTTTTTTCCTCTTGCTGAATCATCTCTCATCAAGTACAGGAAGCCTGTCATAGGACATGCATATTACCCTTCTCCTTGGATCTTTTCTAACCAATTCTGAACTCCATAAATAATGGTGATTTCTGTTAGTTTTATATTTTCAAAAGGCTTTTATAAAAAAAAAAATTCAAATTCAAAGGGCTTTTATAAAACAAATGTACCCAACTTTTATAAGTTAGAAAAAACAAATATATTCCAGGTCTGTTTAACTCCTGACAGGCTGAAGCACATTAACTCATTAAAAATTTTATCAAAAATGACCTCATGACCAAATAATATTTAAATAATTACACACACATTTTCTTTTTGCTGGTGATAGAATTCATGACAAATTATGAAAATTAGTGCAGTGTTTTAAGATATTTCAAGATTATTAACATACAAATATTGTTAAGTCATAATTAATTTCCTTTTCTTAGATCAAATTTTAATAATGAATATATCATCCTAACTAAGTGTTTCTTAAATATACCATAAGAGGTGATGAAAAATGGGTTGCATACAACAATGTTCAACAAAAAGTTGTAGACTGACAAGGATTAATCTTCACAACTGACCCCAAAAGCCAAGCGCCATGGAAGAAGGGTAATGTTGTATATGTCATGGGATTGTTGGGGCATTGTTCTTTTAGAATTCATAAAATGCAGCAAAACACTAAATGCATATTTATACATCTATCAGCAACAATATGTCCATAAAAATTTCATTGAAAAGTGTCTTACTTTATCAAGCGGAAAACTGTTCTTCTCCCCAATACCAATGCAAAGCTACATACAGCTGGAATAACACAGAATGAAATTGGGGGAAATTTGGTTTATCCTACTCCACCTGGCATATTCACCTGACCATGCACCAACCAATTATTACCATTTTCTATTACTTCAAATGTGAAGGTACGGTGGAGTAATAGTCAGTGGCCCAGATTGAGGAATTGGAGAGCCAAATTCAAATTCCAGTCATGTTCATTAAATTCACTTATGGACTAATACCCTTGGTAATGGTATGAATCCATCTCCTCCTCAGCTATGGGCAAAATAGCACGGTAAACTGGGTCCTATAGCCTTGGGTGGCAATCAGTCTAGGAGAATGAAACTCTGAATTCAACCCAACCTGCTGTCTTGTAGGTCCTGCCTCTTTAAGCAAAGTCTACAAGGTAACTTCAAAGACAAATGCACCTCTCATTGTCTTGTAGAAATGAATTTGCCCCTACCTTGAGCTGCGACTGAAAATAATCAACTCTCAGGCTTAGTTTGAGCAAACACAAAATTGTGACACGTCACTGTACCATTGATCTCTCTGATTTTGATTGGATCATTCACTAATGGGTGTATCACCCACACCAATGACAATGATTGCTTCAAAATGTTTTGGTGTGGAAAAATTTCTCTAACGGAAACCAGATTCAAGAGTTTGTCGAAAACTTTTTGACATCTAAACCTGCAGAATTTTACTCAAAAGGTATCAAAGAGCCTCTTAATAAGTGGCAACAAGTCATTGCAAATAATGGTGAATATATAATTGAATAAAATGTAATTGTACAGGGTGTGGCAGAAATACCTCACACTTAATGGTAAGATATCAGCTAGATGAAGACACAATTACCACTAATGTGTTACCATTATGTGGGAGGTATTTCTGCTACACCCTGTACTTTATTTTTTGAAGAATAAAGTTGAAAAGCAAAACCAGAAATTATTTATGACTAAACCAAATAAATATTGAGTAAAAGTTTTTTTTCTTTTGTGTGTAAAGTAGAATTACTAATAATAACTGTCATTTTTTTTAATCAATTCTCCTTAAGGAAGGTGGTAATGTCGCTAAGATGCAAGGGACTACTGAAAATGAAAGAAAATTAAAAGACTTTAAAAGGAACTGGAAACCCAATTCTAAATAGGAAACAAGGGATAAACATCTACTCCTGTTCAAAAGACTGTGGAGGACTGTGAATCAAACAAAACTATCTACTCTTATCATATCCAATATTTTGATGATTAAATCCAATGATTCCACAGATTTGAATAAACAGGACAGAAGTAAAAATTGTAATATTATTTGAATTACTTTTGGGTACAAAATTCAAGTACTAGTATGATTCATTTATTTATTTCAATTTCCCCCCTGGAATGGTGTTGGTTTGCTTTGGCATACTTATTAGTTTTTCAAATAATTTTCTTTATTGCATGATTATTTTCTCCAAGTTTATTAAACTTACACAAAAGTTCTTGGAAGAAGGTTTATTTGAATGGGAATGTTTATTTTACAATTTGAAAAAATTCCTACAAGTATAACTATTCCAGACGTCACTTGTATTTGGTGCCAAAGACTACTTAGGTGAATTAGTAATTATGATTTTTTTTTACTAATATTTCTTTCATTTTATTTCTCTTTCTTTCTATTGTACACACACACACACACACACACTAAAATAATAAGAAAGAACAGTAAGATTTATAATCTGGTGTTGTTACCAATTATTTTTATTCTTAAACAGTAGAGCATAATATAATTATTTTCTTTTTTAAAATCGTATTTTTTCTTTTTTAAAATCATATTTTTAAAAGAGAAAATTACAATATATATATATATATATATATATATATATATATATATATATATATATATATATATATAAAAGAAAGAACAGTAAGATATAAAATCCGGTGTTCTTATAGATATTTTTATTTTTACACAATAGTGCTCAATGTAAATTTACAGAGCATTAATATTATAAATTAATTGATTTAAAATATGGGTTATTCGCTACACAGTGATAACCATGTTTCAGAAATGGAAGCTAAAGCTTTCGAATTTAATTTTGTTATTAAACCAAAGACATTAGTTCCATTTCCTCGTCAAGCGAATTTTGGAATATATATATATATATATGGATTCTCCTGTTGAGAACGACAGATAAGGATTCAGTAAATTTGAAGTTTTGTCTTTACTGAACAATATGTGCAGTCTTTCCTGCTATTTACCCATAGCTGGAGAAAGAAGAGGTGGATTCATACTTTTCCCAAGGTTATTTGCACATAAGTGAATGTAACAAACTTGACTTTCTGATTTTTCAGTCCAAGCCCTCATCCATTATGCCACCTGCACGTCCAAGCTTACAACACTTAGTATTCCAAAGTAGCCACCCATCCAGGTACTGACCAGGCCCATCATTGCTTAACTCCTGTGATCGGAAGTGAACTGGTGTTTCAATGTGATATGGCCATAATATAATAGCTGGCCACTCGTACCTGAGGATACCCGTCTACTAGGGTGGCTAGCCATTCCCTATTGCAGATGCTCGCTCAGGCACATTTGTGTTTGTTCAACACCCACGGAGGCAACCTGTGGTTTATGCTATGCTGAGCAGACCTTAGTTACAGTTTCTGGGAGAGAGCGTGTTATCTAGCATGATCAGCAATTTGAACAAGGCCAGCACACTCAAGCCCTTGGTCACGATGACTTGTGGCTTTGTGCTAGAACAGCTGCCGACAGCCCTCAAGAGTTCCGTCAACCCAGTTTCACTCACAAGGCTTGGGTCAACCCGTGCTGGTGTTGACAGATACTTTACAAAGGTGCAGCACGCTGGGATCGACCTCGATCTAGTCCGATAACATCAGGACGTCTCCTTCCTGACAAATCGACCACGGTGAGATTTGAATTCGGGACTCATGGTCAGAAAGTGAACATTCTAACCACTCGGCTACATGTATGTGTGTCTGTATATATATGTGTATGTATGTGTGTGTGTGTGTGTGTGTGTATATATATATATATATACACACACACACACACACAGACATACGTGTGTGTGTACACATATATAAAAGGTTAATAAAATAAAAATAACATGTAAAGATTTCTCCTAATTTTTGAAGTACATATATATATATATATATATATATGTAATAAATAAAAAATATATATATAATAAATAAAAAATATATATATAATAAATAAAAAAAAATATATATATATATATAATAAATAAAAAATATATATATATAATAAATAAAAAATATATATATATATATATAATAAATAAAAAATATATATATATATAATAAATAAAAAATATATATATATATAATAAATAAAAAAAATATATATATATATATAATAAATAAAAAAAATATATATATATATATAATAAATAAAATATATATATATATATAATAAATAATATATATATATATATATATATAATAAATAATATATATATATATATATATAATAAATAATATATATATATAATAAATAAAATATATATATATATATATATAATAAAATATATATATATATATATAATAAATAAAATATATATATATATATAATAAATAAAATATATATATATATATATATATATATATAATAAATAAAATATATATATATATATATATATATATATAATAAATAAAATATATATATATATATATATATATATATATATATATAATAAATAAAATATATATATATATATATATGAGACTAATAGTGGGTAATTTAATGACACAATGGGAAAATACTTTTATACATTTTGTTCTTCAAAAGAATGTCTTCAGACTAATAATATTTTTATCAATGGATTTATGCATATGCAGTGTGAGGGAACAAAATACAACAAGCACCAGTTATAGTTCTACATTGAGGAACGATGTGAATACAAGGACGCTTAAATTTTAATTTCAATTTTTGCCCTTCAATGTCTCTTGAAGCATAACTAAGCAAATTTATTCATCTTCCTTCCATTCCTGTTTGTTTTTATTTTTATTATTTTTATATATCCTATGTTGTAATAGTAGTAGTTCTGGCAGGAAAGGGGCATATGTTATATGATCCTGGGTGTAAATTTAACATGGAACATTCTGAAATTAGTAGACTTTCAATATATTTCCAACTTAAGATAAAAATGCTATCTAATTATACTAACAAATAATATATGTAAAATGATATAATTTAATGTATGTCAAATTTAACAGAATTTCTGCCAATAAAATGCCTAATAAGAGACTAGAGCAATAATTATTATTAAATTAAAAGTAAAAATGTCCAACACATCAAAGGTCAACTTAGAGTTGCATAATTTTTTAATCAGTCATCAGGGACTCTCAACAAGTGTAATAGTATTGATCATATCCCAATGAGTGATTGAAAAATTACAAAATACTGAGTTGACCTTCAAAAGTATTGAACATTTTACTTCTAATTTAAAAATAATAATAATATATACATATATATATAATATTATTTATTTTAGGATATTAAAACAAAAACATGTTAAAAGTTGCTACACAATGAGTAGTGATTTTTAACATGTTTTTCTTTAATATCCTAAAATAAGTAATATTTAACTCGACTCTGTACTGAGCCCACTTTTAAATTAAATGTTACATACAGTGGAATTATACTTCATGTTCTCATTTTACCTGCGTGTGTGTGTGTATATGTACATATATATATATATATATATACACATCAATCCTTGTCAGTGCACAGTGGGGCATATTATCACACATCTGTTGTACATCATATACTTATTAATGGTTATTATACATTTATATAGATCATACATTATATAGTCATAGTTTATTACATACCTGTCCATTTTGTATATTACATACCTGTCCATTTTGTATATAAGTAACTATTTACTTATTAATGGTTATTATACATTTATATAGATCATACTTTATATAGTCATAGTTTATTACATACCTGTCCATTTTGTATATAGGTAACTATTTACTTATTAATGGTTATTATACATTTATATAGATCATACTTTATATAGTCATAGTTTATTACATACCTGTCCATTTTGTATATAGGTAACTATTTACTGATTCTTATTCTTAATAGTCATATTCAGATTAGTATTTTGAAACTTTTCTTATTACATTTGCAATTCTAAATAAATTTGACAACAATTTTGTTATAAATCTAAAAATTACTTTGTGGATTTAAAAATGTTTTTTTCTGCATTGTCAAAAAAAAAATTAATAAAGGAATCTTTTGATAAAATTAAGATTTTCCTAACCAGGTTTAAAGATGAGCCTTTATAGCATCTCTTAATAAGTCTATCATGGTCATGCCACCTAGAGTCAGTTTGTTAATTTCATCCATAACAAGTGGTAAAAAATACCAGCTATTAATACTGACAAAAGTTGTTAAAAAGGCATTTTTAGAATTGCCAAAAAAATAGTGCTATATTCCCATTTTTAATGTTTGCTTTTTTTCCACATTACAAAAATATTTTCCTATACTACACAAACTGATTTTTAAAGTATTCTGTGGATATAGAAAATAATTTATTTTTAAAATTGGTAGTGGTTTACTTTGGCAATTTTCATCTTTTCCCCTCAAGTTTGAAAATTCTGCTTTTTTTTGTTTATTTTCTATATTCACATGTAGAGAGCAAGTTAAGAATCTAATCAAGGAATTTTATTAATTTGTTTTTAATTTTATCCCTACATTTTTCTGGAAGTCAGGTATAAATCCATTCAAATTAAGATAGAAATAGATATTTTTTCATTAGGGTTAAGTAAATGTCTTTTTCGTTTAACTTTTTTTTAACAGTAAATATTATTTGAACAATTGATGCACAGTGTCATCTGAATATGCAAGAATGTCTGTCACTCAACTGTGACTCCTTTTGACGCCCACTCCACAAACCACCGCATTTTGCTCACTGGGTGATAAAAGCTTACACACAAAGAACAATGCAATCAAAAAAAATCTATAATCAACTCCTCTTCTTTTCAAAATTTTCTTTTTTTATTACTTTCACAAAAGCCAAGTTTTGAACTGAATTTAAACAACCAGCAGTGGTCCCCCATTTTCATTGATTTTTAATGAATTTTTTTACATCTTTTCTTTATAGTGCTTTGTTTCAGGTCATTTATCTGTGTGTTATAGATTCTTCTTATATATGTATCTAACATTTTTTTATTTATCTTTCATAGACATTTCTCTCAACTCTTAATATACTTATATCTGTGTGTGTGTGTGTGTGTGTATATATATATATATATATATATATATATATTGTATATTACATGTTTCATTGAATATCATGGACAAGGAAATTTTAGGGTTTTTTTTCTTATAGTTTTTTTTTTTTATGAAGTCTAAGAGAGTGTAAAAGTTGTCTATAGTGATTATTAGTCTTTTCAGCTAATTCATTAACCATTTTCAAGGGTTTTATTGTTAGTAGATTTGTTTTGTGTTTTTGTATTCTAAGCTGTGTTGTATAGAAACAGTAGTAATTCAATGTTTTTTTTTGGTGGGGGGGGTCTTACATACATGCATATATATAATCAAATAGATAAATATACAAGCAAGTGTTCATATACAAAGACATATATACATACTTTATAGTGTTAGAAAAAACATTGCTCAATGTTAAATAACAGAAAAATTTTATATATTAAGAAATAATATATTACATTGATTGCACAATGTTTCATATATTGAATGTATGAAACTGAGTTGTGCAATCGATGTAATATACTATGTATACTTGTTTTATATATATATAATATATATATATAATATAACATAATATATATATAATATAACATAATATATATATAATATATATTATATATATAATATATATTATATATATAATATATATTATATATATAATATATATTATATATATAATATATATTATATATATAATATATATTATATATATAATATATATTATATATATAATATATATTATATATATATAATATATATTATATATATATAATATATATTATATATATATAATATATATTATATATATAATATAATATATATTATATATATAATATATATAATATATTATATATAATATGTAATATATATATAATGTAATATATATATATATATATATATATAATGTGCATCAATAATTTCAGGGCTTGACAGTTATTATCTGAATTTTGATCAGAATTAAGAAGCATAAAGTTAGGTGCATTGGCAGGAGTGGAGATTATGTTGAAAAACGTATGCTGTGTAAATTATATGCTTTATTATTTCATTCCCATCAATATACTTATTGATGTGTAAAAATTCTGATATAAATAAAAAATATATCTGTAAAAAGACAATATGTATAAAGGCAGCAGGGTAAATTTTTTAAAAAATTTTTAAAATTAAAATAGATCTTAGATGCAACTCAGTTTCATGCATGTATCAATCGTCAGACAGAAATTAAAAACTAGGCATTGTCATACATCAATATTTATAAACTGTGGGCAAGATAGTGGAGCAGACTATTTGCATATGAGGGAAAATAAATTGGTAAAACTTATTTGATTAAAATATATAATATTGTAGGTGAGTTATATATAAAATAAATAGACATATATAAATAATATATAAATAAAAAGCTATATATATATATATAAATAAAAAGATAGAACAGTAAGTTATATAATCCGGTGTTCTTATAGATATTTTTATTTTTACACAATAGTGCTCAATGTAAAAAATGAAAAATTCGCTTGAGGAGGAAATGGAACTAATGTCTTTAATTTAATAACAAAGTTAAATTCAAAGCTTTTAGCTTCCATTTTTGAAACATGGTTATTACTGTGTAGCGAAAAGCCATATTTTAAATCAATTAATTTATTATATATATATATATATATATATATATATATATATATATATATATATAATAAAAATATATATTTAATAAATAAAGATAATAAAATGTATATGTATGTATATATATATATATATATATTCTGGAAATGTTAACAACATTAGTTGGTTAATTCTTATTTTATTGTGAAAATATTGACTTCCATAATGGAATCTGATGTTGTGTGTATGTATGTGTTAAGTTTAACATAGCCCTGCATGAAGTCATATGAGGAGTGGCAGGAATATAGAAAGATCGTATTGCACCAATCTTTCACGTTGGGTGGCTTGTATAGTTTGAATATCAGCATTTGAAACTGATATTTTTTTCTATCTTGCATCAAACAAGCTTCTACTCTGTGTGTATATGCACGCGCATATGCATACATCTTTATGCCTGAGTACGTACATAACTGGTGCTAGTGTAGCGCTTTAGTACATACCCTCTTTACTTATTTATTCTAAAGAATTTCCTTTTTCAAATTTCTTTCTTTCCATGTTTCTTCAATCTTCTTATTAGACCTTATCTCTAGTCATCTTTTCCTCATTTTTCATTTTTCTTTTCCTTATTCTCTTCTTTTCTCTCCTTATTCTTAGCTTTTTGTCTTTTTCTGTGATGCCTTCATTCATTTCTCCTTTTTTTTTTTTGACTTCTCAATTCTTTTACCCTCTTATATTTAATATTACAACCATTCATCTTTCTTTCCCTCTCGTTCACACCACATCTTACTGTTCATATATATCCTGCCAATGTTCAAATCAGTCCTCATTCTTTAATGCTCACTCTCACCTCTCTCCCATCATCATCATCACCATCACCACCCCACCACCCCCCCCACACACACACACACCTCCCACCAGGCATGCTTCCTTCCCTGATCACCTTCAATCATTCTTCTCTCATTTATTCTTCCATTAATTCTGCTGTGAGTGAGAGTCTCAGACTTTTGAAGCAGCCAGAATCAAATGAATGAAGACAGGAGGTGGGTGCTAGGTAAAAGAAAGTGACTCAAGGAAAAAAAAAAAAAGAAAATGTAAGGCATATAAACATTGGGCTATGGCAATGCAGAATGCAAAGAAAAATCAAAATATATAGACATACTCAATAAATTAAGACTTTTAAAAATCTATATCTATCTATCTATCTATCTATCTATCTATCTAGAAACAGATTTATCTGTCAAACTAGCTACCTGTCTAGCTATCTATAGGTAGATAGATCTATCTGTAGTTATCTGTAGATAAACAGGTAGATAAATGTATCTGTAGTTATCTATAGATAGAGAGGTAGAACTATATGTGGTTATATATATCAATAGATCTATCTGTAGTTATCTATAGATAGATAGATCTATCTGTAGTTATCTATAGATAGATAACTACAGATAGATCTATCTATCTATCTATCTATCTATCTATATATATACATATATATATATATATATATATATATATATATATATATATATATATATATATATATATATATATTTTTAAAGCCTATGCACATATACATACAGAAAGAAATGTATAAAAGTAGGCAGTTTGACAAACACACAAGTAAATGGTCATAAAAGTTTATATAGTTAATACATACATGCACAATTCCCAAATCTTCCCTAAGTTACCAATAATATATATATATATATATATATATATATATATATATAAAAGGCCCAAGATCAACACAAGATAGAGGGGTTACTGTGTAGTGTTATATGAACGTAAGAAAAGGTAAGAAGTGAAGATCATAGAGCTATGCAGGAAAGATAACGGTTAACCCTAGACTTGAAGAGGTCAAGATCGTAGTGATTGGGAAAACGTTGCCGGGAGTCTGTTCCACACATCATGTGCATTTTTAAAATGCAAGAATACACAAACATTTAGTTTAAGCCAACTCAAACTTCTTTTAATAATCTGTGTACTCATGCACATATAGAAGCAGATTCAAATATAATCAAGTACATGCATATTTTAAGATATTTCCTATACTTGACACATGTATACATGCAGTAGACATAAATTTTTAGAACATATATCATATGTGCACTTTATGTAGTCTCTTAGAGTTTTAAAGAGATGCCCACATTTGACAGGAATATACATATATATATATATATATATATATATATATATATATATATTTAAAGACATTTATATTATGTTTAACGTTCTTTTTATAGATACAAGTATTTAAGCAAATGCTCTATAAAAAGAACGTTAAACATAATATAAATGTCTTTAAATAAATTGTCGGACTATGTCCAATTCTAAAATATATATATATATGTATGTATGTATGTATGTATGTATGTATGTATATATGAGAATTATTATGTGTCTGTATATATATATATATATATATATATATATGTGTGTGTATATATATGTATCTATGTATATATGAGAATTATTATGTGTCTGTATATATATATGTGTGTATATATATGTATGTATGTATATATGAGAATTATTATGTGTCTATATATATATATGTGTGTGTATATATGTCTATATGTATATACGTGTGTGTGTGTATATATATATGCTTCTGTGTTTATATATGTGTGTGTGTGGCTGTATGTATGTGTGCGTGTAGTTGTATATGTGTGTATGGGTGTGTGTGTATATATATATATATATCTATGTGTATGTGTCTATATATTTATGTCTATATATATATGTGTTCATATGTCTGTATAGTTATGTGAGTGTCTATATATATATATATGTGTGTATATATGTGTCTGTGAGTGTCTATATATATATATATGTGTGTATATATGTGTCTGTGTGTGTCTCTGTGTATATATATGTGTCTGTATGTATATATGTGTGTCTTTGTGTGTGTGTCTGTGTATATCTATGTATGTGCATATGTATACATCTATATATGGGTGTAAGTATGTATATAAGTATGTGTGTATGTTTGTGTATACACACGCGTTTTTGTATGTATATATGTATGTGCGTTTCTGTTTGAGTGTGTTTATAATGTCTAATGGGCACATGGCCAAGTGGTTATAATGTTTGCTTTCTGACCATGAGACCCGGCAAAATAGCTGAAAACCATACCACCAGTGGACCAAAGACTTTTGCGTGAAATTGGGGAGACGGAACTCAGGGGTGTCGTCAATGGTTGTGTTATCATAGTCACAAGTAGATTTTTTCCTATATATGTGTGTATCTATGTACATATGTGTGTATATGTATGTGTGTATTTTATATATGTATGGTTATATATATATATATGTGTGTGTGTGTGTGTGTATATATATTTATATGTGTCTATATATATATATATATATATTTTTGTCATCCACAGACAGACTGTTTTGCTGTTTCACAGCTCATCAGTGTGGCTAGACGTCCGGTTGCCTCGAGCTAGGATCGAAACTATATATATGTGTGTGTGTGTGTGTGTGTGTGTGTGTGTCTATAAATGTGTTTGTATTTATATATATATGTCTGTGTATATATTTATGTGAGTCTGTGTTTGTATTTATATATATCTGTATGTGTTTGTATTTATATATGTGTGTATGTATATGTGTATTTTTGTATGTATATGTGTGTATATATGTATATGTATAAATATATGTGTATGTGTATACATATATGTGTTTATATATAAATATATATATATATATGTGTGTGTGTGTGTATATATGTGTGCATATGTGTGTGTGTGTCTATATATCCATATATGTATCTCTCTCTCTCTCTCTCTATATATATATATATATATATATATATATATATGTTTGTATGTGTATGTATGTATATATATATATATATATATATATATATATATGTGTGTTTGTATGTATATGTCTGTAGTGTGCTGAACAACAGCAAGTTCTGAATCCCTCCTTTATTCAATGAATTCGATTTCCGAACATTTACAGCACATAACGCTGAATGCTTTGCTTGGGAATTGTCATCAAATTCAACACTAGACTCATCCCTACTACCCACACCTGATTTTCCATCTATACTTTATATAGTCTTAGTTTATTACATACCTGTCCATTTTGTATATAGGTATATAGTCAGGTAACTATTTACTGATTCTTATTCTTAATAGTCATATTCAGATTAGTATTTTGAAACTTTTCTTATTACAACAATTTTGTTATAAATCTAATAATTACTTTGTGGATTTAAAAAATGTTTTTTCTGCATTGTCAAAAAGAAATATTAATAAAGGAATCTTTTGATAAAATTAAGATTTTCCTAACCAGGTTTAAAGATGAGCCTTTATAGCATCTCTTAATAAGTCTATCATGGTCATGCCACCTAGAGTCAGTTTGTTAATTTCATCCATAACAAGTGGTGGAAAATACCAGCTATTAATACTGACAAAAGTTGTTAAAAAGGCATTTTTAGAATTGCCAAAAAAATAGTGCTATATTCCCATTTTTAATGTTTGTTTACTGAGGCTCTACTCTGTGATATATGCATAATCCTGTCGTTTGTCTCAGACATCATTTCTAAATCAGACTCCCATAAGACGAGTGGAGGTGACTGTTTCCTAGCCGTTGTCCTAAAGAATTGTGCTCCTGAGCTGGCTCCAGTTTTCTTCAAGCTATACAACTCTTGCCTCACTGCTTCCTGTTTTTCTACTTGTTGGGAGTCCTTCTCTGTAGTTCCTGTTTTTAAGAACTCTGGAGAACCTACTGAGCCCTCTAACTACTGCCCTATCAAATCTCCTACCACTTTTCAGCAAAATCTTCGAGGCTTTAATCAATGCCAAAAGGGTTAAGCGTCTTACCTCTCATGATCTACTCTCTGACATAAAATATGGATTCTGTTTTGCCTGGTTTACCGCTAATGTGCTTACAGCCATATTTGATTATGCATATCAAGCTCTTGATAATAATGGTAAAAATAAAGCTGTGGCGCTAGATATCTCAAAGGTATTTGTTATGGTTTGGCATGCTGGTCTTCTACATAATCTTCAGGGCTAAGGTCGTACAGGATGATTATTTGATTTAATCCAATCATTCCTATCAAATCGTGAAATGAAGGTTGTTCTGAACAGGCTCTCTTCGATATCCTTTCATACGAATGCGGGTGTCCTCAGTGCTCTGTCCTGGGTCCTACACTGTTTCTGGTCGACATAAATGAACTTCCTGATGTCATCAGTAGGCATCTATGCAGATGGCACTATCATTTACTCCTATCTCAGTAGTAAATCCAGCAGCACTGACAAAGTTAACCTGGACCTCCAATCAGTAGTTAACTGGGGCAGGAAATGCTCGATTCCATGGGAGAATCTCACTGCCGTCTTGGGGGTCACGTTTTCAACTGACTTCATGTGGAACAACTACATTAACTCAATATTGCACCTACTGCAAGAAAAGTTGGTTCACTGTGTTGTACCAGAAGGTTTTTCTCATCAGAGTTCATCTTAAACATCTCCAAATCTACCATTCGTCCATGCATTAAATACTGTTGCCATATCTCGTCTGGTGACCCTACTGTTCATCTCGAGGGACTCGAAAAAATCCGAAGAAGGATCTGCAATATAATCGGTCCTGACTTGGCATCTCATCTTCAGTCACTTTCTAACAGATGTGATGTGCTTCCCTCTGTCCTTTCTATATATATTTTCATGACAACTACACTGACAAGCTCTATTCCCTGGTCCCTTGACTACATAAATTTAAGCATGCTAGTAGATTGTCGTCTATGACTCACCCATTTACTGTTGAAATAATGTAATGTAACCACCACTTCTACTCCAACATTTTCTTGCACTTCCTAACAGTGCAACTCCCATCCTCTTACGTGCTTCCCTGAAAACTACAATCTTCAAAAATTTAAATGCAATGTCAATCGCCATCTTCTGTTGCATTGATCCCTATTCATCTTTTATCTTTTCCTCAGTCACCCCCTATACCCAGTATTTTCTTTCACTTTCTCTCTCTGTAACCCCCTACATGCTAGTAGCACTACTGCCCATCTCGGGCTGAAATGCAAAAAAAAAAAACATATATATATATATATATATATATATATATATATATATATGTATGTATGTGTCTGTGTGCCTGTGTGTGTATATATATATATATATATTTGTGTGTGTGTATGTATATATATATATATATATATATATATATATATATATATATATATATAAATAAATAAAAGGCAGGATGTGTTTGCGTGTAACAAAGGCCAAGACCGACTTTGCATTTCCCAACTCCCATCGATAGTGGAAATAATCGATTTTTTCATGCTTCTACGGCAGTTTTCATGTAGTTTGTGGCCATTTTCTACTGGCCAGAGTGACTCAATAGCTGACTGACACGAATGTTAACTAGCATGCAAAAAAACTCGATAGGTGCATTCATCACAAGTGGGAAAAAATTAAACCTGCATGACACTTTACTCCAATTGGCTCATTCACTTGCTTAAACTCAACATTGATTCTGATTCTGCAGAACTGGGTTGGGTGTGAAAGAGTATTTGTTGTTAACATTCTTTTTTCATTCGGTTTTTCCAGTTACGAGTCCTTTTTTAAAGCTGATCGTTTTGTGTTCATTTTGTTTGGTTCTTTTTTCGTAACAGATTTAATGCTTAATATAGAGCTTAGAAAAAATTTGCAGTGTGAGATAGGCAAGAAGTAAGGCATGTAGCAACATCAGCAGGACAAAGGGCACTCGTTTAAAGGCAAGGAAGGGCAAAAATATTTTAAGTCAAGTGATAGCGATTGCTGTATGAGTCATACGATCGATTTGTGAATCAAGCACGGGCAACACTGGGCCATGCTGCTAGTAATATATATATATATATATATATATATATATATATATATATAGTGTGTGTATATGTATGTATACATGTTTGTGTATGTGTAAGTATGCATGTTTGTGTGTGTGTGCATGTATGTATTTGTGTGTGTGTGTGTGTATATATATATATATATATATATACATATACTTTTAAAACTACATATACATGCATTTCTTTGGCTAAAGATGAATTTCTAAATATATTTTAAATCATATAAGTATACATTCATTGGAATACCGTACTTAGCCATAAAATGAATTTTGTATAACCAGGTAGGTATGTGTGTAGATATAAGCATACCAATACTTACACACACACCTCATGTTCACTGCTTACCTCCTTCCATATTTCCATTTTCATCCAATTGTCTTTCCCCATCATGCTCTAAAAAAAGCTAAAAAAAAATAAAAGATTACTTGAAAAAGCAAGCAACCCATCCTACTCGCACACATCACACAATGATTATCTACATCAACGCTTAGCTTTTGCTGATGGCATTTTTCATTATAAATCAATAAAAAAAAAAAAATAAATTTTTATAATTTCTATTTTTTATTTTATTTTATTCTATTTCGGGTTTTTTTTTTTGTTTGTTTGTTTTTTAGAAAAAATTATTTTTAAAAATTCTTTCCTTTTTTTTTTTTTTTCTCATCAAGAATGGGAAGAAAAAAGATTAAAAAGGAAAAAAATTAAAAAGAAAAAAGAAATAATCTCAATAGGCATATTTTGATTACAGTTCAAATCCAAAACATTTTTCACACATTTTTCTTTTCTTTTTTGTTGGGTGGAGGTTGGGAGAATTTTTTCCAATGGACTTGTCTTTTGTTTTTGTGTATTTTTAAAAAAATTACTTTTTCTCTTTTCTTTATCATGCTGATTAATACCTTTTTTTTTTCTTTTTCTTGCTTGTTTATTTGATAGTGTGTTTTTATTTTTGTTTACATTATTCCCTGGGGTGATGTCATTGTTGTACTTGCTGTTTTTGATGATGATGATCTTTTTGTTTTCTGTCATCACCACCAACATAACCACTCATGCTTTATCTCTGCTATTATTAATATCATTTTTTATTCTAATTATTACAATTTACCTACTTTTATTATTTCAGTTCTTTTCCAATGTTCTCAAAATTATTGTTGTTATTATTATAATTATTATTATGTTTCTATTTAATATTCTGTGAAATTCAAATCATTATTTCTCCACTTCTTTTTTGAATTTTTCCTTTGATATTATGTATTTGCTATGATTTGGTTGAGCCTATTTTGCTGTTTTGGAAGAGTACAATGTATATTATCTGTATTTCTTTTGCCACCTGAAAGTAACATCTAATTGTTTCTTATTTTTATTACCATCACTACTATCATCATCATTATCATCATCATAATCATCTCTGCTAGTTTTTAGTGGGTGTTGTTAGAAGTCAGTCGCCTGGAGCTTAGTACTGTATTCTTTATTATATCAACCTTTACCTGGAAAACTTATTATTATTATTATTATTATTATTAATATTATTATTAATATTATTTTTATTTTCTTTGATATCTGGCGTTTACACATTTCTTTCCGGGTCCCGCCCAGGGACCTAAGGTTAGAAATGGCATCATGACACTTTCCACTGCAAAAAAAAAAAAATAAAAAAATAATTACATAGATAAAGCCCTTCGTAAAGTGTGGGCTATACTTGTCAGAACAATTTTTTGTATCTCTTTGAGGCATAGACTTCCAGGAATCCCTTCAATTAGTCTACTGGAATCTTTTCCAACCAGTCCAAGGGCTCCAACTACAACAGGGATTGTTGATGTTCCCATGTGCCACATTTTTGAGATTTCTATCTCAAGGTCCTTGTATTTTGACAGCTTTTCGAATATCTTCAAAGATACATTGCAGTCTGCAGGGACTGCCATATCAATAAGGTGGCACTTATTTTGTTTGTGGTCTTTAATAACAATGTCTGGACAGTTGGCTTTGATTGTTCTGTCAGTTATTATTATTATTTATTATTATTATTATCATTATTATTATTATTCACTCATTGGGTGTTCATAGTTGTAGTAGATGTTGGCTTAAACTGGAAATTAGGTGATAACAAATCTCCACAATACACCAGCACCTTCCTTAGTATTTTCACTGTTTTCAGTTCTTCCAACCTTTTTCCTAGGCTCTTTAAGACAATTCCTAGTACTCTAATCATTATTGGCATGACTCTCACATAAAGATTCCACAAATTCCTCAGCTCCATGGCATGGTTGAGTTACTTGATTATTGTTTCACTTCCCTGATGTTTCCTGGAAAAATGAAATCTATCTCTTTCTTCTCCTCCTTCTCATTATTTCTGAGAAAAGGAGGAGCATGCCAACAAAGTGATGCTGGGGTACAAATATATGAAGCCCAACACACCCATCATTATATCACATCTAATAAGTGTATACGAGGTACATACATTGCAACCAAATGTGTATGATATGGTGACAAATTTTGATAAACCTTGCAGTTAAAAATACCTTTGAGTTGGGTAACTCAATCTACTCAAACTGTCTCCAATTGAGGGTGATCCCAAGTATCTAGTTGCTTTGGCTGCCACATCCTTCAAGCATAACAAACAATGCTCTCCCCACCCAGACATAATGCTTTCCTATTGCTCTCCCTCATGAACAGAG
This sequence comes from Acanthosepion esculentum, assembly GCA_964036315.1. NCBI lineage: Eukaryota > Metazoa > Mollusca > Cephalopoda > Sepiida > Sepiidae > Acanthosepion > Acanthosepion esculentum. Next base: position 56,331,226 of record OZ038506.1, read on the forward strand.
ATGCACAGTGCATCAGCCCTGAGGGGACATGCCCAACTGGCTATGGTCAGGTAAATTTGTGGTACTGAATTGAATGATTATTGTAGCCCATCTTAATTCACCAAGACAAAATATGTACATGTTAACACCTCTAACCAATTAAAATCAGAAGCCATGAGAGTCCTTCCTGAAGTAGCCTAGGCATTTGAGTGTTCTATATTGTCGGGATTTTAAATCGGACTGTTCTGGGAAGAAAAAGGTAGAAAAACTATAATGGCAACTATCTAAACTGAAACTCAGTGCAGAGAGAAAGAAATAATAGCAAATTCTTACTTGAAACTTGCGTAATCTCATGGTGGCAGTCATTTGTGTCAAATTGCAACAAAAAACACTATATGTTGCCTACAAGTAATTCTTCTTGTAGAAGTAATGGTAGAAAATAAAAAGTTAAGACTCTTATTAACAGTTTTGGTAACATATCCAGTTAACTTCGAAAAAGAGAGCAAGCTGCAAAAGAAGGAAGAAAAATAGAGCCTTTGGTTAACTCTTTTAACATTTTATATATCTCTCTTCCGGACACATATGCAAATTTTGACTCCTCTCAAATCAGATGGTGTTGACTGGAACTTATTTCTATAAATTTTCTGTGAAGACAAAATAATACCTTTAGTTTTATAGATAACAGCTGAATTCCTTCATTTCTCCCTTTCGACAAAAGTGTCACTAACATAAGTGCACAAAGTTTCTACAGTATACTCCAACATTTTCCTTGGTATTCAAGTGGTTTTTATCAGTGCTGTCACATCTAGATGTCTTTGATCCCTCCTCTTTCCACTTCTTTCAATCATTTTGTTACGGCTATTCAGACAATTCCAAGTACTCCAATAAAAATATCTGCCCAACTTCTCACTTTCTTTTAATTTTACGATATGGTCAAGTGGAACAATAAAATTCCTTATCTAACAAATATTTTCTTCTCTTCATTTATGATAACTCGATCAACTAGATCAGGTCATCAACCATAGACAGAGTGATCTGTTTAAATCTCAAGGTCCCAGAGAATTTTGTTTTTCATTCTTTCAGGCAGATTCTAGTTTATATATACTCAAGCATAGCGTGGGTTTTTTATGATCAGTTTTTTTACACAAAAATAGGGGGTCGTACTATACACAGGTTTTTTTTTTTTTCTTTTGAAGAGATTAAAAATTATGCATTTTCAATGACACACAGGGGTTAAAATTCATACAAAACAATTCAGGGGATGGCACTATACATGAAGTCAGCTTATACAGGAGTATATATGGTATACAAATTGTTTTGTACATTCAGATCCTTTTCATTTGAACAGTTTCCATTGAATCACCCATCCTATCTAGACATGCCTACTTTGGGGCCAAAAATGCATTTATTTATTAGATAACTGGTGATCCCATTTCTATCTCTACAGTGGCTGCATTTGCTATTTTACTAGGTCTTGTCAATCTTGGCTTTGATGTAATTGGTTCTTATGATGTTGATCTGGGCTGCCATTAATGATGATGTCATTAATTTAGTTTCCCTCTTCAAATGTCCTACTATTATTATTTTTGCATTTGTTAAGTTTTCACACCAGTAGCAACTGATGGTTATTGCCAAAAATTAAGTGACAGCAAGTCCCCTCAGTTCACTAACACTCTTTTCTATATTTCAGCATTGTCATTGTTCAGATGATCCCAATTCTTTGCTTGATTTTTCTGTATTCTTTCTTGTGTTCCAGTAATGATTGGGAATACTGTAACCATAATGTTCCATAATTCATTTCTTGAGCAAGGTCCAGATACTTTTCCAGTTTTTTTTTTTAATTTTATTTCCATTCAATTTTACTCTGTGATCAATTGAAATAGCAAAATCTACTATCTGACATATTTTTTCTCCTTCCTCATAATCAAATTTGGGCTTCTGAGCGATGTGTTTGAATCTCAAATTCACAGAGGTTTTCATTTTCCTTCTCTAAGAAAGATTCTGTTTTGTGCATATAGAATTTTTCTGCATTGTCAAGTCATAATCATTTGTACAGTTCCCAGTAAATCACAATTTTTACCCAGTCATGTCTGTTTTTGTAATTCTTTCTGAGCTGAATTTTATCCTTATTCCCAATAATTATATTGAGTCTTCAAAACTGGTTTGAGCATTTTTGTCATCAAGAATCTTACAAACTTACAAAATGATGGTCTTGTGCTGCAGTGAAATAATTCTTCATTAATTATAAAATAAAACCATGTCAACTTGATAAAAAATAGTTGTTGTTACACATGTGCACAGGTGCATGTCAAAATCAAGGAAACAAATAACAAATTTGCTCGTTTTAGAAATTTTTAAAATGACTTCCTCTTCATGCTATTAAAATTGTTCCATAATGACCATTTATGAGCTGTCAAAAGCTAAAATTGTTGTACCTAATATGAGGTCAGATTTTTAAAAAGAATAAACTTTTGTTTGTTCTACATTCTCATGTTTTATGTAGAAATATATTACGCTTGAGAATGAAGCAGAACCATTTTATCCAGTGTCAGTATAAATAAAAGTCAATTTGTATACCACTGTTTCTTTAACTCCATGAGAGAAGACACTAGAAACATGAAACCTTAACATGAACTGACAGATCTTTTTGAGAACAGGTATTTAGATAAAAAAAAAGTATCACCCCCCCCCTTTTTTTTTCTTTTTCCGGATGAGTTTTTTCTCTTCTTTCTTTTTTTTTTTTCCCCCAGAATTGATGTTTAAAATTGCTAAAACGAACTGGGGCAAATATCAAGAAAAAAAAAACAAGCAACAGCATTTTGCATTACACTGATGTCTCATTCTAATTTCTTTATTTTATTTTATTCCTTCTGTAAACTAATGAGTTAATTTCTCTTATTACCTATACGATGCATGTATCCCAAATAGCCTCTGACAACTAACTCCAGCTTCAAACCAGAAAATAGGCAAAGGCTGATACCTGGCACCTTAAAACCAGCTGCTTCAGATAGATGGAGCTCAACAGCCCAGGAAGGCAGTCCATCTAAGAGAAGGAAAACCCTGATTTTAAACCTCCACTGCCTTGTGCTTATATCCAACCAAACACGGAAATGTCTATGGATGTAAATTCAGACAGAAAACCCGGTGTAGATCAATGAAGGTAGTTGGCTATCAACACTGACAAACTCTCCAGCAACTCCTGCAGCCAAGTTGGGCCCCAAATGTAATACCCTCTGTTCCTTTGGATTTTGTCGGTATGGTCAAGGGTGGAGTCTGAGCAGTGCATGGCCTCCATATACCTGCACCCTGGAGAGGTCACTCTAGCCTCCCTACCAAAGGACAAAATTTTGACCAAACAGGACACAACCTTTTATCTTGCAAGATAAACAGATGCCTACTACCTCCACAACTAAATGAATAGAATTATCAGAATATACTACTGCTTCTACCATTATCTATAGTGTGAAGATTACAGAAGCAATTTTATCCCAGACAATGTCAGATCACCTTACTAATATATATATATATATATATATATATATATATATATATATATGAACACAATATAAGTATCCTTCTGTTTGTTGGTATGACAACCTACAAATGAATGATAAATGCCAGAAACATGAAACATCTGTCATTAATCAAATGTAGAGATCTTTTTGTTATAGTATTTTTGAAGGTTTAACAAAAAAAAAGTATATATTGTTGTCTGGTTCTTTAAAAATGTTTCAGAAAAATATGTTAGTTACTGTTCTCAGATTATTTAATCTGTTCCAAGAACACAAGGTCAGAGTGACCAGGATGGATTAAAATTCCATATAATTGCTTGTAATATCTGTACACTTAGCAACCATAGTTGCTTAGTAGCAGAAAGGATTTTCATCTCTTAATAGTTATTAGTTAATTAACTTATTATTAAGGTAAGTCATGTACCGAATTTTGTTTACACAACTAGTGCTACTACCACCAACATCATCTGTTCTCTGACTTCAGAATATGTTGATGTCCCGAATCCTACTTTTTGGAGTTACACAGGGTGTGGTAGAAATACCTCCCAGATAATGGTAAGACATTAGCTGGATGAAGACACCATTGATACTAATGTCTTACCATTATGTGGGAGGTATTTCTGCCACACCCTGTAGATTACTTTCTTCCAATGGTTAAAGCATTGTACAAAAGTCTTAAGCTCTATTCTTGATATCAGGGTTAAGATATATTATTATAAGATTATTATTAATGAAAAAACCCTCATTTTAAATACAGCAAAATATTCATATTTTTTGCTGATATATCTAAATGCTGATGTAAGATTTTCAAACTAAAAATACTTATTTGGAATTTTATCATTAGATGACACAATTGTCAGTTATTATTAATTTTTGATTTCTTTTTTTCTCCACCTTATTTCTGTTGGTTTATATTACACTATAATATTAGATGTAATCTTACTTAAATTTCTTAGATGATGCATTATCAATTATTATTTTTGACACATTCAGTCCATTTTATTTTTGTTCGTTATTTTCACACTATAATATTAGATATAATAAATTAATCATTAATTATTACTAATTTTTTACTCTTCTTTCGTTCATTTTATTTATATAGACCTTTATTGCATTATGATATTAAAAGTAATAATAATTGAGAATGTTTTCAATTAATAATAAATTCAAGATAAAATTTCTCCTAGTTGTTTATATAGACAACCTTCAAAGATGGCATCACCAAGTATGCAATAAAAATAACATGCTTTCAGCCAATCTATGTGGTTAGATTTGAGCATCAGTAACCATTGACATTCATAGCTCAAATAGTAAAGTAGTTTGACACTGAGTCATGTTGTCTAAAGAAAAAGAAATTCTAGTTCATGTCTTACTACATTTATATAATAAATGCAAATGTCAGTGTGTCACTGTGTCACATTTTTCAACTTTACTCTTAGATGCCATAGCCCAACATACCATACCATTTTGGAATCAGGCTGACACTGTGAGCAAATTAAAAACATTTCAGGCCAGATCCAGAGCTGCAATCCTGAAATTTTAGATTCCCGAGTTTTTGTTACTGTGATTGTTTTCTGTGATTTTTTTTTTTTTATGTGATTTTTTTGCATTAAATTTTTTGCAAAATAACAGTTTTTATAACTTGGAGATAAATTTGGGAATAATCAAAATTAATTGCAAAATCCAGCAAAAGTCACCCATGAAATAAAAATAAGTTTTTGTACGGAAAGTAAGGACCTACATACATCAAACTGTCTTAAAATTAAGTGGTGTCAGAAGAATTATTATTGAACTTTTAAAAGGTAAGCTTAAATATTAATGCAATTTAATGCAGTGATCACTTTTGAGTTCGTCTGTAGTTTATTGTTGCCTATCACATATACTCCTCCTTACCTATGATGAAGGCCCAAACTTACTTTTGCAAATAGATATATTAAGTTGTTGAACTTATAGTACCAGAGTTTAACCACTGAATTACACAGATGAACATATAAATAGAATAAAACTGTTCATATGAGCAACTTTGTACCAGCCATTTGTTGCCTCTCATTGCTGAATTGTCCCATAACACATGCAGTTCTGAAATAATGGAATTTGCCCAAGATATCCAAGTGTATTGTCAAGTGTGTCAGGTTTCAGAGTTAAATTTAACTATGACCATGAAATACAGTGAAGTGTGTGTTTATTTGAATTTCTTTTTAATCACTTCTATTCGGTTCATGGTATTTTTTTACTAAAACCAAGTTATAGTACAGGGGTGGCCAAACCATAGTTCATGAACCGCATGTGGCTTTTTGACTTTTAATATGTAGCTTGTGGAAATATATTGGCTGAGCTGCTTTTTTCATCACAGTTAATATAAAAGGTAAATAAGACAAATTTCAAGCTTCATAATTATCTACTGGATATAAATTGAGACTCCATGAGATTAAAAAATAAGTTTAAAGTTAGTGTATATGTAACAAAAACGTATGTGTAAATTTTGTTCATGTCTTGCGGCAATCAAACATCTGAACGTTATTGTATGTGACACTTACATTAAGCAAGTTTGGCTACTCCTGTCATAGTGCATCTCCCTCCCAGAACTGGAGGTCCATCTCAAATCTCATTATTCCACTGAAGATTTTTTTGTTTCAGCTTGGGTTTTGCAGCAGCTCTCTGCTGTTGTTGGCTTAAAAAGATTCAAAGAAAAAAGTAGGGTTTAAAACCATAATTAATTTTGTCTTGAAAAGTTAGTCCTCTTTATCTTGGTATATTTTTACTTTACTAAGGTTTTATTACAATTAATATATAATTTGGTGGATTTTTTTATCTATCACTTCTCACCCTGTTAACAAGTGTGTATAAACATTTTAATCTTTGAATTAATTATCCACATTAAAACAGTTTTAATAAAACTAAAACTGTATCGGAACTATGAATTCTGGAACAAAAATATGACATGAAACAAAATAAGTTTTTCATTTTATTTATTTTACTGATTTATTTTGTCATAAATATACTTTTTTGCAATGAAAACCTAGAAAAAATGACTTAAAAATGCTTATTTTAGCAGCAGGGTTATTTAATATTTTGTACACCTTGTTTATAATATCTAAAATTATTGGATATTAAATTTATTGAATTTTGATTATGACATTAACGTTATATAACATTAACAATATTCTTAATAAATTATTTTTCATTGATTTTATAGTTTAAATAAGTTTGGTCTTATTTTATGTTTTTTAACAGTAAACTAAACTAAAATTCAACATATATTTTAAAAATACCTTTTTAAAAAAAACAAATTACTCATGAAAAATTAAATTTCATCATCAATATATTTGTTATTATGAATGACATCATTAAGGAAAATATTAAATTAGCTTTATGTAATGTGCAGTGTAAGAAAAAATCAAAGAAGTCTTTGGAAGAAAAGTTTTTTAATGATTAAATATAACAAACATTATTAAAATTAACTTTCTTGGGAGAGACATTGTAATATTTGTCAGAAGAAAGACTAGAAAAAATGGGATTAATAAATTATTTCTTTAAATTCAGTAAAATGATAATGTTATATTTCAGTGTAAGAAACATGGTAAAAATTCGACATTCTTTTTTTTCATTTGTTAGAAAAAGAAATAGTGATTGTGAGTTCAATCCCTCTGTTACCAGACATTGTCTATAAAATAATGGCCTAGTGGATAAAAGCATTGGTTTGTGGATTTGGTGATATAGTGATTGTGAGCTCAATCCCTGTCTAAGGCAATGTAACTTGCTCTCAGTAGAAATGAGCGAGCAATAACTGAACAATACTAAATAAAAATAAGAACGAGACAAGATCCCTAAACATGAGCAGTGGAATGAGATCAGTCTACCTTTGTATTGGGTTGGTGCATAATTATCAGGCGTTTTGTAGGCAAGTTATTTCTTAATAAAAATTACAGTTTTGTTTACTTTTATTAAATAAAAATATTATTTTATTTTCAGGTTATAAAAATGCATGTCAATAATCATATACTCCGAAATAATCATTTAGAAATGTTATTGTTGAATGACATCATAAAGTGAATTAGTGAATTTTGCACACAAAGTTTGTTTTTGAAATAAAAATATAAAATAATATAACAAAAATCTAAAGGAAATAAAATAAATGAATCTTATACTTCAATCAATTTTTCTTTTTTCATAATAAATACTGTTTAAAAACGCCTGATAATTATGCACCAACCCAATATATTAAAAGGGTTCAGTTAAGAATTCCCTGTAGCTTACCCAGATTGATATACACCTGAGGAAGGTCAGAAGGCACAACAGCTGAAACATTGTGATAACAACAACAAAGATGAGGACAATAGTGTGAATATGAAGAGTGTAAGTATGATAACTCACCAAGAAAGTCAGACAGAAAGTAAAAATAAACTTGGTCATTAGTGTATTTGCTTTTATGAAAAAAATTCTTAAAGAATATTAAATTAACAATTAAGTGAAAAAAGTTAAATTAGCTTCCAAGTAACCAAACCAAATTTCTTAAATTACATCATTTAGTGAATTTTGCACAGAGTTTGTTTTTGCAATAAAAACATAATATAACAAATCTAAAGGAATTAAAATAAATGAAGCTTATATCTACTTCAATTAAATAAGCTAAAGTTTTTCTAAATGTTAAAAGCAAAAATTTCTTAAACCAACAGCAAACTGTCACAATACCAAACCAAAAGTAAAAATCTTCATTCCCCTGAAATGATGAGATTTAAGATCTGGGTGAGAGATACACTATGAACTGGCCTTAAGTAAAGAGCACCATGATTCAGCTCAATATGAGACACTTTAATCCTTAATTTCAAATTCATAAAATTAAAATATAATAAAGGATTTAACTAAACTTTTAGGTTATTTACAGGGTACGATGGGCAAACTGTCACCATTTTATATTTTTATTTTGTTCATGTGTATTACTGGCAATATTTTTACTATGAAAATTTATAGCTGGTATTTTACCATAAAATTTTTTTATACTTTTATACTGTTTTGATCTCAGTTTGGTAGTTCACTATTTGCCCATAGTTTGTACCCTAACAGATGCTACCACTCCAGACCAGGGTGGATCTGGGAACAACAGCAATTAAGAGATGGTTCCATGGTCCTCAAAACCTCCCAATCAGAGGCTGTGTTGCCAGATGTGGTTTATCATCATACCCAGGACGGGTGTAAATATAGAAATAGTTAAATATTGAACTGTATCTGTCTATATCTCTGAGATGAAATATTATGATTATTTACATTATTCGGACTGTTATCCTCATCTTCATTGTCATATTCACAGCGTTTCAGCTGTTGTATGCTCCTGCCTTCTTCAGGTGATATACATTGGAATTTTGAACCGAACCTTTTATTTCATCCACCAGGGTAGATTGTTCTAGTTCCATGTGCCATGCCTTTTCCAGATGTCCCGATTATTTCTCTTTAACTCAACTCTCCAGAAGAGGCATAGCATGTTGAACTAGAACAATCTACCCCGGTGGAGGAAATAAGGTGTTCGGTTCGAAATTCCAATCATCTGAAGAAGGCTTGAGTGTACAATGGCTGAAACAGTGTGAATATGGCAATGAAGATGAGGATAACAGTTTGAATATATTATCTATTATCTACATGTTAAGTGTAAATCTGGTTGGGACTACATTTTATATTTAAAAACCTACCCAGTTTGTACAGTTTAATCACTTTTACTGTTTCTAGCTGATGCTTTTCACTAAACTTGGAATTACTTTATCTTTAGTTATGAAGTCAATTTTCAACATTTGTTCATATTTGTCTTCCTGTGTAGTGATTTTATTTTATTTTATTTTTATTCATTTATTTATTTTTTTTGCTACTGTTAAATAAATTCTCTGTTCTATTTCAAGATTCCAAAATTATTCTTGCTTCCTACAAATCTCAGCATTTGATCATTTATGCCATTCTATAAACATCAGATTGTGGTTTATTTATTATTGTCTAATTTTGGCATTTTCAGGCTTTAATCTCGTCTCAACAGTAAAATGAATCTGAAGATTTCAAAACAATTCTACAGTTTCTGCAAATCTAGAAACCTTGACAGCATGTATGATTATTTCCAGAATTAATTTATTTCTAAATTTTACAAGTTTTAAGCTAGCTCCAATTTAAATTCAATTTTTCAACTATTTACACAAGTTAACCCCCTCCATGCCATATATATTCTGATAGGAATACGTTACAGTAGAGGAATTTTTACTTATATTTGTTTTTGGTTATTTCCATACAATAAAATTGCTAAAAAATGCAAAATATATTGCAGATTTAACCATATGTAATGCCATCAACAGGACATGCATTTGGATTGCTGCCAAGGTTCTCTGAGTTTGAGTCATCATTGGAACCAAATTCATCTATTTCTCCCATTCCAAACTCGTTATCAGAGTCAAGAATGGCCTGCAAGACCTCCTGGACATTATAAGTCTATGCCCAGTTGTCATGGTATTAAAATTCAATCATGTCTTGATGAAAAATCACAAAATAAATCACTAATTTTGAACCCTGCTGCCACTATACGGAAACCATCATGTTACTCAGGCTGGTTCAATAGCGCATATTTCTATAATTGGTATTATTAGATTCAGTTGTAAATATATGCACATGTTTGGCAAGCCAGCTCTGGCTGGTCTCTTTGGAAAGGGTTAGTAAATGATAGAATGATATACAAGCAACATAATTCCTTGAAAGTTGCTGATGTATATTTGAAATGCTAGATAGCAAAAAATATTCAACATGTCTGCTGTGTCCTGTCTCGATATCAGTGATCATGTATCTTCACGACTTCCTGTCCTTTGTAGCTTTTAATAATAGGTATGCCAAACTAAAATTTTATTTTCAGTTTATCTAAAAACCTTTAATACAGGCATAGAGAATTTGATTTTTTTTTTTTTATCATTTCACCCCCAAAGAAGGCGATAATGCCACTAGGATAGAACGAGTTACTGGGAGTGAAAGAGAGTGAGAAGACTTTATGACAATAAAAGAACTGGATTCAGGAAGACAGAAAGCAATTGGCATTGTATTTAAAGTTTTGAAGATTGTATTTAGGTGGCAAGGAAGCAAGAAATCAGTAGCGAGTTCCACTGGCAAGAAGTTCAAGAAAAGAAACTATTAGAATAGAACATGCAGTTGCATCTTACTAGTTCAACAGTAAAACGGTGAGACCTATTTGCCAATCTAGTAGCACCAAGCTATTGTCTCGTGGAACAATGAAATTAGAAAAATCTACCTATGTAGATTAAATAAAAGGTTCAGTTGAAAATTCTCAGAAGGTTAAACGGATTGTCTGACACCTGAAGAAGGCCAGAGAGCACAATGGCTGAAATAGTGTGATTATAACAGCAAAGATGAGGACATTAGCCAGACTGTAATATAAACAATGATAACTCCTCATCCCAGAAATTCAGGCAGGAAGTAACATTTGAATATCACTAATACCTACATTTATAATCATTTCCAGTATAATATTATCTTTGTACTTTTTCAATATTACCTGCTTCAAATGAATACTTTTTCTAAACTATATAACTTGAATCAGTTGATGTACCATTTTTTTTGTTTGAATTTTGTTAGACAAGGTGTTTTAATTATTGTATATGGTTGGTTCATACTGATTTCTACAGCAACATTTCAGAATGCAACAAACACAAAGCTATATATATATATATATATATATATATATATATATATATATATATATATATGTTATTTGCAGGCAGTACTGTTTCACTGTATCACAGCTCCTCAGTGCAACTAGACATCCAAATGCCTCAAGCTCAGCTCAAAACACAACTGATTTGGTGTCAGTCATTTTCTACCACTGAGCTATCTTCATTCAACAGAGAGAAATAGCTAAATCTATCGTATTGTTTTTAGGAATGTAAACATATGCCAATCAACTGGAGTGCTCCAATTCATTTTACTGAAGAGCTTTGCATTATATATATATATATATATATATATATATAAGTGATAGAAATTATTAGGAGGATTTGAGCTAATCATAATTAAGTAATTCATCAAGTCTGAAAGAAAACTCAACAGAATGCAGAAAGCACTGGAAAGTTACGTCTTCATCACCAAGGGCCATTGGTACAGTTGGTATGATGCTTGTGTCATATAACAGTATGGGTTCAATTCTCAGTAGTGGATGCACGAAATGGCCATCGAGTGCTTTCTGCATTCTGTTGAGGTTTCTTCTAGATGCAATGAATTACTTAATTATATTATATATATATATATATATATATATATATATATATATATATATATATATATATACCCAGTGTAACAGCAAAATTGTCATTTATTAGATTAAGTTTTGAACCATTATATCTTAGAAATGATTAAATATATCTTACTGGAATTCTCCAAAGATTTTTTAGCACTATTGGACTCTACTTTGAGCAATAACAATGTATAATTAATTTACAAGCTTAACAGAAGAATCATGATGAAATTGATCATAAATGCAAATGACATGTTTATCATTAATCATAGCTAAGGATTGAAATAAAGTTCAAATATATATATATATATATATATATATATATATATATATATATATATATATATATATATATATTATTCCAGGATCATTTTCAAACTTATTCAAGATGATTTTTGCTCTTACTAAACTTCTAACTTTCTATTTCTGGAGTAAGAAAGTACCTCACATGTTTCACATATGATTTTATTTTCAAGTCTTTTTTTTCATTGCTTTTTGAACTGTCATAGCTGAAACTCCTTTCTCATGTGTCAAACATCTTATGAATTGAGTTGGATCTTTTCTAATTGTTCTCTTTAGCTCTAAGTTGAAATGATGATCCCTCTTTCTGTTGTTACTTCCTGATTCAGTTTTCCTCTCTCCTGTTCCCTCTTTTTTAGACTTATTCACCGTTCTTTTGGTGGTTCTTGAATGGACTTTGAAGATGGAAGTCAGAGTATGAATGTTGGTACCATTACTGAAGGCCTGAATGATTTTTCCCTCTCACCATTGCTCAGTTGAGAAGACAGTGGGTCTGACACAATATGATTTTAACCTGTTCTTTTTCTAACTGAATAACTCAAAGGGGGTTTTTCAATGATTCTTATAATACAAGGTAACCAAAAAAGTTCTGTCCGTTTTTTGATTAGTCATTAAATGAAGTTGAAATATATACGAAATGCGTATAGCAGTTGTTTTCAAATTCGGACAGCCGGAAGTAGGAACATCAGACGTTATAAAAAACATGGGTACCGTGCCTGGCCATCAGTTATAAGCTGGACAGCTGTGAGAAGGATGGAAGTGTCTAGAGATCTCGTTCGTGGCTCTTTGCTTTACGACTTCAAAGTGGGCTTATCAGCAGCTGCATCAAGTTGCCGCATATGTCAAGCATTTGGGGATAGTGCTGTGGATAAACGTACTGCAAGGCGTTGGTTTCGAAAATTCAAGTCGGGAGATTTGTCTCTCCATGATGAGCGTCGCAGTGGACGACCACAGGTCTTGAATGACAAAGTCCTGAAGGCGGCGATTGAAGAGGACAGTAGTCTAACGTGTGGTGAACTTGCAAGACAGTTCAACATTTCCAATGAAATAGTTAGACTTCACCTGCACCGCCTAGGTAAGACGTACAAACTGAGCAAGTGGGCGCCGCAAACGCTGTTGGAGGTCCACAAGGGACAACGAGTGGCAGCCTGCGTTTCGCTGCTTTCTCGCCACCGTACTGCATCCTTATTCAATCAAGTGCTTACCAGTGATGAAAAGTGGGTTCTGTATGAAACTCCCAAGCGTTCCAGACATTGGTTGTCTCCTCAGGATGCTGTCCCTCACACCACAAGACCGCCTATGCACCCACACAAGATTATGCTTTGTGTCTGGTGGACAGGTCGTCAAGTGGTTCATTATAAACTGCTACCAATGGGCCAAACGGTCACTGGAGACCTATACTCGCAGCAATTGAAATGTGTGCAACAGGCATTGCACCAGAAAGAGCCAGCACTGGTGAATTGCAAAGGTGTGCTTTTCCTCCATGACAACGCCAGGCCGCATGTCGCGCGAGTGGTCAGAGATACCATACAGCAACTTGGGTGGGAGACTTTGTGCCATCCACCTTATTCACCTGACCTTGCGCCATCCGATTACCACCTCTTCCACTCCCTGGATAATCATCTTCGTGGGAAATCCTTCACCAATGAAGCAGACTTGCACAAAGCCCTCACGTACTTCTTTGCGGCAACCCCCCCCCCAGTTCTACCGCAAGGACATTGAACAGCTGGAGACACATTGGCAGAAGGTGCTGGATGCCGATGCCGATTACTTCGAAGACTAAATATAAGTTACATATACTGTGAAGCATTTTCTTTTTTTCCTTTAAAAACAGACAGAACTTTTTTGGTTACCTTGTAAATGGTGTGAAGAGGACTAAACGTCTTATCTGAAAACCTGAAAAAAAGAAACTCGATTAGTTTAGTGGTTTTTTTTTTTTAGATATTTATCATTTTGTGGGATAGCCAATTATGCTGTAACACAATTTGGACAATTTTGCTGTTACATCAGGTGTGTGTTTGTATATATATATATATATATATATATATATATATATATATAATTTACAATATTATTAGACAAATAAAAAATTTAGAAAAAATTTCACATGAGTATGTATACACATATTCATACATACAAGAATGTAGCTGGACACAGAGGTATTAGATGAATTTTGATCCAAAATTTTCACTTCATCATGTTCAATCTGTGTGATTAATGGATAAAATTTGTTGGGGTTAAGTGCATTGACAAGAAAAGTGATTACTTTGAAAGATATATAAAAGCAAATGCTTTTCCCATCATTAGGTTATGGAATTATTGATACACCTACAACATACACACACACACACACATACACACACACACACACCCATGAAGTGTGTCCATAGTGGGAGAGAATGGTTTGGTTTGAAAACTTCTTTTCAAGATGAAGATTTTGCCTTCTAGGAGCAAAAGTAGAGCAGTCTCATGCAAATGGATGAATGCCTTTTAAACATGTTTCCCCTATGAGTTAAGGTCAGTATCTTGAAGGCATCTGAATGAATAAATGACTTATCCTTGTCATATTGCCAATTACAAAACTAATAATAATCACCAGCACTCATTAACTGAAAACGTTGACACTTCAAATGTCCTACCTTTGTCTCTTCAATGTAAATCATTGGCCAAGCATTGGAGAAATGTGTACACTTGAATGTTTTCCAATGGATCTTTTGTTTCATTTAGTCCATTTGGAACAGTTTCTTTCTCAAATCTTCATGATATTGCTTGCTGACACATTGACATCTATAGGAACAACACAAAGTACTAATTTTCAGTTGACTAAAATCTTTAAAGAATAGTTTTAAATACTCACAAAAACATTTTTATTATATTTTTTGTTTGCATTTTCTTTAGTGTTTTTTTTACAGACTTTATTTATTCTTGTTTTTAAACTCATTACTTCCTTTGTTTCTTTTCCTTTTGTTTTGTTTTAATAAAGTTATTTTTGGTTAGCAGATGTTCTGCCTTTTTGAATAATATGTCAAGCAAATGGGATTTAAAATATGAGTCAAGATAAATTTAACTGCCAAAGACTATTTCTTGTATACATCTAAAGACTCTCTATGACTCTACTAGAACTCTTGTAAAAGATGAACCTTCATGTGTCATGCCCCCTCAGGACATAGACGATTATGGCTCTCCACAATTTCCTGTTCTTTGTAGCTCTCAATAAATTTTGTCTTTTTCTTTTTCCTCCAAAACCCTGATCTGCCATATGTTATGTATTGTTTTCCTCTGTCTCTCTTGCTTTCAATCTGTCCTGTGAATATCAAATTTTCCAAGCCCTCTTTCCTCATTATGTGCTCCGTAAATTTCAACTGTCTCTTCCTGATGTTAAATATAAGTTATCTTTTTCTTTCCATTTTCCCTAAAACTTTGCCGTTGCTAACATGTTCCACCCATGGTATCCTCATCATCCTTCTGTATAACCACATTTCTGTTGCTTCAAGTCTCTTCTTCATCTTCGTTACAAAAACTGATTTAACTAAGTGTATTTTCATTTTGGTTTCATTAATTTAATATCTACTTATAATCAAAATATTTTTTCTTGAATCAATATCACTAAATATTGCCTACATCTACTAAATCACGATTAATTCTTCTCAGCTAACTTTGTTTTATCTGAACAACTTTTAACGTTAGTTTACTAAATATAGAAAACAAAAAAAGTAAATTTAATACAAATACGAATGAAAGAAATATATTATACTTTTTATTGTAATTGACTATGATCAGATTTAGACTTTGGTTACAAGGTTTTAAAAATATTTGATTGAAAAAATAAACTACACTCCAAAAGGAGACAGTTATTAAGTATCTTCACAAATTTACAAGTGAGATTTAATGGAAAAGATTTTCTAGCTATAAACTGACAGATACACAGACAGACAATTTCAGTTATAAATTGGATTTTCTAAATGTACAATATTTTGATCAGAATGTTCTTTCATCCTTTGGTCATGTGGCATTGTGCCATGTTGAAACCTTTCTCCAAGCCAATTCACTGGAAAACTTGGCATGTGGAAAATTTCAAATTTGCTGCTCTCTACTAACAAACAAAAAAATATAACAAAATCCAGTATGTGACATGCTCACTGCAGTTGATGTCTGAAGGCAGAAAAAGAACTTTACCTACATAAGAGATTGTCAGAAATAAGGGAGGAAGGTTCAGTAGAATGGAGTAAGAGAACAAGGAATGAAATGGAAAAGAAAGGAAAAGGAGAGAAAAAGATAACAAAAAGCAATGGAGAAATAATAAGAGGAAGAAATAAAAGGAAATGACTTCAAATAAGGAGAAGAAAGGAATCAATTAAAGAAAAAGAGGAAAAAAGGGAAAAGCTTTAAAAGAATGAAAGAAAGACAAAGAAGAAAAATAAAGCGAGAAATAAAAAGAAAACAGGAGAAGAAAAAAGAATGAAAAACAAGTGACAAGAATGAGTTGAAGAAAGAAGGAAGTAAAAGGAAGAAGAAAATAAGGGTCAATTTATTTTTCAAAAAGAACGAAATATAGAAAAAAAACTTAATAATATAAAGGTGGAAAAAGTATAATAAATTGGTAAATAAGGAAAAATATTTTAAAAACAAGAAAAAAAGGAAAATGATTAAGAAAGAAAAAGAAGAAAACAATGGAAGTAGGAGACAAATAGAGGGGAAAAGAAAAAATGATAAACGTTAAAAATAAATGAAAGAAAAAAGAATAACATTGAAATATAAAAAAAGAAAAATGAAAAACAATAACAAAAAATGAAATAATTGATCAAGACAAAAAAAATTGATGGTGGGACATTAAGTTAAAGTGTGGGGAGGGGAGTCAAAAAAATGAAAAGGTAGTAAAAAATTAAAGGTAAAAGAAAAATAAAAGCATTGATTAAAATGAATGACAAAGAAAAGTAAATGACAAAAAATGGCAAATTATACCAAAAAAGAAAGAAAATTCAAAATGGTGAAAATCTCTTAAAATGGCCCGAAGCTACCAAGCATGGTTGTGCGCCAAGATATTGTTAGATGTGGCACTGTGGCAGACTTTGTGGCTTGTTCTGCGTTTTGTTGCATTTCTTGATATCCAAACTCACAATAGCCGCCAGGTTGGAAAGAGAAATGATAAAATAAAGAAAAAGAAACAAGAAAAACAATAGAATTTTTTTCCTCAATCTGGTAAGGATTGTCTAAGGCTTTGTTATTGAGCAGTTTGGAAAGAAAATGCTTGAAAAAAAGTGAAGAAGTGAATGAAAGAGGAACTAAACGAATGAAGTAGTGAAGTTCAAATGGAAGGGATTAGAGA
Organism: Acanthosepion esculentum; assembly: GCA_964036315.1. Lineage (NCBI taxonomy): Eukaryota > Metazoa > Mollusca > Cephalopoda > Sepiida > Sepiidae > Acanthosepion > Acanthosepion esculentum. Next base: position 56,348,609 of record OZ038506.1, read on the forward strand.
TTAAATAAAAGAATATGAAAACTCTTCTTTGAGATTTATAAAAGAAGAAAAAGAGTAAAATTATTTATAAAGAAAAGCAAGGAAGCAAAAAAAAGGAAAAAATTTTATAAAAGAAGAAAAAAGGAAAAAATTTTATAAAAGAAGAAAAAAGGAAAAAATTTTATAAAAGAAGAAAAAAGGAAAATATTTATAAAAGAAGAAAAAAGGAAAATATTTATAAAAGAAGAAAAAAGGAAAAAATTTTATAAAAGAAGAAAAAAGGAAAATATTTATAAAAGAAGAAAAAAGGAAAATATTTATAAAAGAAGAAAAAAGGAAAATATTTATAAAAGAAGAAAAAAGGAAAATATTTATAAAAGAAGAAAAAAGGAAAATATTTATAAAGGAAAGAAAGGAAAATATTTATAAAGGAAAGAAAGGAAGAAAAAAGGAAAAATATTTATAAAGGAAAGAAAGGAAAAAAAAGGAAAAATATTTATAAAGGTAAGAAAGGAAGAAAAAAGAAAAATATTCATAAAGGAAAGAAAGGAAGAAAAAAAGGAAAAATATTTATAAAGGAAAGAAAGCAAAAAAAGGACAATTATTTATAAAGGAAAGAAAAGAAAAAAGGACAAAAAATATGAGAAATGAAAAAGAATTATGATAGAAATACATTTTTAAAATGTTTACAAAAAAAGAACATTAAAAAGCAACAAAAAAGTTGGAAAGAAAAGGAAGAAGAATCTAAAATGAATAATAAAAAAGGGTCCTGAAAAATGATTATTGTAAAAAAAAAAAGAAAAATATAAAATAATGAAAATTTAAAAAAAAAAGAAAATGATACAGTAAGAAAAGATAGAAAAGAGAATAGGAAAATAAATAAGAAAAATAGAAAAGCATTAAAATAAAAAGTGAAGCATAATTAAAAGAAAAAAAGAAATCATTGAAGTAAATGGTAAAGAATTAACAATGCAAACTTAAAGGAGATATATTGGAAGAAAGTAAAAAAAAAAAAAAGAGGGAGAGAACAACGTATAGAGAAATAAAGAAAGAAAGAGACATGATGGCTGCATGTTGACTGTTGATCAAAAAACACCAAATCTTCCACTCAGGAGATAATATGGCACTTTCTATTCACATTGGTTGGAACCTTCCTTTTCTAATGAACATTGTTTCCATAGTGACATTATGTCAGAAATTTGTATGTAGGGAAAGAAGCTGAACCATTTGTGCATATTTCTGTGTATCTATGTAGATATTTTGTCAAGTATTGTATATAAACTTAATCCTGCATTTGCAGAAAGAGAGAGAAGAATAAAAGGGTTGGGGTTGGGAATATATTATCTACAATGGCTTGAGCACAAATCCATATTCTGGCCTGAAATAGGCATGAACTTAATGTCTTTCTCTCTCTCATTCTCTTTCTTTTATATTCTTTCAGAAAATGGAATATGCATTTCCATAAGATCAGATTAAATGAAATAGTTTCTGAAATGAATATATGTCTCAAGGTTTTCTAGGTTTTAGTATGGGTTCTTATTTTTGACACTTTAATAAATAATGTAATTTACTTACAACTTGTAAAGGTTTCTTTGAATCAATTTACTTTTCTTTTTCATGATTCTTTCAAATATATATACCTCAGAGTGCCTTGATAATTTTAAAATATTTTGAATCATTAAAATCTTTTCAATGTCCTCAAAAACAAATATTTTTCATTTTTATTTATTTATTTTTTTTTTAGGAGAAAAGATAGATGGGAAATTATTATTACTTGCAGTAGCTGTGAAAATTTCAGTTTTGCAATCTTAATTTTCTGATTAATCATTCTTAAGTAAATGGCTGAATAAGATCTTTGTGAAATCCACAACTAAAAAAATATCTGTAAAAATTTCCCTATTACATCGTTAAATAACAACTTTAACAAAATATTGCAATAACGACCATAAGTATAAATGCAAGTTATTATTTAAAGAAGTAAGAGGGTACAAATCAAAAGATTAAATATTAACAAGGTTACCCCTTTCACTGAAGCAGACTTTAAATACATGTAAGCTTTTTTCTTTCATTTTTTTTATTTTTTATTCTTTTTTAATTTTTCATTATTTCTTTTTCTTTATTTTTTCTCTTTCTTTTTCTCTTTCTCTTTCTTTTTCTCTTTCTCTTTCTCTTTTTTCTCTCTTTCTCTCTCTTTCTCTTTTTTCTTGCTCTTTCTCTTTTTTCTTGCTTTCTCTTTTTCTCTCTTTTTCTTTTTTCTCTTTTTCTCTCTTTTTCTTTTTCTTTTTCTTTTTCTCTTTCTCTTTTTTTCTCTCTTTTTCCTTTTTTCTTTCTTTTTCCTTTTTTCTTTCTTTTCTTTCTTTCTCTAAACCCAAACAGCACCTCTGATATAACGTTTTCTTCTATCTTTCTTTGCAATCAAAAGGAAATATCCCATTATTTATCTGAGGTAATGGCAGGGTATGAAATAAGTAAGTACTCACCGCAAGACTTCAACATGGGCTAATGAGTATACCCCAAAGTGAGGCCAGCTGGATGTAAACAAAAGTGTTAGGAATTTACTCTGTCCACTGCTGCTGCTCTACTAAGAATTTGTTGGCAGGGGACAGATAAATTATTATAAGGTGTAACACACATGTTAACTTACTAATAGAGGAACAAGCAAAATTATAATATGATTATTAATTTTTCCATTAACATTTCATGTTATTTTTGTTACTTTTTTTTATCTCAGCACTAGTGATTTCACACTGTAACCATTAAGCAGGCAGCATGTATAAAAAAAAAAAAAAATTAGCTTCCTGTGAGATTTGAACCTGTATCCTCTCTTCTTGGAAACTTATCTGACAAGGATTGTGCTTTACTATTTACTATATAAAAGCCAGCAAACAAAGTCAATTTAAATTTAGTCATGTAGCCAAAAATACTAAAAAAATAAAATTATGATGACAATACATCACTTAAGAGATTTGAACAACTTAATAGGGGATTTTTTTTTTTATTTTTTAATAATTTCATCCCAAGCAAGATAAAGCCACTACGATTCAGAGGGTTACTGAGCATGAAAGAATGAGAAAAAGAAAAACATTATTAAGGAGAGAGAACAATAAAAGAATATGAATTAAAAAGATAATTATTAAAATTGCATTTAAATTTTTGAAGATCAATGTTGACTGGAAAGCAAGAAGCCAGAAGAGATTTCCACAAGCAAGAAGTGCAATAGAAGAAATTTCTAGCAGAGAACTTAGTTATATTTAGTAATTTCAATTGTAAAATGATGAGACCTAACTGCCAATCTAGTACTTTCTTAAATTTGTAAAGCTGAGGTATATAAGAGGAAAGCTCATCAGAACAATTACCATGAAAATATTTATAGAAAAGGCACAGGTAAGCTACATTACGTGGTAGGAAAATAATTGAGCCAATATGCCAATAACATTACAGATTCTTCTTTGGATTTTACCAAGAATCTCTAAATACAGAGCAGAAGCACCAGATCAGAAGTAGCAGCAATATTCAGTAATTATTACTATTTTCTAAGCTTTATTTTACAAAACTGTGGTACGTAAAATATTTACTTTCATCTTAATAATTTTAATTCCATTCTTTTTCACTTTTTTCTGTTCACCTTGTACAAGGTGCAAGATCCACTTGAGGTATATGGTTTCAAAGTTAGGGGCATAGTTAATTAGGATATGTGAGGAAGATAACCGTTAACCCTAAACATGAACAGATTAAGATTGTAGTTATCAGGGTAGCATCCTCTTGGGTGTCGGTTCTACAAGACAGTGATTTGTGGGAAGAAGCTGTTTGAGTGGGACTTAAATCTCGCCAATGGAATATGAAGGGAACAAGGCTGGTTCACTGTAAGTTTTTTTTTTTTTTTTTTTTTTTTTTTTCTAAAATAAAATAAAGAAGCCTCAACTTTGCTATATTATTTTGATTTTGCTTCAAGCTGAGCAATAATGAGCTTTCCAAGTCCAATAAAAAGATAGCACAGTATTAAGTTGATAGATCCTTGGTTTAGGATTTGCATGCATTAATTTATTGATTACAGCTCCTGCAAAGTTTAATTTTACTTATTTGAAATGTGAATGCAATGTGTAGGATTCTTCTATAAATAACACTTCATATTCCTTAAGTTTAATCTTTTAACTAAAGTTTTAAAAAAAATGAATCCAATTTTAATCAGCAGTGAAATATCCAATGTTGCCTACAGAAGTCCAAACAAAATGATTGTTTTAGATTGACTTTGAGAAACAGAACGTTTCATCTTTTAGCAACTAATTCAAGTGAACCAGTTGTTTATACTGACTTATTTTAAACATGAATTTAATTTTCTGTAAATTAATAAGGAATACTTTAATCTTAGACAACAGCACCTCTTAATTCAATAAGTTCGCCTATTGTCCAGTTCACACACCTCCCTGGTTTTTTGAACAAGAGCAGAGGTTTGTTTCCTGTTTAGGATTGAGTTTCCAGTTCCTTTTAAAGTTTTCTCATTCTCATTCACTCCCAGTAATCCCTTATGTCTTAGTGGCATTATCACCTTGCTTGGGGTGAATTGATAAAAAAAAAATACCTGTGGCTACAATTCACTATTTTGGCTAATAAGAATTTATATACACATGTTAAATCAAACTTTTAGTATTATTTTTTTATATTTATTCATCATACAAGACACAAGAGCCACTCAATGTAGAGGGTTACTGTTAAAATGATCATGATGAACAAGGTGTATAAAAGAGGAGGTTGTAGAAATTGGAGATTATGAGAATGAAACAACGATTCATCCTTGATTTGAAGAGGTTAAGACTGTTGTGTTCTGGTTCTGGGAAGCATCTATGTGGGAGCATGTTCCACGAAGTAGCAGTTCTTGTGAAAAAGCTGTCTGTGGTAAATTTCCTCTTTACCTTTGGAACATGGAGAAAATGAGGGGCTTTTGAATTTGTGGAAATAAAGATCAGAACTGGGGAACTAAATATATGGATAACATGATGGAATTAAATTCTATAGATAAAATATATGAACTTTTTTTAGTATACATATTACCTTGAAATTAATATCATTTTTTTTCTTGGAATATATGGACTATGATATATATATATATTTATCTTCCAGCTGTAATATACCATCTGAAATGGAAACTATTTTGTCAATATTGCTAAATGTGTCTTCTCACTGAACTTATTCAACCATTACTGAGAGAATTAGAAGTCCTACCAGGATTTATTATTGGTAGCCACAATCTTAACAACATTAGTTATACAGATGACACAGTGTTGATAGCAGACACAGAAAGGAACTCCTAGAGAAGGCAGTGAGGGAAAGCTAGAAGAAAGGACTAAACATCAAGTGCAAGAAGATAGAATCTAGTACAAAAATTTAAATATCAAGGAAGTGTTTTAACAGAGCTGGAAAATGTGACACTGAAATCTAAAGGTGCATTGGGATAGTGAAAGATGCCTTCTAAAAGCTAAGCAAAGCATTATGGAATAGAAAAATTTTGTTAGAAATAGTACTGAACAGTTATGCAATATCATTCCTCCTATATGGCTGTGAATGCTGGACAATCTCCTCACAGATGAAGAGATTGAGGCAACAAAATAATACTGAGATTACCATAGACTGAACATGTGAGCAACAAGAAAGTTTTAGGGAAAATGAAAACAAAAAAAATACTTATACTTAGCAACAGAAGAGATAATTGAAATTTCTAGGGTACAAAATGAGGAAAGAGGGCTAAGAAAATTTAATACTCACAGGACATATTGAATGCAAGAGAGGTAGTGCATAACTTACCTAACAAGCATGTTTAAATGGTTGGTCGAACAGGGTTTAGGAGAGATAGCAAAAGGGCAAATTTTACTATGAAAGACAGGAAATTGTGGAGAGCCATGATCTCCCATGTCCTGAAGGAACACAGCACATAGAAGTCTCTCCCTACTGATACACTCTGATTTATTTTTCTTTTATAGATTTACCAACAGTGAATAAGTTGTTTAATATTCCCTGACCCATATAAAAAAATCAATGTGCTATTATACATATATTTACACTGAAAAATGATATGCACTTTCTGTTATATCAGTTAGTTTTTAGAAAGTCTTTTTTGTACATTGAAAATTGACACGTGTATCAATAAGTCTGCAGCCTAATGATGAAAAAGTCATTTAATTTACGAAACAAAATGTCTACTTTTTAACATGGTCTCCTTCTTTGTCAATGTACTCAAGTCAATCAGATTAAACATTATATAGCAAAAATTTCAGATTAAAGTTCAGGTAATAACTGTGTGCTATGCTATGGATTTATTGATCTACTTTTATACAATGGATTGTGATAAGACATTGTTTTACTAAGGTACTTGAAACTTTCAACATTATTATTGCTGGTGAATTTAATTTTTCATAACTGATTTTATTTTGTTTCTTTTTATTTATTTGTAATATCAAAAAAATTGAAGATTATCAAATTCATAATGGCGTTTGTACAATATTCTAACATTTATTTTCTTTTTCAAACTCTCATTTTTATTTTTAAACAGGTTTTTAATGTTCTTTTTAGGATTGAATATAGATCTTTTTAACAGTGGAAAAATATATCATCTGCAAGAGATGGAAAAAGATATTGCTGATATGGAAGAAAAGAAAAGTTATTACCAATACAGTAAAAATTAATTTATGCTAAAAATTCTAAAGTAATTCCAAAAGGAAAAAAAAATAATTTAAATATTATTCTTGAAAAAAAATGAGTTTTTGTTCAAACTGATAAAATTGATAAAAAGTAAAATATTACCTTTGAAAATAAACAGTTTTTACTCAGAGTTGAAGAAAGAAAATAAATAAAAAGAAATTGCTACTCCAAAAAAGATTGCCTTAAAAATTAAAGATTGCACAACATTATTCAAATAAATAATAGTATTCTGCTTTTGAAAACATACTAAAATATACAACCAAAAATAGACAAGATGATCAAAAATAATATTTTTTTAAAAATGACAAAATTACATACAAAAAGTATTTTAATGGAAACTGAAAAAAATATACATTTGGAGCGACTTAGTGCACTCTTAAAAAATCTTTTTTAAATGGCACGACAAAATTGATAGAAAAAATTATATGACTAAAAACCATGAGAAAAATGGATATCTTTTATTTTTTTTTAAATATAGGAAAGAACTTAAATATACAATTAGTAAAAGATGCAAAAATGGTCTTAAAAATAAGTATGAATAATAAAAGGAATACTTTTTAATACATATGAAGTTCATTAGTAAAAAGTATATATTTTTTTCCATAATTTTTAACAATGACCAAGGGATAGACTGCAGAGAATTAAAAGCAAAAAGAAAAAGCTTTCTTTTTTCTCACTCTCCCTTTCACACACATCTTGTTTTCTTTACTCTTTTCTTTCCTCCTCTCATCAAAGCCCAGAAATACCTGCCCTAACAGTGTCATAGCCATTTCTGATCACCCACAGGCTAAATAATTATAATTAGAATGAAGTGACATTATAATATGAACACTTCGTATTGTGTTAATGGGCCAAAAAGTGAACACATGCACAAGTGATTAGCATTTTAATATTTATTGGAGCCATCCAAAATTTGGGAAAAAGAAAAAAATAGGAGGCTTCAAAGACTAATGGCTTGAGGAAATTAACACACATTTCTCAGTGATAATTAACAGCCATTGTAAATTAATTATGCAACATTGAAATTCTAAATAGTTGAATTATTTAGTGTGGAAAATTTTTTTTTACTGGTTAATAATTTATATATCAGATATACAAATGTGTATAAGTCAAATTCATTCATTCATCATACATATATATATATATATATATATATATATATATATATATATATATATATAATTTTCTTAAGGTTACAAAATTTTATTATGGAAATAAAAATGGCAAGATGAGCTTTACCATTCATGATTAAAAAAAAATAAATAAATAAAAATTGACCAGCCAACCGGTTTCACCCTCACTCAACAGGGCTGAAATCGAGGGAAGACTAAATATTACAATATAAAACATGAGAAGCATGTGATGAAATAAAGGTGGAAAGATCAGATGGAAATAATGTCAAGCCCTAACAGACACTCACTCTGTTTACAGAGGGAGGGCTTCCTGGACCTGACATAAACCATTTTCAATGCCTTTAAGTGTAACACAGAATGAGCATGACTAAGGAGGGAAAATGGAAAATGCTGAAGTTTGTGGCACAACTAGGATTGTTTATAAGGTGCTCAGCAATGGTGGAGCCATATGTGTTCCTGAGCCTGTCACCAGATTGGAACATGCTATTCCTAATTCTTCCGGGTACATGCTGATTAATCCATGCCTCTAACCATAAGGTAGTTGTACCTATGTAGTCGGCTCTGCAATTACATCCAAATCGGTATATCACATTATTAATATAGTGGGGAGGCGGAACGTCCTTTCAAGCAAGGAGACCTAGTAGAAAAAGCAACACACACATTGGTGGAAATATAGCAATTTTTAACTATTGAGCTAATTTGTTTGGCAAATTTACCACTTATTGAACCCAATCAGGGTAAATGCAAATACACAGGCATTTAGAAGCCGTACTCGCTCTAGGTTTAGAGAAATTTGAGATTTTCTTATTCATGACCAACTTAATAATATCCAAAGGGTTCTCATTATTAGCTAGAGCTTTTATATATATATATATATATATATATATATAGTTTAAAATTTGCTATATTTATGTTGGGGAAAGTACTCACAATTGGAGTAGAGTGTGTGTGTAGATATAAATGTGGACATAGAGACATAGAAATCAACACTGCATGACGATTTTTTCACACCTGAAACAACCTTCATAAATATGGTCTGAAGATTGCTTGAGGTGGGAAACTGACAATCAACATACAGTGTTGATTTCTATGTCCACTATCACTCTCTAGACATCTCTGTGTGTATTTAGCCCGGTATGCCTTACTGACTTGGTCACAAAGAACAGTAGTTTTCTCTACCCTGAGAGATGCAGATCCAATTCCTGCCAGAGAGTGGAAATTTTTTCTTTATTAATATTTTGCAAACATTCAGGCCAGTATACAGAAATAAATAAATATATAGTGTTTAATAAATAAACGGCACACCTACTCAAATACAAGTATGCACTAAAAATAATGTTTAAAATGATAAAAGTCTGTTAGTAAAAAAAAAAAAAAAATCCATTCTAATATATATATATATATATATATATATATATATATATATATATATATGAGAGAGAGAGAGGGCGACACACACACACACACACACACACACACACACACACACACACACACACTGAATTCATAGATTTTTAATCCAACATTTTTATTACTTCAAACATTATTTTTAGTGGATACCTATATTTAAAATAGATGTCCCATCTTTATTTTAAACAGTGTACATTACATCTAGGAGAAAGCCTATGTGCTCTGTTCTACAAATCTCAATAAAGACAATCTGGTAGTGTATGAACCTGCAACCCCCTTTTGTAAGAGAAACCATCATTTGATCCTGCGTGCTTTAGATCGCTCAGCCACAAAGTGTGAACAGCCCAGCAAGGTTCTATTTTCCTTTTTAAGGAACGCACACTTCCTTGTTCAGATTATTTTTCTCAAAAGCCCACACAGCTCGGTTTCGTATCCAAAGAGGCATGTACCATTCTGACATGATAAATTTTAAAAGAGTAAATAAAAGGAAAGTATCTTTATTAGGTGACAGTTCAAATTTGGCAGTAAATACAGTGTTGAATCCCAAATTATGTCCATAGTACAAAGACCAGAAATATTTATTTTATAAATTGGCTAAATTGAAGCAAGAGTATTTTGAGTTCCAGTTTGAATATCTATTATCTTTTAATCTGATGTTTTTAGCACAGACTTCATCAACATGATATTTGAAGTGAATCAGTATGGCAATTTTGGTGACCAGCATGCTATTCCTTATCACTGATCCCAATTAGATTGTCCTGAAATGCTTGATGAGCAATCTGTCCCTGTGCATAATAAAAAAATCTATCAATATAGCTGTGATCAATACCAACCTTTATAGAGATCTTTGTGCAAAAGTGCACATACATAGGTACTAAAACTTTCAATGTTAAACTATTTAAATTTTCAAACATTACAAAAGCCAAAGATCTCAAATTTTCATTAATTTCAAAACAGCTTTAGCTTTCATTTTACTTTCTTTTTTTTTCTGTAAATTGAAATCTGTGTCAATTTTAATATGAAGGTAACAAAAGTATTTTTAATTTTTACTGACAATCCCAATTCTCCCAGGCTTCATGTATTATTCATTTAATGTATACTATTTAAGGGTTGTTTTTAGTAGATACAGTATTTAAAAAGACACTCCACTTTTAATTTAAACAGTTTGTATAACATCTATTGGAGACCTGTGCACTCAAGTAAACTTCAGAAAATCTGTTTTGGTTTGAGTCTATTTAAAATAAAAATGAAGCATCTATTTCAAACAAGAGTATCCACTAAAAATGATGTTTGAAGTAACAAAATGTCTGTTGGATTAAGGATAAATTCATTAAGACATTTCACATATATATATATATATATATATATATATATATATATATATATATATATATATATATATATATCTCTTTATACTATCTTCCTCATTATTATTATTAGTATTAGTATTATTATTAGTAGTAGTATTAGTATTATTAGTAGTAGTAGTATTAGTATTATTATTAGTAGTAGTAGTAGTATTAGTAGTAGTAGTAGTATTTGATTTGAAATCTTATCAGACTCCAATGTTTCAGCCAGGTAATGATGATCATATCTCAGTTCCTGCCTGCAGCTTAGAGACAGAACCTCTTCCTCAGCACATGAGCTGTTCCAAGCAGCACTGCCATTTATGCACTCCCAATGATATCAGCTATCACCAAATTGCCTTGAGACAGAAAGATTTATTGGTGCTAGTTTAGTGTGCAGTCTACCAAGTCATTTATAGTTTAGTGTGCAGTCAACCTGCACTTTTACACTTCAATATGCAGCCTACCTCTACTACAAGAAGTTTATACTGTAGGATGATAAAAACAAATTGAATAATGTTTTATCATTAATGACATACACTGAATCATTAAAATCAGAATCAAAAAAGGCTAAACAGTGCATTAATGGTCATCATTATGATGGAATTCATTGGTGGTACAGGGTTAGGGTTAGTACTCAGATTGAAAGGGTAAAAATAAAGGAAGCACATGAAAGTTAGACCGGCAGCTAAAGATCATTTTATATTAGTCAGGAGTACTCAGGTCAAAAGGGTAAAAAAGTTAAACACAGGTTATAAATTCATACCGTGAAATGCACAGTAAGGGATCATTCCCACCCCTTCACCGTTGAAACTGTTAGATGCAGACGTCTCTTCTACTTCAATAGCTTCATGTCTCGCACATCTCGCCTGTGGAACTCCCTTCCTTATTCCTGTTTCCCTGACAAATACAATCTCCAACTATTTAAGTGTAACGTCAATCGACATCTCCAGTTGCCTTGATCTATCCACTTCCCTTCTCCACATCCTTTCACCTTTCATTCCTATCTGCTCTCGCTCCAAATCTTCTGCAACCCCCTTGCCTTGATCGATCCACTATCTTTCTCCACATCCTCTCTTTTACCACTCCTATCTGCTCTTCCTCCAAACCTTCTGTAACCCCTTGCATGCTAGTGGCTTCCAGCCTTGCTTGGGGTGATAAGCTTAAAAAAAAAAAAAATTTCACAGTGTAGACTAAGGAAACTGTAATCGACTGTACACTAAAGTAGTACTGACTTATCATTATTTATTAATTATTATTATTATTATTATTATTATTATTATTATTGAGCGAGAGGACAGTATGCCAACAAAGTGACTCTAGGGTGCAAACATACCAAGCCCAAAAATACCCATCATGACACCCAGTCTGATAATAGTATACCAGGCACATGCATCACAGACAAATGTGCGGGATATGGTGACAAGTTTTTCATTAAAGCAGCACATGACCTTTCAGGTTGTGCCCAGTTAAAAACACCTCCAGTCAGTTCAGAATATCTCCAATTGAGGATGTTCCCATGTATCGAGATGTGGTTCCAAAGTCACCTCGTCAGCGTCATCCTTCAAACTTTAAAAAAAAAAAAAAGCTCTCAGCACCATGATGCTCTTCCACTACTTCCACTCATGGAGATGCACAGTGCATCAACCCATAGGGGCCACACCCAATTGGTTAAAACCAGTCAACTGACAAGCAAGTATGTGGTACTGAACAGGATATTTACTGTAGACCTTTTTAATTTACCAAGACAAAATGTGTACATGTTAACACTTTCAATCAATTAAGATCAAAAGCTATGACAACCATGCCTGGTGTAACATCAGGGCATTTGTTATTATTATTTGTTTGTTCCAATCTTGGAGAATGACTGAAAAAAATCCCTCTTGCTCAAATTTATTGCTAAATCCTACAGTTGCATACTGGGATATCTTCCTAATCAATAAAAATGAACAATTCTTATTCTTAACTCTACATTTTTGTCCTTTCTTGCCTTAAAGTCAGATGGCTATAACCACTTGACTGTATTCTTTTGCATGTGAACACTGTTTCGATTTTGTGAACATTTTACTTTATTGTCTTATAGTCGCTTTGATTTGCCTTGCCTTGCATTGTCTTGCCCATATTATTTTGTCCTTCTTTTTATTATTATTATTGAGAATTTTGTCAATTCCTCTTAACCATGCCCACTTATTCAACAATTATTATTATCACCTATAGTTTTGTTTCAGCTATTTAGCAGATATTCTTCTTCACCTACGTGTCATGTCTCTTCAAGATATGAGCAATCATGACTTTCCTACACTTTGTAGCTTTTAGTAAAGTTTATCTTTTTGCTATCTCTCCTAATCCCTGTTCTGCCAACCTTTTACACAAGATCATTAAGTAAGTTACACACTGCTTTCCACTTGTCTTCAATATGTCCTGTGTGTATCAAATTTTCTAAACCCTCTCTCCTCATGTGCTCTAGAAATTTCAACCGTCTCTTTCTGATGCTAGGTATAAGTGTCCTTTTCGTTTCCATTTTCTCTAAGTATTGAAATTCTGGCAAGTTTGAAACATAGTTTCAAACTGGCCCCCAAAACTACTGAAATTACTTGCAGAATTAAAGAAGGAAATTAATACCTAACCATATTGCCCAATATTGATTTAATCATTTAATGGCATATAAGGAAACATTGATCAAACAGCCAGTGCTGCTTTCAGTTTAAATTTATAAAATCCTTCACAAAACAATTTTTCAGAAAAATAGGTTCCCCAAGTCCAGTAGCTGTTATCAGTATTGATAGAGGGATTTCCTTCCTAAACTTATGCTTGAAGTAGTGTGAAATATCAACATTTTGATTATGTCATTATTCTCTCTTCAAGTTACATGTGCTATCCCTGTTAGTTTTTGCTGCTGTTGATAATCCTCAAATGATGTGGTTTCTATTATCTGATACAGTTCTTTGTGCTTCTATAACACCAGTCCACAATATTTGAAGAAGGATGGCCTTTGCCAAGATCCACAGGCTTCACTCATTCAAAGCCATTTTAACCGTTGATCTTCGAAAGCAGTTGTATACAGCTGACAGTTTAGATATTACCTGAATGGGTCTGGCACCATGTATGATGTCCACATGAAACTCTTAATCAGACAAGGGTATTTAAGAACATGACTCAAGTCGTAAGGTTAATTTTTTGGTTTTGTAGCAGTTTGTAATGTTGTGTGAAGCTACCTCAAGCACAGCCTATTCTATATTTAATTTCTTTATTTCCTATACTAAATTTGTTATAATTGATCCATACACCAAAATACTTTAAGTGTTTATGATTTACTAGATCCACATCCGGAATATTTATCATGGATTCAGGGTATGTGCCATCACTGCATCCAGTCCAATTCCAGATCCTAGTTTCTGTTCAGGAAAGGTTTATGTCCTATTACTTGCAATACTTAAAAGTAGTGACATGTCCCCTGAAATAAAACCCAGAAGTGATTGCATCCTATGATCAGCAAAGTTTTTTAGAAGAGTTCAAAATATCAAAAGATACCAAATGGAGAGTATTACATAAGCTTCATGAAATATCATGATCACCATAACCCATTAGAGCCATAGGGGCACCACATGTATTATAGCCATAGCAGTAGTAGTTTGTCTGGGGCAAGATTGTCTGATGAAGCCCAACCCTCTCCAGGCTGGTTTGAATTCAGAGTTTACCTTCTCTTAGGCTAGTCATCAACCAAAGCTATAGGGCCCAGTCTGTCCTACTATTTTAGCTATAGCGGGGGGGGGGGGGGTATAGATTCATACCTTTCGCAAGAGTATTTGTGTATAAGGGATTCAAACTCAGCTCTCTGATTTCACTTTCCAAGCTGAAACCGCTATCCATTATACCATCCACACTTCCACCAAAAATCAAAAAAGAGATTGCCAGTAGTTATAATGGAGGTATTACAGAGAGAATAGCTATTTTTTATATATAAATATGAAGTACGGCACATTCTAATTTTTTAAATATAAAAATAGTAGATCACAGAATAGATATAATAACAAATAAATAAATGGAATAGTTGTAAATTCTATGTTGCCTGCTTTATGTCTTCCATTCTTATGTGAAGTAGACCCACTAATTATTATACAGTATATTTAATAATAATAAATTAATAATATTAAATATTTAATAATAATAAATTAATAATATTAAATTGAAGATAGTATTAGTAATAACCATATTGTAACCATAGTAGCAGTAGCCCAACTCTCTTCAGGTTGGCTTGAATTTCTCTTTTGCCTAGACTGGTTGCCAACCAAGGCTATAAGACAGTCTGTCCTGCTATTTACCGATAGCTGGTGGGAAAAGATATGGATTCATTCTTTTTCCAAGGGTATTTGCATGTTCAACTGGAATTCGAACTTGGCTTTCTGATTTCTCATTCTGATCTACTGTTACACCACAGCATATCCATTTTTATGAAATATACCGTTGATTAAAAATGGAAAATACTTTTGATACACCACAATAAATTTGAAAATGTTCAAATATGAGTAGTTTAAAATAATTTTGCCTTTAATTTGGAAGCTTGATTTTGGATCATCCTAATTTCATAAATGCATTACGTTTCAAATCTTTTTTTCCTTCTCTTTCTCATTGCCTGTTGCCATTTTCTGTGAACCCAAGCAACAGGAAGTTAATAAGACTTTCAGTCACCCTAATGCTAAAGTGCAAGTCTTCCCCAATGAGGGAAGAATTTGCTTCCCATTGTTAGGGGCTTCTTCCTTCACTCCACCCATTCCTGCTGTGATAGGCGACAGGGGTCTACCAAAAGGCCATCAGCAAATGTTCCAATTAGCTATGGCTGTAGTAACTATTTTAACTTGCCACAGGTAAATGTCTTTCATTCTTTGTATCTTTTTTTCTGCATAGGTTGATGTTGAAGCTTCTTTTTTTTTTCTACAAGGAAAAAATGAACATTAAAATGAGTAGTGAAGTATTGTCACGTTTTTATAGGAATTAAAGATCATTCTCTCTTCTTGCTTAATAAAAAAAAATAATAATAAAGTAGTTGAACTCGTATTCATTTATTATCTGTAATTTTATTCTAGAGGCGAAGGACATTTTTAACAAATAAAATGATTAGGTCTATGCAAAAGTTCCCAGCAGAGTCATTTTGAAAATGAGAAATTGAAGGTACAGTAAAAAGCTGTTTATTTTTTATTTTTTAATAAAAATAAAAGTGCTGGAAATTTTTGAATACATCTGATATATTAAATTAATACCAAACTTCCTAATGCCATCTTTTGCACAGTATTAGAGAAATCTTAGAAGTGTCTTTGAAGTCTATTCAGGTTTTAATTGCTTGTAATATTCTCGTACATCATTTAAAAGCCTTGTAAAAAATTCAGAAGTTAGGAAAATTGATTCATCAAAAACAGGCATTGGCATCAGAAAAAGACATTGCTTCTTTTTGTTTAACACAAGGATAAATCATTTTTTGTTTAACACAAGAATGTCTTTTTTTTTTTAAACACAGGAATAAGACACATTTTTTGTTTGACGCAGGAATAAGACATTTTTTGTTTGACACAGGAATAAGACATTTTTTGTTTGACACAGGAATAAGACACATTTTTTGTTTGACGCAGGAATAAGACACATTTTTTGTTTGACGCAGGAATAAGACATTTTTTGTTTGACGCAGGAATAAGACACATTTTTTGTTTGACACAGGAATAAGACATATTTTTTGTTTGACACAGGAATAAGTCATATTTTTTGTTTGACACAGGAATAAAACATTTTATGGTAGTGCTGGAAAACGGATTTCTAATGAGATTCCAAAATAAAGAGAATTTTTACTGAATTCAAGACCATGTTCAACATTTGAAGAAAAGAGAAACTATGAGAGAAAAATGTTCTTTGTTTTTGATGGAATCAAAAATGGATTTCTTACATTTCAATACAGTATCCCTTCAAAATATAGAAAAACATGGCTCTCTATGGCTTCCTTTTTTCCTTAATATTTGTAAACTGTGTATTTCTATGATTATATATAATAAAGATGGTATAATTTTTCATTGCTTTTGAATTCAGAGTTGTCCTTCTCCTTGAGACAGGTTGCCAGCCAAAACTAAGGGCCCAGTCTGCTTTGTATCAACCTAATAATAAGCAGAATATAAGATATGCAAATGATACACAGTCAATAGCAGACATAGAAAGGAAACTATAAGAATTGCTACAGAAGGTAGTGAAGGAAAGTGAAATGAAAGCCCTAAATATCAATTGCAAGAAGACAGAATGTCTTTTTGCCAGCAAAAGGAACACCCACAACATTCAAATTACAAATCGAAGATACCAAAAATATCTGGGAAGTGTTTCAACAGCCGACGAGAAGTGCAACCAAAATCTGAAGGCACATTGGGATAGTGAAAGAAGCTTTTCAAAAGCTAAGCAACATAAAATTTTGTTAGAAACAAAGAAAAGAGTACTGAACTGTTATGTAATATATCAGTCCAGCATTCACTGCCATATAGGATGACTATCTCTTTTTCGACGAAGAAGAAACTCGAGACAATAGAAATGTTGTTTTACAGAAGGATGCTGAGAATAACATGGACTGAACATGTGAGCAACAACAGTTTTAAAGAAAACAGAAACTAAAAGGACACTTATACTTAACATCAGAAAGAAACAGTTGAAATTTCTAGATCACTTAATAAGGAAAGAGGGCTTGTAAAATTTAACACTCACAGCACATACTGAAGGCAAGCAGGGCAGAGGAAAATAGTACATAGCCTATCTAACGAACTTGTGTAAAAGATTGGCAGAACAAGGATTAAGCGAGATAGCAAAAGGACAAAATTAAATAATAGCTTCATCCTGAAGTGCCATGGCACATAAAAACAGGAGCATCAACAGTTGACTGAATGTTTATTTTAAGCAAATGTAGATTAATATTGATGTTTGAAACTTGCAGATAAGCTGTTATTAATGTTCAATGAAGTTTTTAAGTCTTCTTTTCTTCACATCTCACAATGTAACAGAGTTGACAGATTTGATACTAGATAAAAAAAAACAAATAGAAAAATTCAAGTTGAATATGTCTTTAAATTGAACTTGCCTAAAGGCTGTGATAAAAATAATAACAAAGTGGATGAGGACAGGACAAATAATTCCTTGAATACCAAATGTTGTTTCTTTAAAGAGACTTTTTTCTTTCCTTTTCATTTTTTTAGTTTCTATGGTCATCATTTAAAAATTCATGATCTGTTTTATTTTCAACTAAAATTTCTTGCTGCCATTTCAATACTTTATGTTGCCTCTCAGTAAATTCTCTTCAAACATTGTTGTGTACCTACAAAAATACTAGAATAAGATTATACATAATATGACTAATATCTGGATGGATTTTTGGTGTGGTATCAGCTATAATGATCTGAAAATGGAAAATATATTCCATATTGTTAAAAAATAAGAAGAGAAATAGTGACTATGAAACAAAAGCAATGCAGAGAGGAAAAAAATGAAGACAAGAAAATGGAGGTGATGATTATAACAATGATTATAAAAGATATCAATTATTTTGATTTTACGTAATGAAATCTTGCAAGCGAAAGACAGAGAAAATTGTAGAAGGTTGAAAAGGAGTGAGATAGAGAGTGACATAAAGTTGTAAGAAAAAGAAGCGAAAATAGAGAGAAAAAAGGATTGTGACTAAAGCTGGGATACTGAACGAGAGGGACAAAAAGAAATGAAGTCAGATGGTTAAGAGAAAGAGAGAGAGAGAAAAGAGATTGTAACTAAAATGTAGTGAGATGGAGAGAAAGAGAGAAATGAAGTAAGATAGTTATATGAGAGATTGACAAAGACATTGAGTGAGAGAGAGATAGAAAGAAATGAAGTCAGATGGTTGTGAGAAAAAAAGATTATAACTAAGACTGAGGGAGAGAAAGAAATGAAGTAAGATGGTTAAGAGAGAGAGAATGTGACTAAGATACTGAGGGAGAGAAAGAGAAATGAAGATGGTTATGGGAAAGAGAGAGAAATAGGTTGTGACTAAGACACTGAGTGAGGGAGAGAGAGAAAGACATGAAGTAAGATGGTTATAAGAATAAGAAAAAAAGAAAAGAAAATGATAAAACATTGGTAATAGAAAAACTGTCCTATTTGGATTTAAGACAAAAATTCTAGAATATTCTAATTGTTTCCACTGTGGGATTATGTTGGAGATCATATTTTGTAGCCAGCACCTTGTTTTCTAAGATGATTCTCACATGGTCAGAGATGAGTTACAGAAAGCTAAAAGTATGACTTAGTTATAAGTATTTAGCACTACAAACTGTCAGAATGATTTATTATTTTACTTTCTATACCAAAGGTATAGTTGGGGTTCTGGTTAAGTTACTGAATTTTTTATTTTATTTTTTTAGATGATATGAATCTGAAAGAAATTGAATGATTTCAACATCTGTACAGGCTCTTACTCCACCTTCTCTCTCCCACTCACTCTCTCACTCACATTTACTCTCACTCTCTCTTCACACACATACTAGTGTTTTTACATATGTTGTACTTTTTGATCTGGCGGGGGGGGGGGGGCGTTGTAGTCTCCAAAATATGAGGCCCATCATTACAGAAAATAAAGAGAGCTAGAGAGACGGAATAGATATTGAAGTACTGAGTACTTTACAGAAATGTAAGCAGATGGGGGAGACTCCAGAATTTCATGTATATTATCTTTCAGAGAAACTACCAACATATAAAAGTTATTGCTTAGCCATTATGAAATAATCACAAAATTGAGCACTAGCTACTAACTTAGCCATCGTACTGCATGTGTGCACACACACAAACACACTGACATTTTTAAAATCAGATATTTCCTTATCTTGGCTCACTTCTGAGTTTCATAGAATTACATACACTCTTCAGTAGACTTGATTATATAATCCAATTTTCATAACACAGAGTACAGACAAGATAAATAAACATGTAATTGTATTTTTTATTAATACTCAATCTCCTGATAATAAAAATAAAAAGATTGTTTGATGCAGGAATAAGTCATATTTTTTCTTTGACACAGGAATAAAACGTTTTATGGTAGTGCTGGAAAACGGATTTCTAATGAGATTCCAAAATAAAGAGAATTTTTACTGAATTCAAGACCATGTTCAACATTTGAAGAAAAGAGAAACTATGAGAGAAAAATGTTCTTTGTTTTTGATGGAATGTGAGAATCATCTTAGAAAACAAGGTGCTGGCTACAAAATATGATCTCCAACATAATCCCACAGTGGAAACAATTAGAATATTCTAGAATTTTTGTCTTAAATCCAAATAGGACAGTTTTTCTATTACCAATGTTTTATTCTTCTAGAAATACCCTTATTGAACGTTTTTCAAGAAATATAAACTTTGTTTTACACACACACACACACACACACACACACACACACATATATATAGTCATCTACAGACAGACTGTTTCACTATATCACAGCTCATCAGTGTGGCTAGACATCCGGTTGACTCTAGCTAGGATCGATGAAACCCCGGTGGGCGGCAGTCAGAGATTCTTACCCATAAGCCACTGGCTCACAGCAGGGATGAAGGTGAATTTAAGTGTATTTATTTTTAGATAAACACACAGTGACTGAGAGAATATATATATATATATATATATATACACGCACGCACGCACACACACACACAGCGGGTAGCACAAGTATTTAACACAGCGTTTTTTTATAAATTTCACAATAAAAAATTGTTCAGTTTAAATGATACTTACTTCAAATATTTTAATGAACATTGTGTAACTAAACATAAAATAAAATTGAGAAACATTTTTTTATGTTCATTTATTGCCAATTTTCGATTTTGACTGTATGCAAAAGTATTTAACGCCTATACAAATAACACAGTAAAAAGGGTATTTTAAAACTATTTTCAGTTATTTTGATATGGTTTGTACAACCACAGGCTGTCTTCAATATATGTATTAGCCAAGCATGTCACTCAGTCGGCACATAGAGATAACAGGTCTGATACAGTACAGACTGTCCTGCTATCTAAACTTATAAAAATGGTTAAAACAAAAGAATTGCCAAATATATGCGACAAGATTATAAAGCTGCACAAAGATGGTAAGGGGGGGTATCGAAAAATTGCTCAAGATTTAAATTTGGTTGTGTGTACAGTTGGTGCTGTTGTTCAAATGTGGAAAAAATATGACACTACTGAAAATATTCTAAGGAGTGGTCATCTGCGTAAATTAAATGAGGCTACTGAATGATATATAGCCCGGAATGTGAAGAAACAACCATTTTTGACTTGAAGAGAAATTCAGGAGGATCTGAAAAATGTCGGAATTGAAGTAAGTAAAGATACAATTAAGAGATCACTGAATTGTACAGGCATGAACTCTAGATCACCAAGAAAGTCTCCATTATTAAAACTTAAACATTTGAAAGACCATTTGAAATTTGTTAAAAATTATGAACTTGAATCAGATGAATTCTGGAAGACAGTTATTTGGTCAGATGAAATGAAAATTGAGCTTTTCAGAAGAAACACATGCACCCAAGTATGGAATTCAAAGGAATTGAATACAACCCAATAAACACTACCCCAACAGTCAAATATGTGGGGTGGAAGTGTAATGATTTGGGGTTGTTTTTCGTATAACACAGTAGGAGAAATGGAAGTCATCAAAGGATGAATGAATGCAGCAAAATACAAGCAAATCTTATCAACCCATCTATTAAAAAGTGCAACAGGTTTGGGGCTTGACTGAGATTTCGTATTCCAACAGGACAATGATCCAAAGCACATGGCTAAAACAACTCAACACTGGTTCAATGAAAATGGAATTGATGTTCTGGAATAGCCTAGCCAGTCACCGGATCTCAATCCAATAGAATATTTATGGAAAAAGCTGAAGTACCTGCACGAGATCTCAAAAATACAAAGGAACTGAAGAAAGTCTGTGAAGAAGAATGGGTGAAACTGGCAAAATCTTCAAGAAGCTCATTGAAAACTACAGAAGACAACTACAGGCTGTAAGGTAGGCCAGAGGATATGCTACTAAATATTAACAAATCATGTTAAATACTTTTGCACACAGTCAAATTTGAAAATTGGCAATAAAAGTACATAAAAACAATGTTTCATAATTTTCCTTTATGTTTAGTGAGACAATGTTCATTAAAATATTTGAATTAAGTATCATTCAAATTGAACAATTTTTTATTGTGAAATTTATAAAAAAACAATGTGTTAAATACTTTTGCTTCCCACTGTGTAAATGTGTGTGTGTGCACATGTGTGTGTGTGTTGAATTAAGCATTCTTAACTCGGCACCTGAAGATTGCGTTGTGCAGGAAATTTCAAGTCATGCTACCAGTGAGGAAATGTATGTTTATTAATATATAGTTTATAGCTCTGTTATATTGTATCAAGCATTAATTTATTAACACCATCACTCAATGTTCAATATTATATATATATATATATATATATATATATATATATATATATATATATATATATATATATATATATAAGAGTAAATAGATTTGTCTATCGTCCACATCTCACTCCACTCCAGTCTTTTGAACAGGAGTGGAAATTTGTCACTTATTTCCTGTCTAGGACTGGGTTTCCAGTTACTTAAGTTTTCTCATTCTCTTTCACTTCCAGTAGCCCTCCTACACACCAGCCACCAAGCTGCCACTGATTGGCATGCCACTAGCATTTACCGCTGTCGGAACACCAGCATGTTCATCTC
>OZ038506.1:56373439-56428439 GCA_964036315.1 Acanthosepion esculentum
ACCTGCACCCACCTTCCATGATAGTCAACACACTCCATGACAGTCTAAAGCACATTGGATCTAACAAAGGTTTTCTCCTGCCAAGATGGATGCTGGTTTGAATCCTGCTGTTGAGTGCATATTTTTTTTTTTAACACCAAGTTGTAACTGGTTTCATGCTTGAACCCTATCTTCAGGCCATATATATATATATATATATATATATATATATATATATATATGAAGAAATATAGTCTTAAGGTGTGTTATATTTATGGGATAAAATAAATTAATCCAAATAAATAAATAAATAAACAAATACTCAAACTGCTCCCGATAAATTAACCGTTACAAAAACGATATTAAAGATAATCAAACCAAATAAATAAATGAAGTAATAAGCAAATTAAAAACTGCTCCCGCCAATAATACAATAAACTACAACAATCAACCTCAAAATTGAATAAATAGCTTTAATTATCTTCCCAAAACAGAGCAAAACTATTAAATAAGCGATATAAACAAATTTTTACTATGTTAATAAAACACCAGTTAAAATAAATATATAAGATAAGAAATAAAAATAAATAAAAACAAGCAAAATAAATTAACCCAAATAAATAAATAAACAAATAAATGACGTCCGGCAAAATAACCGCCAAAATAGGCTACCTACAATGCACCACTGATCCGTATATATAAATAGCAGAGAAAAAAAGCAACATTCGTGGCCTGACGATTGTGCCGAGCATGAAACAGCCTGTTGCCTCTAAGTGTTGACTTCAATGTTCACTTATATACATATATATATATATATATATAGATATATATATATATATATATATATATATGCTAAATATATCATACATAACATTTGTTAATGTCTGAAGCAAAAAGTGACATGTTCCCATTGCCATGATGTGTGTGTGTGTGCACACAACTCCACATAAAGGAGGATGCTACAAAATTACAAGCGTGGATCTGGGGCTATATCAGATGTTCAATATAGATATATTTTTTCTATTCCTCTCCTGAAATGAACCGTTTTTTTGTTTTTTTTTCTTTTCGCTTACTATCCTATTTTAAACATTTACATTTTTTTCTTTGCATTTGTACTTATTTTCTGGAATGAGATTTATAGATTTTGCATGCATATATGATATATCAAAAAGTTTTTGAATCTAACCATTTAGCCCCCAAAAATAGAAAATTAAATTTTCTGGTTTTATTTTCAAAATTAATTGCAGTAATGTTTTTAGACAAATTATACAGCTCAGTAGCATTATCATAGATTGAGTCCACGGGGACAAATTTAGTCTTCTGTTTAGGCACAGTGGAGTAATAGATAGTGGCTCAGATTGAGGAATCGGAGAGCCGAGTTCAAAATCCAGTCAAATCCATTACATTCACTTACGTGCTAATACCCTTGAGGAAGTTATGAATCCTCTTCTTCTCCCCCCAGCTATGGGTAAATAGCAGGACAGACTGGGTTCTATAACCTTAGATGGCAACTGGTCTACCACAGAAAGAAATGGCAACCTAATGCAGGAAAAAATCTGCCTCGTCAGTCATGTATCAAAAGATACATGATCGCCTAAGCATGTATCACACATGGCACATAACTGACTGTTTAGTTCTCAGTTTCAATAAAAAAAAAAACTATATAGTGCCATAAAGGTACAGAAACATCTAGAAGAGTTCTCTCGGTAAAATATTAGACAAAAAATTATGAAATCATGGTTCACTTCTTATTACCATGTTGATAATTACTTGACAATCAGTTGATCAATGTTAAAGATTATTGACATATCTTAAAAAGAAAGTTATTATTCATGAGTTTTGAACATGCTTATTCTTAATGTGTGTATATGAGTCACTACGTAAAAGTTCAAGGAATTTGAAAGCCAGCAAGACTTCCAGTTGGAGAAAGTTTTATTTTATTTCAAAAAATAATTTTCTCTACTTTTCATATTGGGCATATTCCCTACTTACCACTATTCAAAAAAGTTTTGGGATTAGAAAAAAGAATAGAAGTTAAATTATGTGACAGAACTCTGGAAGAATGAATTTCTACTAGTATGCTATAAACCTATTGTTAACTAATTCTATAGGTAAATGAAACAAAGAAGTATTCATCTAGTAAGAAAAAACTAAAATAAATAAGAATTCACTGATAACAGCCAAATGCATTTTTCTTACCTCTTAAGATATTCTGTTCTACAACAAAGGCCATTTAAAAAAAAAGCCATGGCTTGATCTTTTGGTAAAGTATTTGCGTATTCTTTTGATAGAATCAGGCTTCAAAAATTTTTCCTTTTAAAAGTTGCAGTTGAAAGAGATTGAAATCGGAATAAAGAACCAAGGCAAGACAATAGACTTTACTAAGCAAAATATTAGTCTTTATCAGAATGAGAAGAAGAAATAATCATATGTATGCAAATGGCTCCTTAGACCAAAAGGTCATTGAGGCACTTTTTGTGGTTTGAAAACCAAGCAGACTGTTCATCATTTTATTAGCCAGATACTTTTTTCTTTTGCCAAATTATTTTTCCTTTCTTTTAAACTGTTTTTATCCTCTTCTTCCTTCCCTACCTCTCTTCTTCCCTCCCTCTCTCTCTCATATATATATATATATATATATATATATATATATATATATAATTGTGTATTTGGCTAGCAATTCCTCTTTTATACAAGTTTCATTAAAGACAACTGACAAGATAGTATGTCTAAGCTTTTTATTTAATATTTTTTCCTTTTTGGACATAAAAATTGTCCAAATGTTTTGTATGTCCAAGTGCTTTGAGCAATTCTTTTAACCATTATCAAGGATTTTTATTTTTAATTGTGACTAAATGTATAGAATTTTATGTATATATTTATAGGGATGGGAATGGTTTTTATTTTCCAAACATGGTCAGCACATTGTGATCATATTCATAGTTGATGTTATTGAATGTTGTTTTTTTTTTTATTATCAATACTTCCATTATTTTTTTGTCTTTTTTTTTTTTTTTTTTTTTTTTACATATATTAGTCATATTTTCTATAAAACATCTTTTATAATGGCTAAAAGAATATCCGAAAGTGTTTGGACATACAAAACATTCCTACAATTTTTTACACACCCACACCTTACATCCAGAAAGGAAAAAACTTATACAAACAAGAAAAATTAAATAAAAGCTTAAACACGGTACCTTGTCAATCATACACAGACACACGCGCGCACATGTGTGCATAAAACTTCGGATATAAATAAAATATATCTGTAAAATGATATGAATAAAGACAAAAGAAAAACTTTTCTTTATGCAGGTTCATCCTCTGATGGACTTTATCAAGGCAAATGTGGCATTAACCTTGATAACATCCAGAAGAGGAAGAAATATAGCAGTTTTATTTCCCTTTTTAATGGAACACACACAAAATACAAAAAGTGGACACTGAGTCTAACAGCGAGTGGCGACAGTCTGTTTCATGCTTGAACCCAATCATCATGCCACACATGCACACACCACACATACACAAATATATATATATATATATATGTATGTATGTATGTATGTGTGTGTGTGTGTTTATATTTAGGCAGCATATCTTCATTCAAACATGTTTCATTGAATAATACAGACATATTGTGTCTATTTATTTTTATACTGATCTTATCCAGTTGTTTAATCAGGTTCTTGATGTTAAGATGAACTTCACCTAGAAAAGCATCATAGTTTTTTTAACCCAAGTACTTTCAATCTTATCTAAGATCATTTTCATAGGTAAATTATAAAGACAAACTTATTGTAACTGAAATAAAAATCTGCATTCCGTTGCGATGGTGATTTTTTTAAAAAATACACATGAATGCGCTGTGCTATAATTATTTTAAATTTATCCATTTAGTTATGGAATTTTTTACAAAACAAGAGTTTCAGTATAAGAGAGCTGATTGGAAATTGGTAGAAAAGGAAAATAGCATTGAATGTTATATGCACATTTTATATATATATATATATATATATATATATATATATATATATATATATATATATATATATATATATATATAATTTTTTTTAAGCAATTAATAGATTTTTTAATTCAATATTATTCCTTATTACTACACATTTAATGGGTACATGTTTTTAAAAATGTTAAATTAATATCTACTGGACAAGAGATTGAAAGTCTTAATAAAGAAATATGTACCTTCTGACAGGAATTGAGCCTGTATTCCCTATTTTTTAAACAATGAAGTTAATGTCAACTGGCCCTTTACTTTATTATGACTTTCAAGCCCTAGGTCAGAAGACATTAATTCCACTGTTTAAAAATATGGTCTTTAGTCAAATATATGTACCCATGAAATATAACATTTATATAGTACTGGTCTTAATGGGCTTCCTGGTTTGTGGGGTTTTATTTTTCATAGATAGGCAATGTCAATTGCTATCAGTTTTTTCTAAATCTTGTTCCTTTATTGTCCTTTTCCTCACCTCTTCTCACAAAAATTCCTTTCATTCTCTTTCACTCCCTATAAACCTCTTGCGTCCTAGTGGCATTATTGTCTTGCTTGGGATCAAATAATTAAAAAATTAAAAATAAAAATATATATCCTAGTTAACACGCATGCACATATGCATACACCAATAAAATGGTGGATAAGTTGCCTGTTCTGTGTATAAGTTTTAACTGTTTTTTATATATTTTATATAACTTAAGTATATCTTTTATATATAGGTACAAATAAAAACATTTATAAAAGGACTTTTTTATTACTTCAAGATTTTTTCTTTTTAGAGGATACCCATGTTTGAAATAGACGTCATGTTTTAATTTTTAACAGTTTGAATGCTCTGCTATCATACTGCACTTGATATATCTTTAAAAAAAAAATGTGCTCTTCGACTGTGACTGAAAAAGTACACTGGAGAAAACGATAGGGGAAAGCAAATTTGTGCACTTTCAAGGAGAAACTGTTGTCAGAGAGAAAATTTCTCTAGTGTGCAGACAATAACTGCAATACACACTGTTTGAAATACAAATGGGTTTATTTCAAACACTGGTATCCACTAAAAATAATGTTTGACCTAACAAAAATGCAAGATTAAAAAGGAGTTCCATTAATTCTTTAAAAATAAAAACTTTGTTATAAACGTTTTTATAATCAACTTTTATATTTATTTGTACAAAGTAGGTTTTTATCCACGTTTCCATGGAATGCAGCTCATGGTCATTTTTTCAAAAATTCTGTTATCACAGACAACAGAATTTTTCCATTAAGTGTAATGAGAAGATGCTGCTTTGAGAATGGATGCTCAGTACCAAGGTTCTTTACTTGATAACAGTTGCCAGAAAGTGAGAGCCAAATTTACATTTAAAGTGAAATAATAAAAATAAAAAATGAGGATGTGTGGGTTGTGTAATGAGAAAACAGAGAGCCAAGTTCAAATTCCAGTTGGCTTCATATCATTCACTTACACACAAATACCATTGGGAAAGGTAGGAATCTGTCCTCTTGCTATGGGTTTAATAGTAGGTCTTGTATCTGAAAAAAAGTCATTGTTATTCTCCAAAATTCTTCATGCAATATTCACTCATAAAAGAAAAGAATTATTCTTACAATCGAAAATGTGTTTTTGCTTTAAATAACCCACAAAGGGTTGATAAGCCGTAAAAACAAATAAAATTTGGATCTTCCACATATGGAAGGCCTTAACAAGCAGAGAACAATTTTCCTGATTACTGTTATTAAATGGTGTCATATTCGGTTTAATTATTTATACATCTAAGTTTCGGCAAGCTCATGTGCAGTTTCTTTAATTTTAGTGATGGCCATATGCTTACAATAATATCTACCAACTAGAAATTGTTCTCAGTATATGTGAAAATATGGAGCTGATTTGATTTAGATAATATCCTGAACCCAAATGAATGAAATTTTTTTTTTGTCCCCTTTGAGATATTTTTAGATTTTAAAATTGAGATTTGATACTGATCAAACAAGCTTCCTCTTAAATTTAGTTTCCTTCTTTGATCAAATTGTTTAACAAGATTACAGTATGCAAAGAGATAATAATGATGATGATGATGATAGTAATAATAATAATAATAATAATAATGATGATGATGATGCTTTATTGTATGCCTTGGATGGATTGGAATTCATAAATAAGGGAGATTATCCAAACTGCTTCCTCTGCCATTCTGGACAATAGACATCTACACTTATTCCCTTGAGATCCATATTTGTATGTGTGTATAATACATATATTGTGTAACTTTCTCTCTTTAATTCAGAATGAAATTACTTTACCACTTTCTGCTTTGTTTTCTTTTTTGTTTCTTATACCTTTTTTCTCCCCATTTCTCAGCCCTCCACTTACCTACTCTTCTATAGGAATCTTATTCATATATGACTGCCATCCAAGGTCAAAGCTGGAACAAACATACTTTTTTTAATTCTGCCCTCGGCATTTCTCTCATTTTGTTTTTACTCCATTTAAAAAACCAAAATGATAAGTAAATAAATGAAAGATGGAGTAAATACAAATAGACAAAAGGAGAAAATTGAAAAAATAATTGAGTTACTATAACCCCCTCCTTTCAACAAAAAAAACTAATTAGAAAATAAAGAAAAAATTTATTAAAAATAATTAACAATAAAAAGAGATACCTATTTTTTTTAGTTAAAATGAATTTTTTTTAAAAATTATTTCAGAAAATAATGAAAATTCTCCAAACTTATATGCATATAAATTAATATTTAAAAAAAAAAAAGACTTAAAACAAAGAAAAGAGTACTGGACTGTTATATAGTATCAGTTCTCCAATATGGAAATTAATGCTGGACAATCTCCTCACAGATGAAGAAGAGACTTGAAGCAATATAAATGTGGTACTACAGGAGGATGCTGAGAATACTATGGACTGAACATGTGAGCAACAACAAAGTTCTAGAGACAATAGCACCAAAAAGGACACATATACTTAAATTTGAGAAGAGACAGTTGAAATTTCTAGTGCCCATAATGAAGAAAGAAGGCTTGGAAAATTTGATACTCACAGGAGAAATTGAAGGTAAGAAGGCCAGAGGAAAGTAACACACAACTTACTTTGCGAGATTGAGTGAATGGATGGGTGGCAGAGCAGGGCTTGGGGGAGATGGCAAAAAGACAAAAGTTATTAACAGCTAGAAAAGACAGGAAATTGTGGAGAGCCATGATTGCCAACATCCTGAAGGTACACAGCACATAGAAGAAGAAAATATTTATAACATTCCAATATAAAAAAAAAATGAAGATACTAGTTTGAATTATTTATACAATAATAAAAAAGGTTTCATTGTTGAATTTCTGAAGGAAAAATTCATAATTAAAAAAATAAAAGCTATAAAATAGAAGAGAAAATAAAATTCAACAATTTTTAAATATAAAATATTAATAGGAAGAATATTAGAAATAGTCCTGAAATTTAATTAATAAAAAATCAAGAATGAAATATATAAAAGAATTTTTTCAGAAAAATGAAAATTTATGAAAAAAATGTGTAAATAAGTTTCATAAAATCAAAACTGTGTACTTGAAAAAGTTACAGTAACTACTGTCTACAGTATACAGGTGTGTGTCTACTGTAAAATAGATTGTAATGTAGCATTCTTCCCAACAAAGAGGTCCTGCCTAATTTTATATCCCAGTTTTTACCTGGGCTTGAACACTTGACTTCTGGAGGCAAATGTCCACAATTTGAGATAGATATGGTCTACAACAAATATCTATTTTTCAACATAATCTCCTTCTTTGTCAATACTTAAACTTAATTTCAATGGGGAATATCACTCATATAGGTGAAACGTTATACAATGAAATTTTCACCTCATAACTATGTTTCAGGCTACAGATTTCTTGATACACCATTATGGATGACTAGACCTATGCCTAATACAAGGTTAGGGTCAATAATCAGGGGTGGAATTTTTCTCTATATGCAATAAATGGGGATGGTGATTTTAATAAAAGTGGTGGGGGGTGTTAGAAAATCATTTAAAGGGTCAAAAGGGTGAAATTAATAAGCTATGGGGTGTTGGAAAATATCCCCCCCAAAAATAAATGAATAAACATCCTACTTTCCCGACTGTCTCATAGTGCACCTAAGAGTAGATAGAGAGAGATAGAATGTTTGAAAAATGAATAACATAGATAGAAAGATGAATAAAAAGAGAGATGACTAGATAAATGTAGAAAAATAAAAACTAAAATAATCCCATAAAAATGGCATATACACAGTAATCCAGTTGCCATGACAACACTTTTCTTTTTCCATTTGTATTCAGTCTTTTATTTTATTTTTTGTTTCATCCATAAAATCTTCAGCTTTCTGTCTTTCTCGTTATTTTTCCATCTTTTCTTTCATTCTCATATTTTCCATTCACTTTTTTTTCTTCCTGTTCTCTTTTTTATTTTTATTAATCCTTTTTATTATATATATATATATATATATATATATATATATATATATATATATATATATATATATATTATAATTTTTTAGTTTTACTTTTCTTTTTCTAATCCTTTCCTTCTCCTCTCTTTGCCTTCCTTCCATCCTCCCCTTCTACTCTTTTTATGCCCTTCATATTTTGGGGTGCACTGTCAAGCTGTGTTTCTGACATGTCATCTTTACAGAATGCCCTGACCATTTTAAGCCAGCTTAACTGGATTGACTATAGTTTGACTTCATCCTCCATGATCCTCTTGGAGTGTGTGTGTGGTGGGGGGGGACTGTATGACAAGGGTAAAAAGGAAAGGTGGAAGGAGGTGGGTACACGGCAGTAGGTGGATAAGGGGTGTTGATCCTGAGGAGTTGGGTCAGAACCCCTACCTTCTTCATCATCCAGACTACCTGACAATATGGTGCAGAGACATGTGGGTGGTCATATAACTTAAATCTAGATATGTATCTGGTGATAGTTCAGTGGATAAAGCTTTGGAATAGTCTCACTAAGGTCTACAATTCATTTCAGATGCTGAATCAGTTAAAATCATTACTTGTATTTATAGAACAGATGGTAAATGAAGTCAAAAAAATTAAAAAAACAGTAATCGGATAACGCATATGAAACATTCATATGAAGCTTTGTAAATGCTACCATTTGATTGGCTCATTTCTTAAAACTCTTTTAAAAATGGTGTCGGCTTTATTTGACCTTCTAAAAGAAATTTTTACTTTATATTGTAAGCTATTCTAACTAGAACAATATTTCCTGTTCTTGTATTATACATCTTCACTATTTGTGCAATCATGGCTCTCCACATCTTCCTACCTTTAGCTTTCAGCAATACTTGCTCCTTTTCAACATCTCTTTGTCTTTGTTGTACTTGTCCCACCAATCTTGTCTGGTAGGTTTCTTCTCATTTCCCTCTCACATTTTCTTGCTTTCTATATGCTCTGTGAATGTTATATTCTCTAAGCCATCTTTCCTCATTATGTCTCTCCCAAAATTTCAGCTCTCTCTTTTTGATAGCAAGATTTTCTTTTTCAACTTAAAACTTCCTCGTGTCTCACATAATCAGTCTATGGTATTATCAACACGTGTCTGTAGGGTCATTGTCTTTCTTTTTTTTTCTTAATTGTTTCATCCCAAGCAAGGTGATAATGCCACTAGGACGTAACGGAGTTAGAGGGAGTCAAAGAGAATAAGAGGACTTTAGTGAGGAGTGAAGAAAGGACAATAAAGGAACAGGGTTCAGGAAAACAGAAGATGGAATTTGATATTGCATTTAAATTTTTTGAAGATT
The DNA here is from genome assembly GCA_964036315.1 of Acanthosepion esculentum. Lineage (NCBI taxonomy): Eukaryota > Metazoa > Mollusca > Cephalopoda > Sepiida > Sepiidae > Acanthosepion > Acanthosepion esculentum. The sequence continues at coordinate 56,383,213 of OZ038506.1, forward strand.
GTAGGTTTCAGGGAAGCAAGAAATCAGAAGGGAGTTCCGCAAGTGAGAAGTGCGAGAAAAGAAACTGTTTGAATATAAGTGGCAGTTGTACCTTGCTCGCTCAATGGTAAAACTGTGTTATGGTAATTTACTCATACATGCATGGACTCTCCCAGCTATAAATAGGAGCAGGTACTGCCTTTTGGAAAGGGAAGTTTCCAGCAGTCAGCTCTGACAGTCAGACTGAACATTCTTGCTGTAACACTCTCGTTTGTATTACTGTTTTTGTTAAATTATCTGTTTAACTCAATTCTTCTCTTTGTGCCTTTATTTCTGGCCCTAACAAGACCTAGTTGCCAATCTAGTAGTATGCTTAAACTAGAGAAAGAAGCTCATCAGAACAGTTCAAGTCTTTTGTTCATCTGTGATGAAATTGTCCAACATTCACTGTCATACTCTCATACAGAAAGAGCAAACATTACATAGCAGTCCAGTGTTCTTTTCTTTATTTCTGTCTAGAACAATCTTTCCTGTATTTCTGTCTTATACTGACCTTATCCATGTTATCTAAAAATTCTGTTTATCACATTCCTTGTTCCTGGCATCACGTTGTTCAATTGCCACTTTTTTATTTGACTCAGGAAGTTAATGCCCTTGCTAATTTTGTCAAGGCTTACAACCACATCATGTTGAAACACAGCTTCCCGTACAATTACCGAAGTTAGGCAATGCCGAGCCTGGTTAGTACCTAGATGGGTGACTGTTTGGAAATACCAGTTGCTGTATGTTTGGATGTGTGGGTGTTGTAATGGTAACAGCTTAGAATTTTAAATTGAAGGGACAAGTTCCAAATCCAGTTGGGTTTGTTATATTCATTTACGTGCAAATATCTTGAGAAACGTATGAATCAGATTCTTCTCCCCCCAGCTGTGGGTTAATTAGTAGAATATGTATCAGTAAATCATTATTATCTCCCCCCAAATTCTTAGATTTTAAAAATATTTTCTGGCTTTAAATAAACTGCAAAGGGCAATTAGCCATTAAAAAATAAATCAATAAAAAAAATTCTCTTGAAACATTTTTAACAACTTAGAAATTATGGATTCTTTAAATTTTAAAAACTTGGTCTTTATTACCATTTTCTTGACAGCTTTGCTAATAAAAAATCTTTTAAGCTACCTTGAAAATTTATTGTCATCAAAATTATAAATTAGAATTTTACTATAAAAAAATATGATGGCAGTATTCAAGTACTTTTGCACTTGCACTGTACTTACCAAATATGAGAAACTTTTCTGTTATCTTCTTGAATAGTAAACTAAAGAAATATTCTATTCCCCAGATGATTATGAAACTTTATCAAGTCTTGCACTGAATTATTGGCAAACGTGGACTATCATGCTCACAAAAAAAAAACACAATGTGTCAAAAGGACAGTTTCCCCATTGTCACCACTATTCTTTTAACTACCTTAACTTCTTGGCGATGTTTATTGTTTTAAAAACCGATAGATTAGAATTGTAATAAACACTCAGGGGTTTGTTTTGTAAGCACAAAGGTCAAAGTTTAATATAAAATTATCTTTCTATTATATCACCAGAAGAGTCCATGATATAAAGGAGGAATGGCATTGTTATCGAGAGTGTCCATTACATAAAGATGGGAAAATTCATTGTGAACACTCCTGAAGGCATAAAAAGTATTACATATATTATTTATGTTTATATTATTTCTAACTAGTAAAAATTTCACCATCTGGAAAGTTCTCACTTAGCAAACTTTCACAGTGATGACTAACTCTAGTATAAGACTCTCGGCAAAAATATACCTATTCTAAATATTATTTTTGAAAGACTTTTAATACACGGTCATATTTATGGCATTTGTCTTCTTTTTTTTTATATAAGTAAATATGAACGTTCTGACTCCACTTGCTGAAAAACTGGTTATATAAGATGAAAAAAGATTCTGGATAAAGATCATTTAATTTTTATGAATATCAGAGAAAAATAAAGATATATGTAATTATCAGAAATTAAATTCTTAATTTTTCTATAGCGACTCCTGAAAAAAACAAAACTTAAAATATCTTTTTATATCATTTCATATTGTGTTTTAAATAATTTGCCTGCTTTTGCATTGTTACTAAACAAAGAACTTTTACTGCAACTAACAATATTGGGAATTGAGATCTGAAACCATAAAAAATGTAACTATAATATAAAACATTGGTATTGATAATAATGCAGTACTTGCTGGATTTAAGTCTGAGATTGATAAACAGTAAAACTTTAAAATAATAATTGTAATGATATATAAAACATTTTATTGATAATATAGATTATGATCTATACTTCATTTACTGCTTTAAAATGTTTGCTACCATATTGTCTCCACTATGGTTACTATTAGTGTCATCTTAGATGCATTATACTCCTGGTGTCCTCTTTTCATACATCTTTTACTCCTGGTGTCCTGTCACCAAACATCTTTTACTCCTGGTGTCCTGTCACCGGACATCTTTTGCTCCTGGTGTCCTGTCACCAGACATCTTTTGCTCCTGGTGTCCTGTCACCGGACATCTTTTGCTCCTGGTGTCCTGTCACCGGACATCTTTTGCTCCTGGTGTCCTGTCACCGGACATCTTTTGCTCCTGGTGTCCTGTCACCAGACATATTTTGCTCCTGGTGTCCTGTCACCTGACATCTTTTACTCCTAGTGTATTATTATCTGATTTTTTTTCTACACCTGCTACCTTCTTATATGCTGTGTAGTTCTGGTGTCCTGTTGTACTCCTGGTTGCCTCTTATCTGATGCCATCTACTCCTCGTACCCTCTTATATGAAGTACTCATTATATCATCTTATTAGATGATCTTGTTAAGAAAAAACAGCAACTTTATATTTCCACTTTTGAATAGTTATACAAACATTCTGAGCAAATCCTTCATTTTGTACATTAATTCCTGATTCTTATTTTTTTTTTCTCTTAAATTGTAAATCAAAGCCAAAAACTTCATCAGTATTTTTTGCTTTAGCATTTTCTTATTGTTGTGACATACATACTTTTAAAATAGATAAACACTTATAAAAACAATTGTCCAATTCACTGTCTCGGAAGTTGAAATAACAAACAGTTTGTATGCAGATGTTGGAGATTCCATGCCATTGTATATAGAAATTCTTGAGATGTCCATACATAACACTTAGCTAAAAATACATTCATTTGGACCAGTTTCCTGGTATTTTTTTTAACCATGTTTCAACCACTATACTCTCTAGCCTTCGGATCCAGCCACTATACTCTCTAGCCTTCGGATCCAGCCACTATACTCTCTAGCCTTCGGATCCAGCCACTATACTCTCTAGCCTTCGGATCCAGCCACTATACTCTCTAGCCTTCGGATCCAGCCACTATACTCTCCAGCCTTCGGATCCAGCCACTATACTCTCCAGCCTTCGGATCCAGCCACTATACTCTCCAGCCTTCGGATCCAGCCACTATACTCTCCAGCCTTCGGATCCAGCCACTATACTCTCCAGCCTTCGGATCCAGCCACTATACTCTCCAGCCTTCGGATCCAGCCACTATACTCTCCAGCCTTCGGATCCAGCCACTATACTCTCCAGCCTTCGGATCCAGCCACTATACTCTCCAGCCTGTCACATTGAGTAATCTTCAAAAAATATGAAATGGAACATTCAGAGGAGTATGCTGTTCTTCCTTTTATCTGTCACATCCAGAGTATTTAAAATATTGAAATTGTCATTATTTTTATTATGCCAATCTTCCTCTCCAATGACCCATTACATATTTCTGCTTGATCTGATTCATGATCTGAACTCAATTTCCAGATGAGCTTTACTAGTACTTTTATATCCTATGATCAAGTCATCCAATAAGTAGTCTGAATGTAGATATCAATACTGGGAGTCACCGATTAGGGAAAAAAAACGTTGCCTATCTACATGAGATTGCTAAGTGGATAAAAGAGCCAGTAAAGTTCCTCTGGTTCCCCAGAGGTTGCAAGTTCATTTCCTGTGTCATGTAGTGCAGAAATATAAACTGGCTCATTGTTAAGGCAGATTGACATCATAAAGGAAAATTGATGGTTATGAGTTCTGAAATGACACTGAGCACAACATACTCATATGGATCAAATAAAGGGTTTTGTTTGTAATTGCTGAAATGTTGCCAAATACACCAGGCATCTAAGGAAACCTGTAGACTGTGGCAGCCAAAGCATTGCAATAAGAATGACCAACACAAGGAAACTGATCCAAATAAATCAATGTATAATAATAAGAACTTGTTTCAGAAATTCAGACAATAATGTTCATAGTTTCAATGAATTATAGTCAAATATGACAGCCTGTTGATAATTTGACCATTGTCACATGGATTAAAGGACATGCGTTTCTTGAATTAAACGTAGATCACTAAAAATGGTTGAATTTTCTTCTATATGCCTTCAGGATGTAGACAATCATGGCTCTCCACAATTTCCTGTCCTTTGTAGCTCTTAATAAATTTTGTCTTTTTGCTAAACCTTGTTCTGCCAGACATTTATTCAAGCTTGCTAGGTAGGTTAAGCATTGTTTTCCTCTGTCCATCTTGCCTTCAATCTGCCATCGAAATTTCAACTGCTTTTTTTTCTGATAAGTATAAGGGTCCTTTTATTTCTATTTTCTCTAAAACTTAGTCGTTGCTCCCATGGTCAATCTATGGTATCCTCAGCATCTTTCTGTAGAACCACATTTCTGTTGCTTCATGTCTCTTCTCCATCTTTGAGAAGATTGTCCAGCATTCACTGCTATATAGAAGGATTGATATTATGCAACACTTCAGCACTCTTTTCTTTGTTTCTGACAAAATTTCCGTTTCTTAATACATTGTTTAGCTTTTGGGAGGCGCCTTTCGCTATTCCAATGTATCTTCAAATTTTAGTGTTGCAATTTCCATCCAGTACTCTTTTCTTACTTGCTAATGAAATTTTCCTGTTTTTTAATACTTTGCTTAGCTTTTGAATCTTACTGACAAACTAATGCAAGTTGTATATCATTTAGCTAATTTTTTTTAACTCAATTCAGATATTTTACTGATAAATCTCAAACACGCATTCTTATTGATATATTACTACTGCTTTTATTCTTTATTATCAAATTGCATATTTTTACTGTTATTATTTAAAAATTGCCACATTTGTATGAATGCCAACTGTTAGCATTAACTATGAAATGGAAATTGATCATTTCACCAAATATTCATAATAAACATTATCATGTACAATTATTACATATTGAACTATTAGGATGTTTGTCAAAAACAGAATTATTTTCATTGCTATTGTATCTAGGATTTCATTTATTCTTCAGACGAGTCCAGGTTCAAATATGGCGTCTTTCTTTCTCTGTCTAATCAATAGAACATGCTTATTTCCTTCATTATAATGAATGACATGATCCAATCCAAGATATTCGGTGGACATGATAACTTAAAATTGTCTCTACCAAGGTCAAATAAATATGAATTAGATGCTAATTCCAAAAAAGAAAAAAAAAGAAAAAAACCCAAAAACTAAGATTTATCAAAAGAACTTTAGTTATTTTTTTTTTTTTGATGTTCCTAGCACTTTTGAAAGTTTTTAATTGCTGCAGGTTGGGTTTTCTTCTACCTTATATTTTAAAGCATCATAATACAATAATAGAACACCAAGAGTAGAAGATTTGGTTAGTTAATTTTGTTTAGCAGCATATCAACTTCTATGCCAAAATCTAAATATTTTGAACGCAATTGTATGCCTTCAACTACAGATAAAATGTATTATTGATAATTTTACGATAAATAATTATTGCTGGTAATTTTACCATAAAAATGTATTTTTATACTTTCATATTGCATTGTTTTGCTTTGAGAGTTCTCTATTTGCCTATAGCTGGGACACTAACAGGTGCTACCACTTCGGGTCAGGGTGGACCTGGGAACAACAGCAATTAAGATGTGGTTCCATGTTCCTCAAAACCTCCAATCAGAGGCCTTGCTGCTGGATGTAGTTTATCCTCATACCCAGGACTAAAGAGTAGAAGATGTCTGTTAACCATCATGACACACCAGTGATAGTGATGGGACTGATTCTTGTCAAAGTAGCTGATATGACAAATATCAGGGAAGAGTTGATTGATGCTTTTGTTGAGAGTATGAGTGCAGAATAAACATGACTGCCAGATAATTTTATTTTTTTAGTTTATAACTGCTATGCAATTCCACACCTCCTTGAACTGTGGGTTTAAATAGCTGTAAAAGAGGTGTACCATGTTCCAAAAGGCATTGTAGAAATGTGCTATGATTTTCATAATTATGGTCAGATGTGCCTTGTATTAGATTTCTCTTTAGCAGATAATTGTGTGTGTTTTTGTTTTGTTTTTTTTAAATTTAGATATAAACTCCCTAATGCTGTTTAAAACAATACTTAGTGATAGACACACTGAGATGTACTTAGACGACCTGGTATTCATTAAGAATCAAGTATTAAAGCTCATTTATTAAAAGCAAATTATTTAAACTGTTAAAACTCAAATGTTCCTGAGTGCACTACAGCTTGTCTCATTATTTTAAAATGTTTCTAACTTAACTGAGTTTAAATTTCAGTCAGGTTCATTGCATTCACTTATACACAAATACCCTTGGGATAAGTATGAATCCATCTCTTCTCCCCACAGCTATGGGTTAAATAGTAGGACTTGTATCTGGAAAAACTATTGTTATTCTCAAAAATATTGTTAATCCAATATTCACTCGCAAAAAAAAAAAAGAAAATAATACTTATTCTTACAACTCAAAATATGTTTAAGCTTTAAGTAACCTACAAAGGGTTGATAACCCATAAAAAAAAACAAATCAAGCTTTGTTACTTAAGTAACATCTTCAATCTTGCGCTTCATTTTTATGTTGTTTTTATAAAAAATATATCTGTTCATTTGTAAACTAATTTGAAATGATATTAATATTGAGCAAATTTGTTATGACATCAGTCCCATTGTGGTCAGTCTTGTGCAATAAAATCTGAATTGTAGAAATGATGTATAATTATCTTGTGATATTGGTGTAGAAGTATTTGCTTCATTTAGAAATGAATTAATCCATCATCATCATCCTCCTCATTATCATCCAGAAAAAAGAGGGAAGTAAACAAGGCAAAAACCCAGAAAAACAGCAAATGTCTCTGTGGATAAACAGATGAGGCTGTAAACTGCATTATAAATGAATGCAACATTACCCAAACATAAAAAGTCATGACAGGGTAGGAACTATGGTACACTAGGAATTGTGCAAATCATTTGGTTTTAAGCTTATAAAGAATATTGATTTCAGCATAAACCAAAAGTCTAAGAAAATAAAAAAAAAGTATTCTGGGACTTTGTGATCACAACTAGAGTGAATCTGGAGAAATCTCCTTCTCTAGATTCACTCTATTGGTGAACATAGCAAATAAAACATTCTAGATCATGGACATGGCTGTAGTAGTGGACTACAGGGTGAAAATGAAAGATAAAATATATATAAAAAAGAAGTTCCTTGAACAGGAACTAAAGAAGCTGGAGAAAATCAGGGTTAGGTTCATGCATTTAAGGATTGGTGCAATAGTTTTGGAGATTCAAGAAAGAGTTGAGATTGTCCAGACCACAGTGATGTTGGGGTCTGTAAGAATACTAACAATAATGAGTTTTTCAAGCCAATATTTAGACAGATATTCATCAAATACCAGACACCTAATGTGAACATGTAAATGCATGAAATCTTACTATATAACTGATGTGGCCTTGTTAGGTCCAGAAATAAAGACACAAGAGAGGAATTGAGTTAAACAAATATATTAACAGAAACAGTAATACAAACATATACAAATGAGTGTTACAGCAAGAATGCTCGGTCTGACTGTCAGAGCTGACTGCTGGAAACTTCCCTCTCCAAAAGTCAGTACCTGCTTCTATTTATAGCTGGGAGAGTTCATGCATGCATGGGTAAATTACCATAACAATAACAGACCCAGTTTATTTGTAAGTCATATGTGTGTGTGTGTGTGTGTGTGTGTGTGTGTGTGTGTGTGCGTGTGTGTTTGAGAGAGAGAGAGAGAGAGAGAGACATCTTTGCTGTCCTATAGTTATCTCCTTTGCATTGATGATACCAGCGGGTAGTGTCTGTGTTATAGCAATGGTAGACTGTTTTATGAATCTAGGAAGTGAAAAAGATCAACTCCATAGAAGATCAGTATATATAGTCATTTTTTAGGACATGAGCAAACTAGTTATAATAGTAATAATAGGATTGAAGAAAATACTGAAGTATTGAGAAGACTTGTTGTCAGTTGATCTCTAGCAAGTTCTACTATTGGCTTGAAAAACTCAATCTACAAAGATAGCTTATTTTATCATTCTTAATCTTAGCTTTAATGGCATGTAATTTTAACACATCTGGAAGCCATCTAACCTTGTGTATATCAAATTCATGGATTCAAACTGTTCTTCATAAAAGGACAGTGTGTGCTGGTTTTTGAATTCAACTAATTGTGCATTTATTTCTAATTGGTTCAAGTTCAGATCTGAAAATGAATACCAGCTGAACCAGCCTCATACCCACTTTAGTCAGTCTTGTACAAAGAAAAGACTATTTGATTCATTATTCAACTGGGTTTTTTTAGATTTGAATCAAACCTTGAATAAATCCTTTGCATCCGACATACTCGCTGCTGTAACTAAGGTTGCCAAATTAGGCTACAAGTAGTGAATTAAACTACATTTGAATTGACTTTTTACTTGATAGTTGCCCAAGTTAAGCTAGATTATATGAAAGAAAAAAGTAGCCCAAAAAGTCACAAATGAAGTTTAGTAGAGCTGGGCTTTCAAAAAAATGAGTCCAATCTAGCAAGCCTGCTTCAGCAGTTATTTCTGAAGTTAAAATTTGAGCTAGTTTCCTTCCGTTTATTGTTGCATTTTATTACAACATTCTGGGCCAAAAACTCTCCAGCTGTGGTTGAATCCATGTAAGACAAGCTCCCAAGATATGGGTTTCAAATTGTCCTATTGGAAAAATTTCTTTATTCCAATTCATTCTGTTTACTGTAACCAAAATGTTAAAAATTCTCTTAAAATTATAGGAATGGATGCAATGATAGATCAGAAAGCAATTATTTTTTTTTTAACTAACTGGCATACATTCAAATATAGGATCAGGATTTTATAGTTTGCATCTATTCATTATATTTTTCTGTTTTGCAGAATTGGTCAAGCTGCAAGCATGTGGTTTGCCTGTCTCTTTGAATGTAGAAAACTAAATATACGCAGAAAACTATTCCTGGGGATCAGTTGCATTAAGAGGGTTGGGTCTGTCAAGACATACTGATGACAAACAAGCCACTGGAATGGGGCTATTATCACGCTTATTCACATGAAAATATTTATGGGATTCCACATGACAACAGATGAATGGAACAATTATTTTAACTCTGATTCTTAAAATGATTATAATACACTTTGCTTTCTGGTCTATCCAGTAAAGTAAAAATGCTTATCAACTAGCTTAGTCCGGTGATTTCTTTTTACCAGAGCTTGTCTTTTTATCTTTACTTTTAATTCCGCTAAACATACTTGTAAAATATAGAAAACCTAGTGATATATATATATATATATATATATATATATATATATATATATATATATATATATTATTGAAAATAAGGAATTCTGGTTAAAATTAATAACATTTACACTTTAGTTAAATTGGCATGTTTAAAAATCAACTTTGTTTGAAATTTGCATCCTACACCATTGCCCTATAAAATTCCCAATCCCAAAATACAATGCGTGCATGCATATATATATATATATGTGTGTGTGTGTATGCAAATTCAGTTTGACCATTGCAAATGATATCACCTCTAAATGACTTGAAATTGATTCTGCAGGCTTAGAAATGCCAGAATTCGCTAAGCATTCTAATTCTAATTAGAATAATAATTCTAATAATATGCAAAACTAGTACGCTTCAAAACAACTGTAGTAACAGTGGAAAGTAGTCAGATAGATACAATAAAAAAAAAACTTTTGAAAATTAATCATGTCATAAAACAACTTAGACTGAAGTGATAAAAACTGAATAAAATGTTGGACAGATAGACCTTTTTGGTATTGTTTTAAAAAAAAAAAATTGTATGAAAGAATTCTTTCTTCTTAAAATACACCTTGTGTGTGTGTGTATATATATATATAGATATATATATATATAGAAAGAGAGAGTGTGTGTGTGTGTGTGCATGTAACTTTTTACAGAGTGCACAGATACTACACTTTCATCGTAGTATTTATTTATACCCTCCCCCCATACACACACAATGGTAAATTTGATGCATAATCATTTTTAATGTGGTTAAGGACAAAATTTGGCCAATCTTCACAAACAATGTCAGGTTGGAGAATCCTCCAACCCTCTCTTGTTGATAAGATGAGAGAGGTGCTGCCGAATGGTTGGAATCCCTGGGACAAGACACAATTTATTGCTGGTCATCACAAATTGTCAAAAGACAGACATATGGTACCAATTACCCACCTACACTCTCATACATTACAGTGATATTTCAGAAAAGAACAGATACTACACAATGATCTTATATAGAAATCAACATTTATGCCTAAGTTAAGTAATAATCCCGTTTTTTTTTTATTGGTACTAAAATGGTGTAAAAAAACATATGTTGTTAACTTTCAAGCCCGGGAGTTACTGACATGTCAGTAGGTTAGTTCATTGAACAACTCCTTTTGCATTTGAGCTTTAGTGAACAAAATTAAACCTTGGACAATCTTTTTTCAAACCTCGTGCCCACAAGAGTAGACTTGTATTAGAAATCAGGAACGCCTAAAGTGGCATCGCGTAGTCATTACTTCTCTCGGTTGGCACAGACGTATTACAAAATACTTACACGAGGATTGGTAATTCCCCTTTGAACGGTTGATAAAAGACGTTTTAGAGCGTAATCATTAACCTCCGCAAATAGGCGCCTTTTCTTTTTTTTGTGTGTGTATACATACACAACACAATGTACGTACATATGTAAATCAGATTCTGTTTTCAACATCTCCTTGTCAATGCACTTGATTCAGTAATGAATATTCACATATCGAATATTTACAGTGAAAGTGTCGGGCTACGGACTTATTGATACATCGACGTACACGTACAGTATTCTGTGTACACAACATACAATGGACGAACGCATACAACTACACTTACAGTTTGTGTCTGCGTAAAACTGAATAGTTGTTATAAAAAATATTACGTAACGTAACGCTTTGTCCAATTTTAAACTAAAAAACGATTTGTTGTGAAGGAAAGGAAAACGTGGGGGTAAACTTACAGGTACAATTCTTGCCTGTGTTTTTTTTTTTTCAATTACCGGAGCCCACCTCCCACCCACCCACCTATACACACACGCTCTCTTTCTCTTTTTTCTCTCAATGAAAACATCCTTCCTCTTTATGTTTCTCTTTTCACTCTTTCTTTAGTTTTACACTTACTGTTTACAAGCACGCTTTCTTTTTCTTTCATTCTGTCATTCCATCCTATATGCAAACGTACCTTCCAACGTTTTTCCTTTCTTCAATATTATTATTATTATTATTATTGTTGTTGTTTCCCTTCACTACCGCGGGTCCCGCCCTCCCGCAGTATAGCAAACACTACGTTCCAATCACACGGAAACTAACAGCCACACATCACTGCAAAATTCAGCACACAAGAAACGCGTATACATAAATACGAAGTGGGAAGCTATTTTATTTATTATTGACATATTTACAATAGCCACAGATTTGGGATTGAACTTCTAGAAAAGCGTGGGAGAGGCAGGTAAAGTGAAAGATTTTGGGAGAGAAAGAAATAAGTGCGGCGAAAGAGCTGAATACGGAGAGTGAAAAGGAGAGAAGTGGAGAGAGAATGAAAAGAAAATAATTGTTTTTAAAAAAAGATAGGAAGAAAAACGGTCAGAATGAAGCGCGTAATTGGAAAATAATTTTTTAAAAAATAAAAGACGAGTAGAAAGCAAAAAAAGCAAAAAGGTAGACAAAAAATAAAATACACGAGAAAAGAGAAAAGGAAGAAAGAAACAATGAAATAAATGAAAAGAAGGAAATTATTGAAAAAAAATCTCTAAAAGTGGTGTGAAATCTTTTAAAAAATGAGTAAAATTTTAAAAAAGGGCTAACGTGAGAAAGATGAAAAAAAAAATTAAATCAAAGAGAGAGAGGAGAGAGAAGAAAAAGAAAGCAAAAGAGAGGAAAAAGGTGTGCAAAATAAGAATCGAGTTAAAAAGTCTATGTTGAAAGGCGCACTGTATTTTTTAATGCAGACCCCACCCCCGTTGTCATCGTCGCAGTGCACATATGCACACAACGTATCCATTGAAAAGTCGAAGAAGATGAAGAAGCGAGTTGCCGCGGCAACGAACCAACCTCCATGGTAGCGAGCAAAACCCTCGTCGTAGGCAAGCTATCAAAAACATATTCCAAGTGGGAGGGAAAACAAATTTATATGCAAGTCTTTGAGATCATCTGCCAATCAACTTTTTTTCTTCTTTTTTCCTCTTATTCTTCTTCTGTTGTTGTCATTACTGATAGCTCTCTAACATCTTTATGTACACTTTTTGGTTTTGGACAACCAATTCTTTATTATTCCGCATTACTTTAACTTTCGTTTAGTTTTAGTTTGCACGTCAGTCACACTCCCAATATCACTACACACTAAATATGTGTGCGCACATTACGAACAGACACAATAATTAATTCTTTGCTACTTCTAGTAAGTAAAATATATAAAACTTAATTCTACAAAGGTGTACACAGTAAAACTTGTGATTAACACTATTTTATCAACGGTAGCGCGCGCGCACACACATAAACACACACGTGTACTAGGAGGCGACAAAAAGTGCTCATCACAGACACATGTGCACTCAAAAAGGATGCAAGCGCTCAGTTATTGTGGTACGCACATAGACACGTGCATCGTATGAGACCAATACGAAACACGCGTGAATAATTAATAATTATTAAGAAGAATAATAAATGTTATCGGTATTATTATTTATTATTATCGTCTGATTTTTAAAAAAATCAACCAATATAAACAAACTTATATAAACTCTAAATTAGGAATTGGGAATAGAAAGTACTAGACTACATTTCATTTAAATAATTAAATTAAAAATACAACTATTATTCCATGCTAGGTAAGATTAAGAAAAAAAAGTAGACATTAAGAAAATCCCAGGAAGTTCATTTTTATTCGAAATGCAAAAAGATTGTTAAAAAAAAATGCGTACTGCTCATACAGGGAAAAAATTCTTTCAATAACTTCCTAATAAGAAAACATTTACCTTAAGTCTCAGGTGAAAGGCTTCCTAAACGATTGTATATATCAAATTCAAAATGCAATGATGGTGATGCGTGTAGAAACCTAACTTAGCAGTTTTGGGGGTGGTGTCCATATGTACATTTTTTTGAGTTTAGAGACCAATTCTACACTACATACAAATTACATGCTTCACCTGAACTAAGTTCCTCACATTGTTTTGTTTTTTTTGTTGTTTTTTGTTTAGTTTTGTTTTTAGTTTGTTTGGGTTTTTTTTGTTTTTGTACACCATATATAAGAAAAGGAAACACTGACAGCCAATTAATTTAACCGATACAGATCTAATAAAATAAATTCATTACGCACACACCTGTTTTACTTTATGTAAGTGTGAATGCGTGCGTGCGTGTATACATGCGCTTGTTTATGCTTGCAAGCATATGACAATATGACTACACATATTTACACATATTTACTCTTGTCACGTGTACATTGTACAGTTGCGTCAATCAAACCTAAAATATGACGAAACGAACCAATTCAGAAAAATAAATGTACACTACACATGCGAGCGCGACCTATAGAGACTGATGTACGTTCCCAGAAAATCTTAAGAACGTAGAGAGAGGTTAGTTCTACATGCTGTAGTGTAGTGTATAGACATGCAGCTTACTTGCATTTGCAGACGAATTGGGATGCAGACTTACACTTACTAGTACTAAGCGATGTATGTAGTATACAACACGCAGGGCTACACAAATGTACAGATGTACACCCTCGCATTTTTACACGCATTTGGTGTATATAAAACTGACATTCACACGCATGTTCAATCAAAAGTACATGCTTACCGACATGCACTTATTTGGCATTGCACATAAGTAGACATTCTCTTTCTTATACACAGAGAGAGAGAGAGAGAGAGAGAGAGAGAGAGAGAGAGAGAGAGAGAGAGTCAGACAACGTAAAAAAGCTTTAAAAAAAACTTCAAATAAAAAGAAAGACAAAGCACGATATAATAATAATTATGACGTGCGCAATCCGTTGGTCGTTCAGAGCACGTGCGCACTCACACAACTTGCAAGAAGCAAAAAAGCAAGATTCTCAATGCTAATTTTCAAAGCCGACAAGAGCGACTTGGACGATTGACGCAACATAATCTTTCTACTCCCGTATTCTTCTTCATATGGCTTCGTCACATATACGAAGCTAAGCTTTTTAAAAAAAGTGTCAAACTTGCAAGACGACACATGTAAATAAAACTAACTAAAAACAGTAGTAAACTAAACATGCCTCAAGATTCGTTTCCTCTCTTTCTCGTACAGGGCACACACACACACTGAGTTTTTTCTTATGATTATTTAGTCACAGATACTGAAGGTATCTACATTTGCACATACGCACCCACACGCACGCACGTATGTGTGTGTGTGTGTGTGTGTGTGTGCGCGCGCGCGTGCACGCACGCACACACCCACACACACACACACACACACTATAGCAGGTCAAATGTGGCTGCTTTCGTATATCTACACTTTTTTTCTGCATTCCTCTTCCTTCAACTCCAACATTCATGTATATATTCAAATGTTGAATTTCACTATATACGAAAAATGGGAACGCCAGTGCCAAGAGCAGAAATAGTCATGAAAACCATGATGATGCTGTTCATCATCATCAACATCACATGGGGTAGTGATGGCAACTTTTTTTGTTGTTTTTTTTTTCTCCCTCTCACCCGTTTTTCTTCTGGGCTTGTGCAGGAGAGAATGAATCTATTTGTGTACACTGTACACTTTTGAGGGAATTGCATGTGTAAGCAGAAGCTTTTTCAACTACGTGTGTGTGTGTGTGTGCGTGTGTGTGTGTGTAACGAGAGAAACAGTACCAAAAAGTAAAAAAAAAAACTAATTCGTATACCATCCAGTTCTATTCTATCCCAACTTCTCTTTTGCTCACCTCAAGTATCTCATCTTTTCCCTTTATTGTTCTTTCTTTATTTCTCTCCCTCTCCTTCTCCCAATCAAGCAATATTATTTTTTGCCTGTCTTTTTTTTTTTTTTTGCCACATTCACATTCCTTCCTTATTTTTTTTATCTTTTTCAATTTAATTATTATTTTGATTTTATTTGACGTTTTTGTTGTCATTTTCGCCGGTTTCTCCTCATTTCTTTTATTGATTTCTCATCTTCAGATTCTTTCTTTCTTTGTCCTCATCCATTTCTCATTCTCTTTTTCCACTTTCTTCTCTTTTTTTTCTTCACCACCTTCGTTTCCTGTCTTCATTTATTGATTTATTTGGTTTGATTAGTTCACACGTTTGAAATCTCTTCAATATCATTCCTTTTTATTCCTTCTACTACTCCCTCTTTTTGTCTATTTCTCTTATACTGCTTCGTATTTAACGTCTTTCAAATTCATTTGTGTGTGTGTGTGTGTGTGTGTGTGTGTGTGTGTGTGTGTGTGTGTGTGCCTCAAACACACGTACACAAAATTTAGGTATATCAATCTATCTTATATTTAGATTTCCCGCGAATTAGTTGTAGTGAAGACGCAAAATAAAAAGAAAGAAAGAAATTATTTATTTAAGTGTTTTACTTCTTTTTACTTTTTTTTTTTTTTTTTTGGTTACTTTTTTCTTCCCCTTTTCTGCTTTCCACACCCAATTCATTTGTAGGGACGATGATTGGGAGGGACTGGTTGATTTTTTTTTTTATCTAGATTTTTTTTTACCGCTATGTATGTGTGTTTTGTTTTTTTTTGTTCTTTTTTTTTTCGCTTCTAATTTTCTTTCTTCGATAATAAATGATTTTTTCTGTCGTCACTGGAAGAGGACTGCTTTTTTTTTCTAAATTTTAAGTAATTTGCTTTTTATCTCAGGTTTTCTTGTTATTTTTTAAAATAGTTGCCATTTTTGAATAAGTCATTTTTGTCAATTAAAAAACAATAAATTAATAAATAATTAATCAGCAGTTTTGTCATAAAATTAAAATTTCATTTAAAATATTTTGTTAAAGAATTATGAAAGAAAAAATTATTAAAGCATAAATATATCAAGAAAGAAATTATTTTTAATTTTACAGAATAGTAGACTGGTTGTCACTTTATCCCCTAATACTGGTGTGAAAATCAATGTAAAAATATAAAATAATATTACTAATAGACACTTGACTAATTGTGATAAAGGTTCTCTGTTTGAAGTAAGAAACACCACTGCAGATTCTCTCTCTCTCTCTCACTCACTCACACACACATCAATGATTGCAACTTAAAGCTGACTGTAGGGGTTCAATTCCAACTTCCTGCTTTTATTTTATAATCTCTCTTTATTCTTGCAATCAACTATTTTTCACATGTGTCTTTCTGAATGAGTGGGCACTTGTATTGTACAATTATTTAAGAAAGACAAATAAAACCTTCAAAACTTTTTGGTTTTAAAATTATTTAACTAAATAAATAAATGAAAGCAAAAAAAAAGAATTAATGTGAAATTTAATATTTTGAAAATTTAACCTAGATAATGACATTATCTGACATTTATCATATTGTCAGATAATCCTGTAGAACCAAATTTGAATGAAAATCCAATGGAATGGTTTTTAAAAAAAAGAGATGTAGTGGGTATAGTTGAAAGGTTTCAAAATAATTCAGCAATCATGAGTTTTTGAACATATGTAAAAATAATTTATATAAAGAACAAGTTGGAAAACTATTTTGACATGTTTTGCTGATCAACAAAACGTGTCACAAAAACAAAAAAAGTTTTCCAGATCGTGTCGCGGAAATATTTATTTACATTCATAAAGTTTCAGACACAACAAAAATCCAACAAATCGATTAGAAAGCGAATAACGAGGACAAAATTATAAATTAAATATTTCAAAACAAAATTTAATTTTATACTAAAGCCTCCAAGCCAAGTCTTTTATTTTATTTCGCAATGAAAGCAATTTTTTTCGTAGATAACTAGAGAGTGCGTTATTATTAAGTATGAAAAAGATGCGTATATCCGAATGAAGATGCAACCTTATATTCACAGACACTAATTTAGTGTCTGTGAATATAAGGTTGCATCTTCATTCGGATATACGCATAAATGTGTCGATCTTTATACTCGCATATTTATTCTGTTCAGTAAAAAATAAAAAGTAGGTACCTACAAAGATTCGCTAAAAATGTGCATACACGATGAACATTCCCCAAACTTAAAAAAAATACAAAGTTTTATCGTTCTGTTATTTAGGAAAACCCAAAGGATTTTTGATTATTTAATTACATTTTTTAATCCTTTTTTAGAACCTTCGGAATTTTGGTTGGTTTTTGTTTTTTTCTTTCTTTCTTGCATCTGCGGGTGACCATCAGAAAATTTAGCGTTTTTTTTTTGTTTTTTTTTTTCAGTGAAAACTACATTTATTTGGAAATTCTTGCAAAAATCAAATAATTGTCAGATTTTAATGAAACTTTCAGGACTTATTCACAAATGAATTAAATTATTTTTGAATGTTTCTTATTTAGAAAATCTTGTTAAAAATATTTTTTACAGTCGTTACCTGTTAGTCCAAGAAGGCACAATGAGTTACTTTTTGGAGATTAGCATTAGCCATGCTGATAGAAGGTAAAACATGTTCTCTCAGATGATTAAAAGAGAGCAGTTTCATTTTGGAAGCATTAAAATTAAGCTATTTCTTGCCCCAGTTAACAACAGATTGCAGATCATTTTTAATTCAGCTGCCAATTTGACCTTGCCATTTAAGATAGAATTAAATATTTGTCATCAGCACAGATGCCAAGCTGAGATCTGATGACGTTAGGAAGATCATTGATGAAAATTAGGAACAGCATTGGTCCAAGGATATAACTCTGAAGGACACTTACATTAATTGCTTAAAACTTATATATTTAACAAGCTATTAATAGATTGTTAAAATCAACATTATTTCTTATTACTATAAACATTATATTCAATGGGAACAATTGTTTGAGTAGATATCACTATATTTTTTAAACAGTGAAATTAATGTATACTAGAATAGATTGAGAAGCCCTACTAAAGAACTATTTCTGGGAGGCATATTTGGTGGTCATCCTCGTGCAGCAAGTTGACTACTGACTTTGGCATCATATATGTTGCGTGTAACAGCAAAATTGTCCAAATCGTGTAACTGCATGGGATAATTGTCCCTCCCTCCCACAAAATGTTTAGTATCTAAAAAAACACTAAACTAATTGAGTTTCTTTTTTCCAGGTTTTCAGATAAGACGTTTAGCCATCTTGACACCATTTGTTGTAAGAATCACTGAAAAACTCTTTGGGTTATTCAACTAGAAAGAGAACAGATTAAAATCATTTTGTATCAGCCACAATATGTCTTTCCAACTGAGTAATGGTGAGAGGAAAAAGATCATTCAGGCCTTCAGTAATGATACCAACATTCTTACACTGGCTTCCATCTTCAAAGTCCATTCAAGAACCATCAAGAAAATGGTGAATAAGTTTAAAAAAGAGAAAACAGTAGAGAGGAAAACTGGATTAGGAGGTCACAACAGCAAGAGGGATCGTCAATTCAACTTAGAGCTGAATACATTCTTATTGTTCAAATTAGAGTCCAATAGTGTTATAAAAACATCAGAGAAATCCAGTAAGATATCTAAGATACAACAGTTCAAAGCTTAATCTATGATTTTGACAATTTTGCTATTACTCCCGGTATGTATAGGGCACTAAAATTTTCCAAGAACATCCAATGAGTTGGGCAAATGCAGCTAGTAAAAGTGGAACAGTTACATTGATAGACCTTTTACAAATTATGATTAGTGCTACACTGGAAATAACTGAGCATGCAAATTGTGCCAGAAAACCTGCAGAAACCACTCCAGTCTCACACATCATATGAAACCTCACAAGCCAGCTGAAAAGACTTTACAAAGCATGCCAAGTTCTGTACAAAACAGCACAGCTAGCCACATCTGTAAAAAGCATTGCAAAGCATTTTCTGGCTACAAAAGACATTGGGTTCTCATGACAATACAGAATATTGATGAAACTTATCTGCAGTGTACATACTCATTTAACAAATTGATAGCCATTTTTTATATATATATATATATATATATATATATATATATATATTGCATTTATTGGCATTGAAAACAACTTTTTTTCTTAAATAAATCTTTAAAAAATTATCCTGTTTCCTACAATTAGTTTATTATCTTGATTTTATTCTTATACTTTAAAAAATGATGAGTGAAAATTGGGTTGTCCTTGATGACATGAAATAAAGTATATATATTTATATTTATTTAAATGCATATACACAGATGAAGTTAACAAAAAAAAGGAATACATTTGTAGACAATTGTGTATCTATGTATGTATGTGTGTGTGTGGTATATATATATATATATATATATATATATATATATATATATATATATATATAGGGTACTATGATAGATAAGTTGTTGCCATTTTATATTTTTAATTTTGCTCATATGCATTGTTTATTTTTTATTATTGTCGACTGCACAGTAGACTAGGGTCAGTTGGTCACTGTCAGCAAGAAAAAGAGAACCCTGATGCAATTCCTACCATCAGAGATTTGGAAATGGCATGCTATACTGATTAGCATTCACATCGGAATCCCCAATATGAACATTTCAGAGTGTTTATGCGTCAATGTGACAGTGCAACATTATGCTTCCATTCATCTTCCCACAGGGTCTCTGACTCAACGTGGCGGCCTACATCAAGTGCCTTGAGAAGGTAGTGTTGCCCTGAGTCAAGAGGGTGGCTGCTGGAAGACCCTTTATCTGGCAACAGGGCTCTGCACCATGCCACACAAGTAGAACTCAGTCATGGCTGTCAAACAATTTCTGCAACCACATTACCCCTTATATCCGGTCACCTATCTCCCCAGACTGAAATCTACTTGATTATTATGTGTGGGGCACAGCTGAGCAAGAGACCAGCAAAAGTCCTTGTAAGACCAAAGATTAACTGAAGGCAAGGACTATGGCTGCATTCACCAACTTAAACAAAGTGAACATCCAGAAGAGCTGCAGGAGATTCCAAAGTCATTTGGAGGGCATGGTTGAAGCCGATGGCGATTTTATTGAATAAATTTGCTCCTTAGTATTTCAAGACATTTTTGTGTAATTTTAGTAAATATAACAGTCAGTGTTATTTTCATTTTTGTGTAATTTAGATGACGATTTATCCATCGCACCCTGTATGTATGTATGTATGTATGTATGTATGTATATTTATATATATACACACACACACATATATGTTTGCATGTGTGTGTGTAACTGATAGACATGCAGGTGGTAACATTTATACATCAATATGCACACACATACCCAATGCATATATAACATGCTTAAATGGTCTAAAATCCAGCTGTTCAATTCTTTTTATCATTTTGAAATCAATATTGAATTAAAATTAACTTCATCAAGTTGATTGTCATCTTACAAACTGACCACAGGATAATACAAATATAACCATTTTGCACATATAAAACTGTTTGAACGTCAAAATATTACAAGTACACAAAAAGAATGTCTGCCAATAATTTTTTAAATAATTGTCTGTGTTCTTGGAAAAATCTTATCGATACATTTATCACATTTTTCCTTTCTCTTTGTAAAATTAATTTTTTTTTTTAAACATAGATGATTAAATATTTTAAAATTGAGTCTTAAAATATTCTTCTGATTGACTTTATTCATTAACAGCACTTTTACATTTGTTGGGTAAGTCAAAGAATTGTAGATTCTCATGTACAGTGGTTTATCCTACTTTTTTCCTTTTTTTTAATCATTTCACCCCAAGCAAGGCAATAAAGCCACTAAGACACAAGGGTTTACTGAGTGTTAGAGAATAGAAGAAAATATACTATTATGGAGAAAGGACAATAAAAGAACAAGAATAAAAAGATAGCAATTGACATTGCATTTTGAAGATCAAAGTTGACTGGGAAGCAAGAAACCAGAAGAGACTTCCACAAACAAGAAGTGCGAGAGAAGAAACTGTTAACATAGAAGTTAAAGTTACATCTAGTAATTTCAACTGTAAAATGATGTAACCTAGCTGCCAATCTAGTACTGTACTGAAATTCATGAAGTCCAGGTACCAAAGAGGACAACTCATCAGAACAATTACCATGAAAATATTTATAGAAAAGGCACAGGGAATTTCAAGTCAATGTTTGTTTTGTTTTTCTTCCAAGAAAACTTATATTTGTGAAAATCAACATAATCTATGAACAATATGGTACACACATGTATCTAATACGTATGAGTGTTGTGCAGTATCGGATGATAAAACTTTACATTTTTCTATTTCCAGTATAACTCATATGCAAAATTTAAGTCTCCATGTTACCGAGTTATTTACATATATAAAATACAATGTGTACCCATAGGGTGAAATTATTTATATATTGATCAACACTTCTGCTTATGATCTGTGCAGTACCTGTGCCCTCTGTGAAATGTATTATATACCCATTATTTTTATTACTTTAAAAACATTATATTTAGTGAATATGTAGCCAAAAATTCAATTTACACATAGTTAGAGATAACAAATTTATACAATTATTAGAAAACATACATCTCTAACTACACCAATTTTCATCTAGCTAAGTCACACACATGCTGCACTTTACTCAAAACAAATTTTAAAATAAACACAAATATACCAGAGTTGGCCATTATTAACACTACTCTTGTTTGCTACAGATGTCTACAACTACATTCGTTTATTTCCCTTATATAGGCTATAAGAGAAGTTAGACAAGGAAAGAGACTTCACACAAACACAGACACTCATGCTAACCATATAGGCTACCTGGGAGCATGGCTGACTTCCCATATGAGCATTAGGCTGTGAAAATGCTGTCCTGTGAACACAGAAAGAGAACAAACTCCACTTTCAACACGACAAGCCCAAACCAATAGCCAACAAGAAGTCAGCTGGATAAGCATGCTCTTTTTACTCTTGTATTTGAAACAGACACCCCATTTTTATTTTTACTTTAAACACTGTGTATTATTAACTTGCTTATTCAAGAAATCTTAAAGAAAATGTTCTCTATAGCAGGAATCAAACCTGAGTCCCCCTTTCAACTGACTATCTGTTCATTTACATCAGGCAAGAGAAAGGAATGGTATAGGAGGAAGGAGGAAAGGTAAAGAGTAAATAAGGAAGTGAGTATAATGAAAAGGAAAAATGGGTGGGGAATGAAGTAGGAAGCAATGGAGATGAAAAAATGGACATGCTTACTTTCTTGAGTTTTATTACACTTTTATCTCTTTGATCTTTTGAAGTAGGTGAAACTTTATTTAACTTTCTTTCTTTTTCTTCTTTTTACTAGCGTGCCATGACACGCACCATATGTATTTTGTGCCTAACACTTTTTAAGGAGTGCATAGCTATTACATTTTGATCATTTGCAGAGACATCCTAGACAAATGCAACAAATATCCTGATCCTTAGCTGAAGTTCAGATCCATACATAGGTCAAAGAAATACACCATTTATGATAAATGCTGTTTGTCTTCTGCATGCTGAGTCCTTTCAGGATATAGACAATCATGGCACTCCATATCTTCCTGTCCTTTTTTGTAGCTTTTAATAATAGGTATCCCAAACTAAAATTTTATTTTCAATATATCTAAAAAAAAAAAAAAAAAACTTTAGTCATAGAGAACTTGACAAAACATAAAAAATGGTCACTTTTTTTTTCTTTTTTTTCTTTTTCTTTTTTTAAATATTTTACCCCAATCAAGGTGATAATCCCACTAGGACACAAGGGACATTCTCATTCTCTTTCACTTGGAGTGAAAGAGAATGAGAAAACTTTAGTGAGGAGAAAGGACAATAAAAAACAGGTTTCAGGAAGACAAAAGATGGTGATTGGCATTGCATTTAAATTTATGAAGATTGAAGGTGGCAGGGAAGCAAAAAATTAAAAGAAGCAAGAAGTTTAAGCAAAGAAACTTAGAATAGAATATATGGCAGCATTTTGGCATTTCAACAATAAAATGTAGAGACCTAGTTGTCAATCTAGTAAGTAGCATGTTTAAATTCATGCAGTACATCTTGGTATCTCAATTAGCAATAAAGTTATGACCATTCAAAGTTTGTTAGCTTTCCATCTCTTGTGCTATTGGGCTAGAAGCCAGATTCAACAGTGTATAACTGAAGAAGCAAATTTCAGACTAGTTAAAAATCATTATAAATTTAATTTCTTCGAGATAATCTAGAAGTAAAAGAAATAATATGAATGGAATCAATAATTATTAGATCAGACCAAACTAAACATGGGTAAAAATTGAGTTCTCAAAAATGAAATAGTTAAGACATGATAGAGAAGGACATTTTGACTGTCCGCTTCAACATTTTGAAGTTTCATTTCAATAGTTAATGTCTTGCAACTTCTTGCTAGGATTCAGGAGGTTATTTGGTGCTATGCTAGTTGGTTAATAAAGTGTGTATTCATTTTAAGATTTTACCTTTTGGATGCGTGTAGTCTTTTAAATTTCTACTCAAATAGCAAAAGAAACTTCTGTGCATCATCAGAAGATAATCTCTCTGTTTCTTTATATCTATCTGTCTCTTTATATCTCTGTCTTCCATCTGTCTTCTTCCATCTCTCTGTCTTCTTCCATCTCTCTGTCTCTTTCTCTACATATCTGTATCTTTCTTTCTCTCTCTCTTTCTTTCTCTCTCTCTTTCTTTCTCTCTCTCTTTCTTTTCTCTCTCTCTTTCTTTCTCTCTCTCTTTCTCTCTCTCTTTCTCTCTCTCTTTCTCTTTCTCTCTCTCTCTCTCTCTCTCTCTCTCTCTCTCTATATATATATATATATATATATATATATATATATATATATATATATATATATATATATATATATATCTCTGTCTCTATCTCATTCCATCACTCTCGGTCTCTTTCCGTCACTCCCGGTCTCTTTCTCTCTAAATACTTTATTGAGAATTGAGGAAACTATTTGTTTTAATTGCACCAGTTATTTTATTATTTTTTTTATCTTACTATAATTCACCAAATGTATTTTTTGGCTTTCTGTCATCACATCACTCAGGAAGGCTAAAGCTTTGCCTACTAAATTTTCCGTACTCGTTAATCAGACTGTGGTGCATGCTTTAAACATAATTTTTGAAAGGAGATCAATTTACAATGTAAGTATAAAGCTAAACTAGCCCCTTACCTTTGTGTCTATAAGGTCAGGTAACCCTGAAAACCAAATCTTTATCTTTTGTTTTAAACATATACAGCAGATATCTAACTGAAAATTCCAAAATATTTTAATTTTTTATGAGGGGATCGATTTACAATGTTAGTATGATACTAAACTAGAACACTACTTTGTGTCTATTGTGTTAGTTACCATATATACTTGAGTATAGTGCAAGTTTTTATGAACATTTTTTTTACATGAAAAATAGGGGGTTGCACAGGTAACTTTTTCAAAGAGGTTAAAAATTAATGCATTTACAGTGGCTGGTTGCACTATGCACAGGTTAATTTTTTTCTGTTGGGATTAAAATTCATGCAAGGTTTGCACTATACATGAAGTCAGTTTATGCATTTATACACAAATAAATACGGTAAAGCTGAAACCGAATCTGTCTCTTTGTTTAGCTGTATAAAGTAAACAACTAGAGAGAAACTACCTTGTCAGAAACCCAAGTTATGATCTATTTTCCTATGATGTTTCCAGCTGCTGGAAAATTTAGGTTTTATGTTTACAATTGTAATATGAGTAATGAACCACCAAGGAGCCATAAAGTTTATTTTAAGTCCTCATAAAAACATATTTATGTGATACTTGTGCTGCTGCAATGAAATCCAGTAAAACTAAAAAAAAAAAAAAATTAAAAAAATGACTACTTGAAATCTTTTGAGATCTCATCAGAGATATTTAAATTAAATGTAATTTCATGAGTGATGATTTTCAATTCATGTATGATTTAAAGTTTATGATCTCTTATTGGAGCCAACGGACCCATTTAGGTTTTTCTATAAGCCAATATAGAACACAGAAAAATATTAAATTCAGACAATACGGAGATAGAGATCAGGTTGGTGATCATATAAGAAGCAAATTCAACAATTTGGCTCAGGAGTACAAAAAATAGTCATGGCAAAGTGGAGATGGTAATCCCCTTGCAATTGGATAAATGATTAGGATTTGACCATAGAAATCAATATTATATTCACAAACCAGAAAATGAAAAATATAAACTTCTATGGGGCTTTGAAATTCAAATACATTACCCAGTCCAGGCTAGGAGGGAGACCAGAACGAATCCCCCATAAATAAAGAGAACATGATCCGTCAGTTAGTGAATGTTGCTGTTCAGCAGATAGTAAAATGAAATTAAAAGAGAATGAAAAGCTAGAAAATTATCTCAACCTTGTGTGAGAAATGAAAAAAAATAAAAGATAAACCATCATTACTGACCCATTGGGGACAGTAGTGAATAGATCTGCAAAGACATTGGAAGAATTGCAATCATCCAGATGACAGCAGTACAAAAATAGACTACAGTATTAAAGAGAGCATTTGAAAACTAGGTATACTTGTTGTTATTTGGTTCCCAGTGAAAGCTGCCACTGCCTTCTTGTTATTCTTCTTATGCTTCTTCTTCTTATGCTGCTTCTTATTATTATCATTCTTATTATTCTTTTTATTCTTATTATTATTATACTTCTTATTCCTATTTTTATTCCTATTCTTCTTATTATTATTCTTATTATTCTTATTCACATTCTTATTCTTCTTATTCTACTTCTTATTCTTATTCTACTTATTATTATTCTACTTCTTATTCTTCTTATTCTTATTCTACTTCTTATTCTTCTTATTCTTATTCTACTTCTTATTCTTCTTATTCTTATTCTACTTCTTATTCTTCTTATTCTTATTCTACTTCTTATTCTTCTTATTCTTATTCTACTTCTTATTCTTCTTATTCTTATTCTACTTCTTATTCTTCTTATTCTTATTCTACTTCTTATTCTTCTTATTCTTATTCTACTTCTTATTCTTCTTATTCTTATTCTACTTCTTATTCTTCTTATTCTTATTCTACTTCTTATTCTTCTTATTCTTCTCATTCTTTTTCTTCTTCTTCTTCTCATTATTATTATTACTACTACTACTACTACTACTACTACTACTACTACTACCCACCCCAATGTCCTACAGGACCTGGACAATCATGGTTCTCAACAATTTCCTGTCCTATGTAGCTCTTAGTAAATTTTGTCTTTTTGCTATCTCTGCTAATCCCTGTTCTGCCAGCAATTTACTCAAGCTCATTAAGTAGATTATGCACTGCTTTCCCTTGTCCCTCTGGCTTTCGATATATCCTGTGAGTGTCAAATTCTCCAATCCTTCTTTCTTCCTTATGTGCTCTAGAAATTTCAACTATCTCCTTCTGACGCTATTGAGTGTCCTTTTCTTTTCTGCTTTCTCGAAAACTACGTTGTTGCTCACATGTCCAGTCTATCGTATTCTCAGCATCCTTCTGTAGAACAATATTTCTGTTGCCTCAAGTTTTCATTCACTGCCATCTAAGAGGACTGATATTACATCACAGTACTCTTCTCTTTGTTTCCAATGAAGGTGGGAAAAACTCAATAAGTACAAAGTAATAATAGTCAGTATTGTTACATCTCTCTGCTTATCATAAAATAGTGCAGAGACTAACCATCAGACAACTTCAAGTGTCAGGGTTCAATTTTGTGCATTTGCCAGGTAGCAAAATTAAAGTCATGACTCTGTGTTGTAATGAGAGCAAATAGACAATATTAAGTCTTATCTGTTCAAGAGAGAATATGAGCAGTAGCTTTAGTTAAGAATTATTTCAATTGTGTTCTATGTTTAGAAATTTACAGAAACAACAACAGTATTTCTTTTTGTGGAGTAATTGGTCATGGTTAAGTGTAATTGGCAAAAATGCTCAACAAACAGAATTGACAAACATCTGTCTATATTTCTGAGATGTGGTATTGTAACTATTTACACTATTTATATTGTTCAGCCTGTTGTAATCATCTTTTTTGCCATATTCACAACATTTCAGCCATTGTACACTCTGGCCTTCTTCAGGTGATATACATTGGAATTTTGAACTGGACCCTTTATTTAGTCCATGAAGGTAGATTGTTCTAATTCCACATGTCATGCCTCAGCACAGGTGAACAAAAAAATTTGGTGAGTTGAGTTACTAAAGAGAATTAACTGAAAATTGACATGTCCCGACTAAATAATGGGTTCAGTTTGAAATTCCAACGTTATATCACCTGAAGACAGCTGGAACGTACAACGGACAAATCATTGAGAATAAGCAAGTCAAAACTAGGAAAAAGCAACAGTAATAAGGCAAAAAGTTTGTAAAGTAAGAATTTTATTCGCACACAAAAGAGATATGATCAGGTGATTGTAGCATTTTGACTTGAAGACAAGACAAAACATGTGTTACGACATGAGAAAACAAGACGTGTTATGCCACAGCACAGGTGAACAAAAAAACTTGGTGAGTTGATTTACTAAAGAGAATTGACTGAAAACTGAGATGTCCAGACTAAATAATAGGTTCAGTTTGAAATTCCAATGTATATCACCTGAAGATGGCTGAAACATACAATGGACAAATCGTTGAGAATAAGCAAGTCAAAGCTAGGAAAAAGCAACAGTAATAAGGCAAAAAGTTTGTAAAGTAAGAATTTTATTCACACACAAAAGGGATATGATCAGGTGATTGTAGTATTTCGACTTCAAGATAAGAAAAAACAAAAATATGGTGGTTGAGACTGTAGTTGCAACGAGCACAGATCAAGTTCTGTTGATTATTCTGTTTGTCTGTGTGGCTCACCTTTTATTCAGGTTTTTGAATACACATACAAATTAGCAATAGTTTTAAAAGTGCTAGAACCATGCATGCACTTTACCTAAATTGCGAATGGTGGCTCCGACTGAGAAGGTGAGACATTGTGGCCTCTTAGCCATGGGTAGGTTAGAGTCACTTGGTTCTATTTCACTACAGCAACCAGCAAGTGGTTTATTTTTATTGGTTAGGAAGCAATTCAGGATTTGTCTATAAATTTGAGGAGGGATGTTTTTTTTTTGTAGTCATTCCTTTCCAATTGAAACCAACACTTTTGATTAAATGAAGCATTGTCTCATATTATTATTAATTTTTGACTAGAATTCACTTGGTGGATGTGTGGGTGGTGCAAGGGATAACAGCTCAGAATAAGAAATCAGAGAGCACAATGACTTTATGATAGCACAACCATTAGCAAACAATTCTGTCTACCCAAATTTACTCACACGGTTTGGGATAACCTCTAGTATAATTTTCAGGCACTTTCCAATGCTGCTACACACTAGGGTCACCTTCCCAGCTTGATAACATCAAGAAGTCATCTTCCAGACAAATTGATTAACCCAGGTCTTAAAGTCAGAAGATGAATGTTCTAACCACTTGGCCACATTTCCAAGCCTTTTGGCTTGAATGAAGGTGTAGTATCTGTTCTCTCCTTATTTTAGATGTGAGAAGGCACCCAGTCCCGAGAATTCCAAACCTGTGGCAGCACCTTCCTCATTGCACTAAGTAAGGTTGGGTCGGTGTAATATTGATGCCAGCATGACAGTGGTCACTAGGCTTGGTGAATTTTTGTCTTTGGCTCATATGCATGTTCATGTGTATGGACACCTTGCATTAAAAACAACCTTGTACCACATCTTGTCTTAGTAGGGAGATTCGGTAAATAATCACACACACATATCTTAGAGATGGGCGGTTTAACTGAAAAACTGACTTTTTTAGTTTCATCTTCACACCATGAAGCCTCATCAAAATTTTTTACAAAACCAAAATTTTTCAGTTTAGTGCTATCACTACTGAGTGATCATATCCAAAGAGACACTATTGAAAAAGATGTTCAGATGCTAATATAATTAAATTTTATCAACATAAGATTGTAAGAGAAAAAGACTGAACAAAAATATAAAAACGTTTACTTGACTAGTTTTAGGAAATAAATGTGAAATCTATTTGTTTACAAAAGAAATGAAGAAGAAAAAAGGAAATATTACATGATGTCTGAAATCTATTTGTTTCAGTTTAAAAAAAAAAAAACTTTGCGGTAAAATTAAGTTAACAAAATAGCGAGTAAAAGTAAAAAATTAGTTGCCTGTTTTGTTTTAATATTAAAAATTTTATGAAGTCGGATTTTTTGTAAGGGTTTTGCAGTAAGACAGTATGCCAATCATGAAATAAAGTTGTAAACAAGAAAAATGAGTGAAGATTTTTTATAAATAAATAAAGTCATTTTTTTAAAACCCAAAGTAAAAATTATTCTTTTTTAGCCACTAGTCAGTGTCAGACAGTAGTTTCAATAATTTGAAAGTTCTTTACCAAACATTTATTACTATCAGTTGTTCTTTTTTTTTTTTGCTAACTTTATAATTTTTGAAGGAATTCGCTTTGGAGAAGAAGTGAACATCTTCCTAGCGGTAGTTTAACGTGTCTTCTAATTGAGTGTACAATTTCAAGAATATTGATAAAGATTGGTCACTTTGATTTTGCGAAATAAAGTAACGTTTAAAATTTAGTCTAAAAAAAAATAAAATAAAAAAATCACATTTTGCATTTGTGGCTGTCCAAAGTAAAGTACCGTTTTAACTTGCTGTAAAAGAATAATTCAATGAAAAAGCACATACAAATTACATATTTAGAAAGAATATTTTATTTTCTTTCCAGCCATATCAATATTTGAACAAGATTGAACCAAAACTATATTGCGAGTTGAACGGACTAAGTTGCAAATTTATCAATCTCAAACAAAATCAGATATCAACTGGAAATGCTATCATTACAAAATAAAATGAATGGTTTCCCTTAGAAATCAACAATCCTAAATTAAAAAATGAATAAAAAACTGCAGTATAAAGGAAAAAAACAGAAAACGATTTGTGTATTTAGGCAGCAAATTCTCTTTTAGTCATGTCTGATGATTATGTCTGCTTATTTTTATCATAATCTTTTCATATTCACGAATATTTTCATATTCAGGAATATGAAAGGATTATGATAATAATAAGCAGGCATAATTTTTGTAATTTATTTAATCAGACA
Organism: Acanthosepion esculentum; assembly: GCA_964036315.1. Classification (NCBI taxonomy): domain Eukaryota; kingdom Metazoa; phylum Mollusca; class Cephalopoda; order Sepiida; family Sepiidae; genus Acanthosepion; species Acanthosepion esculentum. The sequence continues at coordinate 56,413,774 of OZ038506.1, forward strand.
TATATATATATATATATATGTGTGTGTGTGTGTGTATATATATATATATATATATATATATATATATATATGCCTGTATATTTGTGTGTGTGTGTGTGTGTGTGTGTGTATATATATATATATATATATATGCCTGTATATTGTGTGTGTGTGTGTGTGTATGTATATATATATATATATATATATATATATATATATATATATATATGCGCCTGTATATTGTGTGTGTGTATGTATGTATATATATGCCTGTATATTGTGTGTATGTATGTATGTATATATATATATATATATATATATGCATGCCTGTATATTGTGTGTGTGTGTGTGTGTGTGTATATATATATATATATATATATATATATATATGCCTGTATATTGTGTGTGTATATATATATATATATATATATATATATGCCTGTATATTGTGTGTGTATATATATATATATATATATATATGCCTGTATATTGTGTGTGTATATATATATATATATATATATATATGCCTGTATATTGTGTGTGTGTATATATATATATATATATATATATATATATATGCCTGTATATTGTGTGTGTGTGTATATATATATATATATATATGCCTGTATATTGTGTGTGTGTGTGTATGTATATATATATATATATATATATATATATATGCCTGTATATTGTGTGTGTGTGTGTGTGTGTGTGTATATATATATATATATATATGCCTGTATATTGTGTGTGTGTGTATGTATGTATATATATATATATATATATATATATATATATATGCCTGTATATTGTGTGTGTGTATATATATATATATATATGCCTGTATATTGTGTGTGTGTATATATATATATATATATATATATATATATATATATATATATATATATGCCTGTATATTGTGTTCAAGCCTGAAACACACTGCCACTATTTGGTGTTGGCCTCAGTGTCCACTTTTATGTATTTTATATCTACTTATCTCTACATATGTTCTGTATCTAATATTGAGCACTTTTACCAATAAATATACCATACTTTAAAACTATATTTTTATCATATATATATATATATATATATATATATATATATATATATATATATATATACTTTAAATACTTTCATGGCAACTGGGCAATTGTTCAGTTGGGCTGTTCACCAACATACCTATACTTTATGAATTTAAGCACAGTACAAGACTGGTGGTGAGGTCTCCCCAACATACAGTTGATTTGACTAAATGTAACCGTAAGTTCTATGCTCACAGTTTCTTTTGTCGCACTTCTTGCTTGAGGAACTCTCTTCCTGCTCCATGCTTTCCAGCGAACTTTAATCTTCAAAACTTTGAAATGTCAATCACTCTCTACTGTCATTCTGAATACTCTTCTTTTTCTTCTTGCAATGTTTCTGTTTTCTAATTCTTCCCACACCCAGTAACCCCTTGTGTCTTAGTGGCTTTACTGCTTTGCTTTTAGTGAAATTGATTTTATTTACTATATATATATATATATATATATATATATATATATATATATATATAAAATATTTTGAACATTTTCTAAGATAGATGTACAGAGATTCCATGATTGTATTTAGAGATCCATAACTGGAGCTAATGCATATGAATTTGCCTGTGTGTAGAGAAAAATTGATTGATACATAGTGAGATATTTGTTGGTCCATGCCAGCTGTGACACAAGGATATTTTCTTGATAGAACAGCCAGAGATTAACAAATCCATTGTCAATAGCATACTTGTAATAGCAGTAGTCATGTCTGTGTGTGTGTGTGTGTGTGTGTGTGTGTGTGTGTGTGTGATATCCTGGGTAAGTCTTGTGTGTGCAAATGCATAGATGGTGGGAGAGAGAGAGAGAGAAAAGTAAGTCTATATTTTTGAGCATTTGTACGTATAATGAGCAGATCTACTTGTAAATGTTTGTGTTGCTCTGTTCGTCTGTCTTCAACCACTCCTGTCTTCCCCCTTCTCTTTCCATCCCTATCTCTTTATTTCTATCCTTCTCCACCAATCTCTCTCTCTCTCTCTTATTGTGTACATGTATGTAAGTAAAACTATATATTTTGAGACTAATGATGTCATTATGTGGGGAATATTTACAGTGCACTTTTCCCTACCACCATCACCACCCTGCCACAGATTCCCCCCCTCCCACCGCTCACTTGTTCACAATGAAAGCAAAGCTGTGAAATAACAAACACCAAGAAGAGAAAGCAGAAACAAAAACAAATCCAAGTCTTTTAACACTGAAAATGCATTAACCATTTTCGCTTAATGAAGAATATCTTTCCCCAAAGCCTGTCCATTAATGTTTATTCCAATTTGCTTGGGTTTTGAAAATATCCTCTATTTCCTGATATACTCACCAGGAAACACAAAGTCTTTCTTTATTTTAAAATTTTTATTTCTTACATTTTTGACTTCTTTGGAAAATAGGTTAACTTGGTATTAACATGGTTGGTTTGAGTCCTTGACGATATATATATATATATATATATATATATATATATATATATATATATATATATATATATATATATAACCATTTTCTTTTTCTTAGCAATCTCCTACAACTGGTTTAATTGTATGCTTGTAAAATCTTCACAGTATAAGTATCTAGTAAGCTGCTTACCTTTTAAAAAAGCTTTTTGAAAAATTTTCAATATGAACTTTTACAGATTGTAGTTTTTATTAACTAGGTCATTTTTATTGTTAGTAAAGCAATGTAAACACTGGCTTTTTCACTAACATTTCCATTTATGTTCTTATGAACTCAATCTTGTCTCTCTCTCTCTCTCTCTTTCTCTCTCTCTTAATGGGCCATGTGCCTTCAGGATGTAACCAATCATGCTTCCTTACAGCTTTTGTTATACTCAACTGTATTTGCTCCTTTATGACCACACATTTTTGAGAAAACTTGTTCCTCTGTCCATTTGCTCAAACTTCTCAAGTGTATTTCTTGGTATTTTTCTCTGCTTCTCTTGCTATAAAATGTACATTTTAAATGTTAAATTCTCTAAAGCTTCTTTCCTCACTATATCTCAAAAGAATTGTAGCTCTCTTTCTGCTTGTCGCTCAATTTTTAAAATTTGTTTCAATCCTTGTTTCCATTTATAGCAAGTTAGAGGATCAATTGCTATTTTTACTTAATTGTACTTTTCTTTTTTTTTTATTACTAATGTTTGGCCAATACAAGGCGCAAGAGCCACTCAAAGTAGAGGGTTATTGTGTGGAGTTGTATTAGCATGAGAAAGAACAAGCATTGGGAGTATAGAGCTGAAGCAGACTTTAGAAAGAACCAGAAACCCAATCCTAAGCTGGAAACAAGGGATAAACCTTCTACTCCTGTTCAAAAAGCCATAGAGGAGTGTGAACCGGACAATTTTTAATTTAATATTAATGATTGATGGATTTGTTTTTACTTACAGCTTAATAACCTTTTGCGGGTTATTTAAAGCCAGATATATTTTATTAGATTCTAAGAAAAAAAAATTTTTTTTGCCAGGGTAAATAATGATTTACTGATACAAGTCCTACTAATTAACCAAAACATGGAGGTAGAACAGGTGGATTTATACCTTCCCCAGGTGTATTTATACATGAGCGAATATAACAAACTCAACTGCAATTGGAACTTGGCTCTCTGATTTCAATTCCGAGCCACTATCCATTGCACGGCTCACACATCCAAGCTGACAGCACCAGGTATTTGCAAGTGGCTACCAATCTAGGTACTGACTAGCCTTGACATTGCTTAACTTCAGGAAGCATTGAATATAAAACAAGAAAATTCAGTGCAGCATGTTTTTAATATAAGTACAACAGAATTGCACAATTGATTAAGTTGTCAGTTTTTGAAGACAGTTAAGCCAGTCATGAAAGAGAGCAAATTTTAGAGAACTTTTATCCTTTCAGTTTTATTCTAAAGATAATTTCCGTTTTCTGCGGTATTAAGTAACATTGTGACATTGAGAAAATCTTTGCTAAATTCTTTTATCAAGTTTTAAATGTAATTTACATCTTGCTTTGGTAAATAAAAATCTATATTTTTACAAAAAATGAGAATTTTTTTTTTTTTAATCCATTAATAGAAAATAAAGAATATTTGATGAAGCTTTAAAAAAAAAATGACTAAAATTTGAAAAACAAGGTAAATAAAGAAAAACATTTCCAGAGTTTTAAGAAGTGTCAGTAAATTTTTATTACACATTTCACAATATCAACTTCAACGATACAAGTTAACTTTTTCACAAAAATGTAGTATGAATGAACCAATGTTAGTAAAATTTTCAAGATATATATTTATAAGATACATATACCATATTTATTTCAGCTTGTAATATCTGTTTTTATTAGAAAATTGTTTTTTAATCATTTCACTACAAATAAGGCAATAAAGCCACTAAGATGCAATGAGTTACTGAGAAAAAGAAAATGTTATTAAGGAGAGAGAACAACAAAAGAAAAGGAATTAAGATGGCAGAAGATAATGATTGACATTGCATTTAAACGTTTGAAGATCAAACTTAATTGGAAAAGCAATAAGCCAGAAGAAAGTTCCACAAATGAGAAGTGCGATAAAAGAAACTGTTAGCATAGAACGGTTCTATTTAGCTATTTCAACTGTAAAATTATGAGACCTTGCTGCCAATCTACAGGATGGTCCGAAAGTCGTGTCACTCCCTACTGAAGAATAGTAAGAACAATAGAAGAACAAGTAATACAAAGCACATGTATTGGATTCAGTTTATTCACTTTCATTGATGCTGTCACACTTTGAGAATGCACACCATCTTTTTTATGTAGGAGCCTGTGTCAGCCATCTGAAATAGAAAATTATATGATGTAGGGATTGACAAGACTTTCGGACCACCCTGTAGTACTGTGCTTAAATTCATAGATCTGCAATTAAATATTTGGTGTTAAATTTTGTTATGCAACTCAAGTGTTGGTCATAAATATTTAACATTTTTTTTTTTTGCAATGATGTTCACCGAGTACAATGTCCAAAAGCCACTTGAGGTAGAGGGTTATAGAGTAAGGAGCACAGTTTATATATGGGAAAGATAACAGTTAAGCCCAAACTTGAACAGGTCAAGATTGTAATAGTCAGGGAAGCATCTTCTTGGGAGTCAATTCCACAAAGTAGCAGTTGATGTGAAGAAGCTGCTCAGGTAGAACTTGCATCTCACCAATGGAATACAAAAGGGAGACACGGTGGAGTAATGGATAACGACTCGGATTGAGGAATCGTAGAGCCGAGTTCGAATTCCAGTCGAATCCATTACATTCACTTACGTGCTAACACCCTTGGGAAAGGTGTGAATCCTCTTCTTCTCCCTCCAACTATGGGTGAATAGCAGGACAGACTGGGTTCTATAGCCTTGGATGGCAACTCTGAATTCAAAACCATTCGGCGTCTGTACCGGCATCCGGCGGCCTCTTGGTTACTCCTGCCTCTGCGTCTGTGGAAATTCTGCGGCAAGTAAGAGCATATTTCTCCCTCCACTGGGATAGCACGCGAGGTGTGGGGACCGCGTGTGAAGTTCAAACTCCCTTGTTACTCCGTTTCAAGAGTTCGCCGCCGTTGGAATTGGGAATGGCTGTCGCTCGTTTCAGCATTGGCAACGGATCGCCGTGCTTGGTCGGCCTTCGTTCCGGACGTGATGAATTCCTTGGAAGGAGCCGGCTTAACCGATCCAGGGTGAATGCCGCAACAATGGAATACAAAGTAAAAGGGTAGTGAGAGGCTTGCCACATTTGGTCTGTAGGAAAGGGGTTGTAGTGTGGAAAATAATTTGTCACCCACAAGTATGCAGAAACACTTTTGAAATCTGTTGAGACTGAAAAGTGTCGACTGGGCAGCATTGATATTTAGTTTTTAATTGTCAGTATGCAATGATTGTTATGGGTTATAGTGTTGGCGAAAAAAATATATTGTAAAGATATTGAGTGGCAAGAATGTAACGTTGGCAATTGCAAAAAAATAGGTGAACAGAGATCCGAGAACAGTGAAGACAAGAACAAGAAAGAAAAAAACTAGCTTTAAGAATATCACAAAATGATCTTTGGGAAAAATTAAAAGAATAACAAGCTAGGAAAATGGATTAACCAGCAAGAAAATATTTCAAGAAGCTGATGTTTCCAATATAAATAAGAGTAAAAAAAAATGCAGAATATTAAGAACATTGACTAAAGACAACCAAGTAAACATCACAAAGAGAAATGCCTAAGATGAGTATTGTAGCATACCTATGGACGATAATGAGTATGTCCCCATTCACATAAATACAGTAGTAAATACTGTATGTTGCTCTGCAGTTGGAGATTCGTCTCTGTCTGTGTTGGTCAAACTCTCTGGCTCTAGGCAGAGGAGGATCCCAGACAAGGCTATGTCGAAGGGCAGAGTCTCATCTCGGGGAAACAGCTACCCGACTCTGTTTTATATGGGGTCTACAGGGAATTTTTCGTTTGAGCCTATGAGCTCGGATATCCCACATTAAATTTACATCTGACTGTGTGGGGCGGTTGTTAGATATCCTGCAGTTGGAGAGTCATTGTGGAATTCACTTGACTCCCTTCTAGCAGTTGACTACTTCTTCTATGCGCTGCTGGCAAATCTTATGTGTGTTGTTCTTGTTCTAAGTATTATCATTCATTACCAACCTTTGGGCAATTATTCTATTCAGTAACCTTCTCTAGGTTACAACAGTAAGCAAAGAATTATACAAAAACTGATTTCTCAACAGAAATTTTTAGTGATGAATATAGAGTGACATGGCATGGACCTGATGGCTAAGCTAGAGGTTGTATCCTTCATGGAAATAGTCAATCAACACAGCTTTGAAGACAACAGGAGGTAGGTGGAGTAATCTTTTGGGCTAGTAACATAGGCAGTAAAATTATAGGTCTCTTCAAAGTTGATGACTGTTTCAAGATAAATGCAGACAATGTAAGTTTTTGGACAAGACATATTTTTGCAGTGACCAAGAATCTTTAAGCTAATATTTCTTTACATTCTGCAAAGCTGACAATTGCTCACCTTTGTGCAAAAAGTTTTCAAAGATATTAAATTAATAGAATGACCATCAACCTCTCCAGTTAGAAAACTTGTAACATAACAGTGTTCATCTTGTCTGGTTTTCTACGTGTCGAGAGCACTTCTGCCCAACTGAGAAAAAGTTAGTGTTATATAGCACTATCAGTCCCAAACTCATATTGACTATTGGCTAATACCTGCCTAGTATCGTTCGTATGCAAATTTTGTCAGCACCACCACATTCTAAATAGAATGTCCTCTCTCAACAACTAATTGTAGAAGAGGACATAACCCATTGTGATTTCTGCACCACTTGCAACCAACTGTGGGTCTCTTGTCAGTTAACCCAATTCTACATTACACTAACATTAAAAGATATGTGTATGTGAATGGAAAACAAGATTCAAACAAATAAGATCTCTGGCCAAGCAATAAAAACAGTAGAAAAATTAAATCAATGAATGAAAAACTAATGATGGCTATAGAATGTCAAAGAGCTCATATTAATATGTAAAATAATAATTGATGTTAAGATATTGGATAGAGAGTTAATCAAATATATATTTCTATGGCGTATATTTTGGGGAGACTTCATCATAGACCAAAATTTATTTGGCACTTACTTTGTTTACATAAGATTTGACATCCTTAAAAGAATTTATTATCAATATTTTAAATATGGGTAGATATAAGCAGAAACTCACCAGATATATTGTTCTTATAAGTATATACTGAGAACTTTACAAACATCACTTGGTTAATAGCAGTTTTATTATGAAAACATTGACATCCAGAATGAAATATAATATTGTTCTATATTTCATTCTATATACAATATGCATGTATTTTATATTATTTAATACTATCTTTTCTATCAATATGCACCTTTGTCATGTAACAATATATATATGAATAATAGCTGCCACCTCAGAGTCAAGTATGACCATTTCAAGACATCATTTTTATATATATATATATATATATATATATATAATGGACTCTTCCGTCGGTTTCCATGTATGAGGATCTGACAACTTAGTTGATTCAGTTATGAGATTTTGTGTGATAATCTTAAGTGGCATTTAAGACCCACTAGTGATTTACAAAGGAGGCCACATATGGAGCAAGTGTGAGGATTGATAGATGAGATCACTGTTAGATTGGCTGACCTTTTAGATCTTGCTCTCGCTTCTTGAAAATGATTCAGACAAGCAGATTGAAAACGGCTGAGTCCACTAAAACACGTTGATCTCCATTCTACCCACTCCAAGGCTAAGCGCTCAAGGGTGTTATGTGGTATATTGACTGCTGACAAGTTGCTTTTCAGCTTGTCTTTGTATCTTAGCCGTTGGGCGTCCTACATTCCTGTAGCCCTGATCTAACTGGCTGTACATTAGGATCTTGGATATCCTGTCATCAGACATTCTCAAGATATAACCAGTCCACAGTAACTGAGACTGTATGAGAAAAGTCTCGATTCCTCCAATATTACACCTGTTAAACAGGTCTACGTTAGATGTCCTATCTTGAAGGTTAACTCCACAGATTGCCCACAGACAGCTTTTATGGAAAAAAATCTAGCTGGCATATATGGTACCTGTATGGAGTCCACGGCTCTGAGCCATACTAAACGATGGCAAGTACAACAGCTCTGTAAACCCGAATTTTCGTATCCAGTCAAATACCCCGCTCATCCCACAAGCGATGGCGAAGTTTGCTGAAAGCACTGGTAGCCTTAGCAATCCGATGCATGATTTCATCATCTAAAGTTCCACTGTAATTGACTTTGCAACCAAGATAGTTGAAAGACTTTACGTAGTTCAGGGTTTTGTCTTCTACTTTCAATGGTCTCTCTGGAAATTTGTAGACTGGTGTTTTTTGCTTCTCACCACGGAATTGCTTCGGAGTAGGACAAGGTTAGTGCACAACTTCAGTTTTCTTTATGCTAAGTGTAAGACCAAATGCTTTACATGTGGCAGAGAAACAATTTATTAGATGTTAGGCCTCCTCATATATATATATATATATATATATATATATATATATATATATGAATAATAGCTGCCACCTCAGTGTCAAGTATGACTATTTCAAGACACACACACACACACACACACACACACACACACACACACACACACATATATATATATATATATTTCTATGTCAGCTGTTTGCCAGGGTACATAGATTTTATGAATTTAAGTATGAGACTAGTGACAAAGTCTCACCAACATACAGTTGAGTTGACGAGATGTAACTGTAAGTTCTATGCTAACAGTTTCTTGTGTTGCACTTCTCTCTTCTTTTCTTGCTCCATACTTTCCAGTCAACTTTAATATTCAAAACTTTAAAATGTCCGTCGCTTTCTACTGCCATTCTAAATATTCTTTTGTTCTCACTCCTTAGTAAAATTTCTATTTTCTAATTCTTCCACACCCAGTAATTCCTTGTGTCTTAGGGGCTTTACTGCCTTGCTTTGGATTAAATCAATTATAAAAATATATATATGTGTATATATATAAAATATTTTGAACAATTACTAAGATAGATGTACAGAGATTCCATATTTGTATTTAGAGATCATAACTGGAGCTAATGCATATGAACTTGCCTATGTGTAGAGAGAAATTGATTGATATATAGTGAGATATTTGTTGGTCCATGCCAGCTGTGACACAAGGATATTTTCTTGATAGAACAGCCAGAGATTAACAAATCCATTGCCAATAGCATACTTCTAAAGCTGAGGTGGCAGCCATTTTATATATATATATATATATATATATATATATATATATATATATAAGGAAATGGACAAAGTCCGACAATTATTTTAAGACGTAAAAAGAATGTTAAACATAAAAATGTCTTAAAATATATATATATATATATATATATATATATATATATATAATGTATGTAGGTGCTATCTAAAAGTTTGTAATGAGTATACAAAAAAAAAAATAACTCAGCCTAATATCTACTTTCTGCATTTTAAAATGTGTTTCTTTAGGCATCTCAGAAAAAGTAATTATCAGTAAGGATAGAGGTCATAAGCTTTATTACATTCAGTCACTGTTCAAGTTCCACCAAAATTTTGGATAGCACCTGTCTCTCCATCTCTATCTCTATCTATCTCTTCATCATATATATATATATATATATATATATATATATATATATATATATATATATATATATATATATATATATATATATATGAAATTTGTAAAGAATTAACGGAATTTTATTTTTAATCTTATATACATACATACATACATACATACATTGTAGTTATCAGGGAAGCAAGTAAATGGAACAGAGTTCTACAGGTGGGAAGTGTGAGATAAGAAGCTGTTGGAGAAGTGGCGGTTGCATTTAGCTATTTAAACAGTAAAAGGGTGGGACCTAGATGCCAAATTAGTAGTGTTGCCCTGTATATGATTGGTGTTTTAATGTTAGGAATATACTTTTGATATTCTGGATAATATCAAGTTTTATCATTTTTGGTCATCCAAATTTCCACTATCCTCTGAGTTAATTAAAATTTTAAAAGCAAGCTTATTTTCATGGCATATAGGTAAGAAATGCTAACTCTTTAATAACATCTTGTCTATTGAACACACACTGCAATAATGGATTTTTCTCAATATTTCAAGTAAAAAGTAATAGGCTTAAAAAAATAATAATCCAGCAAGTAATCATTAAATAACTTAATTTTCCTTAAATCGTATATTAAGATTATTTCCTTTTTAAAAGACTTTAATTAAAGAGTTCAATGTTTTCTGTAAGCAGGCATCAATGATGGCACAATCAAAATTAATTTCAAATATCTTTTCTGGTAATCAATGTGTTGCGTAAATTTTTTTTTCATTTATTCAAATAATTTACAGACCTAAGTATCAATGATCTACTTTGCATTTAAGTTAAGTGCAAAACTGAAATCCAAAGCACAGTTGGATAGTGAAAGAAGCCTTCCAAAAGCTAAGCAAAGTATAAAGAAACAGAAAAAATTTATTAGAAACAAAGAAAAAATCAGTCCTTCTATATGGCACTGAATACTGGACAATCTCCTCAAAGATAAAGAAGAGATTTGAAACAACAGAAATGTGGTTCTACAGAAGGATATTGAGAATACCATGGACTGAATATAAGTTTTAGAGAAAACAGAAACAAAAAGGACACTTATATTTAACATCAGGAAGAGATAGTTGAAATTTCTTGGATACATATGAGGAAAGAGTGATTGGAAAATCTGATGCTTACAGGGCTGATTGGAAGCAAGAGGAACAGAGGAAAACAACACTTTACCTACCTAGTAAGTTTAAGTAAATGGATAATGGAACAAGGTTTAGGAGAGATAACAAAAAGACAAAATTTATCAAGAGCTACAAAGGACAGGAAACTGTGGAGGGTCATGATTACCAACCTCTTAAAATCTTTATGTACAATTCCTAGAGTTTAAATCCACTGTTGACTGACTTGTTGTTTAATCACATTTTGATCATTCATGGTGTTTTTTTGTTTGTTTCTAATGAGTCCTTTCATCTGTAAACTTTGTCTAAATTATTTACTGTCCCTTTTGAACTTGCAAGGGACAATATTAATATAAATCCCAATTAGGTAAGCTTTAATCCTAATCCCCATGTTAAACATTGTTTTTATTAGTTCCAAAATTTGGACCACAATCAAGTTTAACTCTTACAAAGGAAGATGGGGGGGGGAGGCAGATATGAGTGTCAGAATGTTAGCCATGCTAATTAAGGCTTGGGTAATTAATCAAAAACAGTTCTTGATTAACTTGAATATCTGGATTCTCTCCCCCCCCCCTCTACTACTTCTTTATTCATTTATAAATATGATAAATAGGCTTATGAGAAAGATGATTAAACTGATTTAGTTTTAGACAATGGCTGATGGCAGAAACATTTGGGAAGACTTAAATGGCAAGTGGATTGTTGTTAGTGATGATGATGATGACGACGACGACGACAATTATTATTAGTAGTAATAGTGCTAGTAGTTACACTTTTGGTATCTGGTAGTCCTCATTGAAAACCAAGTGAGAAGTTTTCTCAATTCTTCAGCCCTCACCACAATATTGTAATCTGAACAGTATAGTGTTTCATATATTCAATTTTTCAACAACTTTTACAAGTGCTATTGATATGAATCTGATATTCACCAACATCATAATTTTTATATATATATATATATAGGAGGCATGGTTGAATAGTGTATAGCACCTCGGAGTGAGGGCTCGGAGTGCTGAGTTCAAATTCCAGTCGAATCCATTACACACACTTACATGCTATACCCTTGGGAAAAGTATGAATCCTCTTCTCTCTCCAGCTATGGATAATTAGCAGGACAGACTGGGTTTTATAGCCTTGGATCGCAACTGGTCTAAGAGAAGGACAACTCTGAATTCAGTGCACCAGGTCTCTGTATTTGGCCCTTCAAAAAGTGTGGTTGGTTCTGCACAAAGCCTTCACCACTATAATCAAATCATATATGCTGGTTTCTGGCTGTCAGTTTCTAGGAACTGAGTTGCTGACCCTCATACATCAAATACAACGGGAGAGTTCACCACACACACACACACACACACACACACACACACACACACACACACACACACACATGAAGAAATATACTCTTAAGGTGTGCTATATTTATGGGATAAAGTGCTCAATATCAGAGATAGTGTGTGTAAATACGTGTGTGGCCTGACGATTGTGTCTAGGATGAAACAGCCTGTCGCCTCAAAGCGTTGACTTCAATGTTCACTTTCATATATATATATATATATATATATATATATATATATATATATATATATATATATATATATATAATGACTGCTTCCTTGATATCAAGTATAAACATAACAAGGCATCATTTTAAGACTCAGTTCTGCCTTGAATGGATATATGGCTTATGAAGCCATACAAACTTTAAAAAATTTAAAAAGCATTATAATGTTATTTATGTCATTTTCAGACTGTTGTCCTCATCTTTACTGCTGTATTCACAACATTTTTACTGTTGTATACTCCGGCCTTCTTCGAGTAATATACCTTGAAAATTCAAACTAAACCTTTTATTTAGTCCAAGGTGGTAGATCGTTCTAATTCCATGTGTCATCCATTTTTTTCTTTTTTGATATCTCAGTTTCAACCCTTTAGTAACTCAACTCTCCAAGTTTTTGTTCCCTCTGCAGTGGCCATGTATTGAACTCACAACTCTTTAGGTCAAGTCATTCTTTGGATTACTCAACCACCACTTTCATCCACTGGCCTGTGTGTCCTTGGGGACATAAGTTTTTAAATGTTGCTACATTTAATGTTTTTTAAATTTGAAATATTGTCATATGATAACATTTTTTGTATGGAAAAAAAAACATATATACATATATATATATATATATACATACATATATATATATATATATATATATATATATATATATATATATATATATATATAAATATAGGTAACTATACTCGTGTCGAAAAACCTTCGAACTCTTGATTTAACAACAGCCAAATCAAACACAAAGGAAAAAAAGGTTTTAAAAAAAGAAAGAGCCAGGAACATGAAAGTCTGTCGAAAATAATCGCACAGATACAGGTTCAAGGCCCAAAGAAAAAACCCTGATACGAGTAAACAACTAACTAAAGAGCTCAATACAAGCGTAGAGCAAACCTAGTCAAACCTAATGAGCCAGACACACCTACCAAGGTTTCACTTAGGCAGATCGTCAGGGTCGGCTGGCTAAAGAGGCAACAGAAACTACATATATATATATATATATATATATATATATATATATATATATATATATATAGTGGGAGGAAACAAATATTCATACACATACAAATTTTTAATTTATTGTATTTCCAACTAATGAATAAACATACTTTTCATATAATTATCTGTACACAGATGTATTATAACTAAATATGCATAGAAAACAGAAAAAAATTGATTTAATAGAATTTTTATTTTCATGAGTGAAAAAAGTATACGTACAATACAAAAAAGAATATATAATCTTTTAATACTTTGTAGAATAGCCATTATTCACTTCTACAGCAACCAACCTCTTGTAGTTCACAATTAAGGATTTGCAAATTTTAGTTGGTGTTTTTCAGATCCGGGATGTTTGTTGGAGCTCTCTACTGGATTTGAATTTTCAATTAATGCCACAGATTCTCATTTCAGTTTAAATCTGGGGACTGATTTGGCCATTTCAGGATATTTGCATTATTTTCAGCAAGCCCTTTTATCGTAGATTTTGCAGTGTGCTTAGGATCATTATCTTGTTGAAAGATCCAATCAGGAAGAAGTTCAAGATTTTCAACCGAAATCATTAAATTTACTTCCAAAATATTTTGATATTCTACCATCTATTGCTGATAAGTTGCCCGTATCTTTTGCAGAAAAACATCCCCAAACCATGATGCTGCCACCACCAAAATTCACTGTTTGAACTGTGTTCTTTTGTTTGAAGGCATTGCCATCTTTCTTCCATACATGATTTCTAGCATTACATCAAAACAACTCAATTTTGGTTTCATTTCTCCATAATACTCTTTCCTAATACGAATT
>OZ038506.1:56449962-56544962 GCA_964036315.1 Acanthosepion esculentum
TATGTACTTTGTTTTCTGTACAGGTTTCCATTCAAAATTCCCTGAAGGTTACTTGGAATGATAACTAAAAAAGGCAGAAGGGCACAATGGGCAAAACGTGATCTTAATAAAATAAAATGACATTAATCCAACTGTAAATAATGTACATAACTTATTTGATATATACTTGTATCTCCGCCTCATCCATATAGATACATAGTCACGTATCTTTATTTGTGTACATTTACATACATTATAGGTATACAGTAATGAAAAACTAGATGTGCATACAAAATGAATTGATTATACAAACATATCAATAATAATATATCAGTCAAATGTTCAAACTGTTTGCCCCCATCATTCGCAGAATCCTCTTCACCTGCAAAACATTTATTAAAATTATAATAAATGTACTATAATAAAAATTATGAAAATAAAAATATTAAAAATGATTTTAAACAATTAAATGAATTCTAGTTTTAAATGAATGCTAGAAGCACTATTATAATACTGGTATTATACTGTATAGCTACTTTTGTACCCCACCTCTCTCTCTCTCTCTCTCTGTACATATATATAAACTGATCCATTTGTGAGAGTGTATATAGATAGATATATACTGAGATATATATATATATATATATATATATATATATATATATATATATATATATATGCATCTATGAAGTGATAAAGAGTAATGAACATGTTTTAACTATGCACATTGGTATATACATATGATTAAATAGACACACATATACACATATTCAGGGTAGTATGCACATTTATGTTTACACAGCTCTCATGTCAGAGTTCACAGCTGGTGTAATAAATATTTTGCTTTTCCTGTAGTTGGGACACAACACTTACAATATGCTCTCAAAACCATCATGATATACTCAAAACAAGACATTTTTGCCAAGATATCTAGCAGTTATACACATCACAGGGAGAAGTGGATTTATGCCTTTCTCAAAGTTATGAATACTAAGTGAACATGAGCAACTCCAGCTGTAATTCTAACTAGCTATGCCAATTCTGTTTTCTATTCTGATAACTATTACATCACCTCACACTGCTTACACAAATGTGTGTGTGTGTGTGTATATATATATATATATATATATATATATATATTTGTGAAATTTGACAAATGGAAAATATTTTGTTGAAAATAGATTAGATTACGCATTTTGCCATACAAGGCTTCATCATATCCAAAAACAAAAGAAAGAAATGTGTGTATATGTATTCGTGTGTATGCTTAAATAATGAATCATCGTACTTTTTCCCTATGCTGGCATTTTTCGTGATTAAAGAAAATGAGTGACTTTTAAAAAAGCCCTAAATATTTATTCTGTATCTTTTCTTTATAATTTTTAGTTCATATCAAAAGTTGTTAATATATTTTTCCCGGCATTTTTGTATTGAATTAATTAGGGAAAAAATAGTATGTTTCATTATTTAAGCATACACCCAAATACATATACACACATTTCTTTCTTTTGTTTTTGGATATGATGAAGCCTTGTATGGCAAAATGCGTAATCTAATCTAACTTCAATGAAACATTTTCAATTTGCCAAATTTCTTAAACTTTGTCAGGATTTTGCATCCTATTTTAAACACACACACACACACACACACACACACACACACACACACACACACACACACACACACATAATACCAAATCTGTAGGTGGTAGGGATTATTCCAATATAAAAATATTAAAAAATTAAATCCATGATAAGAGCTCATTGTATAAATTTATATACAGAGCAATAAAAATAAATAATAAGGAAAAGTCTTAAATATTCATATCATATCAGTTATAAATTTATTTCAACAGATATATATATAAATACCTGCCTTATCAGATCGACTACATTTTATTAAATGATATAAATTCAGCTGGACAATCTAATAATAAATGAAACATTTAAAAAAAATAAATAAATTAAGAAAAATATCTTCTTTAATATTGCACATATTTTTTTTACATATAAATGTATAAAGCTTCACGTATATGTATATCCAAAGTATTTTCATTTTTAATCAACCCTGTAGAATTACAATTGGATCTCTATATATATATATACCATCTTTCGTTGATCTTAGCTTTAGTGAAAATTTTCAGATGTTGGTAGCCAGTTACTTATTTCAATAACCCCCCTTGAAATGCTTAAACCAGTTTTGGGCAGTATGGTCAGATATTATTTCATTTCCTTCCACTTCCCAAGTTCTGCAAGTACTTCAGATGCTATCAGGCCCAGTTTAAAATAATGCCTTAGAATTATCAAAATTTCAATACTTGTATTCAACATTATTATTTCTGAAACAAAGATTTCAGTTATGGTTGGGGTCCTGGGTTTGATTGGAAAAGGTTCTGATAGATTTATTGAAAGGATCTCTAGTTGCCCATGCATTAAAGAAATACAAAAAAATATGATTTCACAGATACAACTCACACTTTACAAAGGGCTTTATCTATGTAAAATATGTGTGATCTTAGGTTATTTTATTTTTATTTTTTTGCCAAAATGTTCAGTGGAAAATATCATGGTGCCATTTCAGACCATGGGAAATGAGTATACAACAGAAATCAACAGAAATAATAATAGAATAAAATAATTTTTGTTTTATCATTTCCACCCCCAAAGAAGGCAATAAAGTCACTAGGATGCAATGGGGTTACTGAGTGTTTGAGAATATGAGAAAAACTACTATTAAGAAGAGAAGATAATAAAATAGTCTTTGAATGTCTACATGAAATAAGCTTTGGAGTAAAGGTCTTTTAAAAGGTGAAAATGTTTGTTGTACACCCTAATATAATTTCATAATACATTTAACATATATGTTTACACTTACATTGATGCATGCAGATGTTAAAAATATGGTTTTAATTATTTAGGTAGCTTTGCTTTAAAAAAAAATATCATCAAATTTGATTCTATCCTGAAAATAAAGCATTCCACTTGATTTTCTCTTGGTCCAACCTGCTTCCCTCTGGCCCAACAAATAAAAGATAGTAAAAATGAGTTTAGTTTTGTTTCAAGTTATTTATTGAAACTTGTCACATTGACTAAGTTAAATTGAACATCATCATTATAATCAAAATCAAAAGCTTCAATGTAAACTTTGAATCTCAATTCAAAGTTCTTAAAAATGCTTCTTGATTTTTAAAATATTTTTATAACTTTGGAACCCAAGCTTCAAACTTAGGAATTCCTGCTTTAGGTTAAAAAATCATACAAATAAAATAACAAATAGCTGTATAGATAATTTTATTACACAATATAAGTCATATTCACACATGCCAATATCAAAGCTGGAGTTATACCTATTCATAAATAAACACTTTAACTCTAGTGAACCCATTTTTATACATTTGTTTTATGGCAGTACTCAGTGACTTCAGTGCTTACTTTCTAAACATTTTGATATTAACAAATTCTGTCTTTAGTTGATAAAGAAATTTCAAAATCTTTGGTTTTAGACCTAAAAGAAACAGCAGGTCATTTGAAGAGAAAAAACATTGCTTTCCAAAATGTATCATTGTTTTAAAAGTGTCTGATTCTTCTTTTTGATATTTGATACTTTTTTTGTTTGCCTATTTTGAATAAAATTCAATCTCTCAAAACATCTATTACTAGAAAGCTGCCAATTGTTTGCTTCTATGTATCTCATGGCCAGCTAAACAGTTGGACCCTGGGAGGTGAGAATTATTCTATAAATGTATCTTGACTTGAAGATGAATATGAGGTAACTGGTACTGATATCTGTGGGTATTGAAGATGAACACATGACAATTTAATTGCAAGTATCTACATAAATATTTATTTATTTCTAAAAAAAAATAATATCAGTAGAGATGGAAATCGAGTGGTTAGCATCATGGAAAATAGAATTGATGAACATATTTCAAACTCAAACCTGTATTAATTTCACATTAATGCCCTTGAGAAAGGTATGAATATGAATAAATAATGCATATTGTTTCATTTCTTTGCATTTCCCAAATTCTGTAAGCACTTCAGTCACTGTCAGGCTCAGTTTAAAATAAAGCCCCAGAATTGTCAGAAACTCAATATTCTGTTCAATATTGTTAATTCTGAAACAAAAATTTCAGCTGAACAATTTTAATAATGATATGATATAATAACATTAATGATAATAGACCTGATATTATCATAAAAACAAGAAATTCAGGAAGTGTATGCTTATTGACATAGCAGTGCCATCTAAGAGAAACACCTCCATGAAAATTATAGATAAATTGTCTAAATACAAGGACCTGAATATTGAGATTAACAGGATGTGGGGAATGAAGACTGAGACTGTACCAATAGTAATCGAAGCTCTGGGCCTTATGAGAAAAGGAATGAGCAATTTTATTAACAGTGTCTCAGGTAACATCAGCATATAAGTTGCCCAGGAGTTCACCCTACTAGGGACATCTTATATACTAAGACAAGTTCTATCAATTAAATGACAAATTTTCTTATAGGGCCTAAAGATCATAGTTTGAACCTGGCTCTACAAGATACAAAGCAGGAAACATAATATACACAAATAATAATAATAATAATAAACAAAATGATTGATGTAACTCTTCCAATATTCTTCAACAGTTGCAAGAAGGGCACAATGTAAGGAAAGATAAAGAAAAGAAAAAAGAAAAACACAGTGTTTGACAATGTTAAACAATATTTCAACAGAATGTCTGCCTTCTTCAATAAATATTTAAAAAATATTTTCAAGTATAAAAATATATAAATCTACAAAAAAAGTATTTGAAAAATTGTTTAAATATAACTTGAAGAAGACAGACATTCTATTGAAATAATACTAATAATATTAATAATGATAATGATAATGCGGCAATGGCACATGAAGACATTGATAATTTCAGTTGTGGTTGGGGCCCTGCGTTTGACTGGAAGAGTTTCTGATAGATTCATTAAAGGAATCCATTGTAGCTTAGGTACTGAAAAAAGTTCTTGATTAAAAAGAGTTCACATACAGTAATTATATAAATTAGTACAGTATTTAAAAAAACACAGTATTTTTCCCATGGATAATTAAAATAAATGCAAGAATAGCAGTTCATTTTTGGTCTATATTTATCTCGTTTTTAAGTTTTCTCTGAATTTTTATAACATAAAATAAAACTCATTCCTGAACTGCTTTGTAGTAACAATTCTGATAGTCAACATTCTTTGACTAACAGAATATCTTTTTAAATCTATTGATACAAAGTGTAATGAACCCTTGTGATTCTATTAATTGTAGAAACCTGAGCAAGGCTGAACACGTCTTGTAGTATGCATTTATGTATAAATTTTTAAACACAGTCTTGATATCTGACATATAAAATCCAAAGAAGGGTCTGTAATATTATTTGTCCTGACCTGGCATCTCAACTTCAGTCACTTTCCCACTGCCTTGATGTGACTTTCCTCATTAATTTCTATAAATATTTTAATGCATTTGTTCCAATGAGCTCTCCTCAACTTTGTGAATTTAAATGTAATACTAGATTGGTAACTTGTTTTCATTGTTTTATGATTCAGTTAGTTAGATGTAACACTAAGTTCTATTCTAATAGTTTCTTTTCTTGCACTTCTTGCCTGTGGAACTCCCTTCCGGTTTCTTGCTTTCCTGTTACCTATATGTTTGGCCCTGTTACCTATACCTATATATGATCTGTATTTGGAAGGAAATCAGATGTCAGCTACCCTAAATCCATCATAAAAATTCAGGATGTGAGTTAACAAATACTAAACTCTTCAAATACTTTGGTGTACAGCTCATTTGATAAATGTAACATATTAGAAAATTAAATTGAACATAGAATATGCTGTGCTACAGTTAGTTTTGCCCAACACCACAAATGTTTTTCTCACACTACTCACTTGTGGATCTCTCTACCGGCTCCAAGTTTTCCAGCCAACTTTAATCCTCACAAATTTAAATGCAATGTCAATTGCTATCTACTCTTTTTGTTCTCACTCATTATAATGTTTCTGTTTCTAATTCTTCTGTGCCCAGCAACCTCTTGTGTCTTAGTGGCTTTACTTCCTTGCTTGGGGTGAACTTTATTAAAAAGAAAAATTGAAACAAAATGAAAACATTAACTTGAAAACTCAAGTCATCTTCTTAAATAGCCTTGTTAGTTCAAGACTTTCACATGGATATTATGCATGGCACCAAAGCCAATCAGATCTTAGCTATATACAACTGCATTCTAAGGTTAATGGTTAAAAATGGCTTTGAGTGAGTGAAACCTATGGGTCTTGGTGAAGACCACACTTCTTCAAACAAAGTGGATTACATTATAGAATCACAAAGAACTGCATCAAAATAGAAACCCCACCACTTGAGGACTTTCAACAGCAGCAACGTGTTGTCTACAGTCTGCAGTTGGAGATTCATTGTGGAATTCACTTGGCTAAGTTCTCGCAGTTGACTACTTCTTCTACGCGCTGTTGGTGAATCTTATATGTATTGTTCTTGTCCTAAGTATTATCAAACATTACCAACCTTTGTGTGATTATTCTAATTCAGTAACCTTCCTTAGGTTACAACATTATATATATATATATATATATATATATATATATATATATATATATATATATATATATACACACACACCACCGCCAAATAAAAGCAATACATAAGTTTTAAAATTCATTTTAAAAATAAAAATGTCTTTCTTGAAGCTTTTATTTTAGTTTTAAAATTTAATATTACCAATAAGCAAAATACTTTGCTGTACTTCAAACCGAATTTAAATTGATCAGAATTATTTGTTTTAAATCACTGAAATCGGCCATATTGACAAATCTGTAAACACAACATAATTCTCTTTATTAAAAAATCTCTCAAAAAGTAAAATATACTTTTCTGAAACTTTATTTAAGGAAAATTAATTGTTTTAAAGTTTAATTAATCTGATTTGAATCAAATATTACTTTTAGTTTAAAATATCCCAGAAAAGCATTTTTTTTAACATGAAGGTGGGTGATTTTATGCAATGTTGAGGCATTTATCAATAACCTGATGTTTGCAAGATTTATGTAAGGGGGAAATACTTGCAGTAAAATTACATGATAAATGCAATATAAACACCTTTTCTTTTTTTTTAGATAATTTTTTTAACTACCCAGTAATCTTTTCTTTATTTTTCTTCTTTTTATCTTTTTTTTCTTTTTTTTTCTTTTTTTTTTAAGCATTCTAATATTTTATTGAATTTTAGGTTCTTTCATTTTATAGTCTTACTTACAAAAGACTCTTGTTGAGAAAATATTAGAAAATTACCTCTAATTTTTAAATTTATTATATAGTTACCACACTTTTTGTCTGATATTGTCCTACATGGACAATAGACATCAGTGTTTTCAAAAACTTTCTGTAACTGGCAGGGTCCTGTTTAAGCAAAAACATTTGATGATTTTTAAATTCTCTTAGGAATTGTCACTGTAATAACTAATATAAACATTAAGGGATACAAAAAAGAATTTCTTGAAATTATATAAAATTAAACTAAAAAATATTTTACCATGATTTTCTAAAATAGTAATAGTTCAAAACTAATCTAATTAATGTGTGAATAAGGCCTGAAATTTTTTTTTAAACCCCGACAATTATCTGATTTTTTTTTTTTTTTTGCAGGACTTTTCAAATCCATGTGTTTTTCACTGCAAAAATACACTCAAATTTCTCATCTTAATTTATGGTCTCCTGTTGAAACAAAATTTATGAACTAAAACTTTGAAAATTCTAGAAAGAATTTTTTAAAAATTAATTTTTTACATAAAATATCCTTTGGTCTTTCCTCTTAATAAGAACACCAAGATTTTAGTGATAAAACTTTGCTTTTATTAAGTTTTGGATATTTTTTCATCATGTATACTCATAGTGAATCTTTGGAGGTACTTAGATTTGTGTATGAGTATGTTTCTGTTTGTATATTGTTTAAAATTTTATTTTATGCATAGAGGATGAGGGCTTAATATCAGTGTCTATCTATAAACAGCGGATTTAGAAATTAACAATGTATGGTGTCTATCAGTTTCACAGCGTAATTATCATTGATTTCTGTCAACACTGTCTTTATATATATATATATATATATATATATATACACACACACACACACACACACACACACACACAAGAAATTAACATTTAAAAAAAAATAACATCTCATTGAAATTCAATAACAGAGTTATTAACTGAATTTTTATTTGAAATTTTTAATTTATAAGGTTCATTCTATGATTTACATTTGCTATTGTATGTAATGCATTGACAAGGATGGAGATTGTTTTGAAAAACTCTTTATCATCAATTCTCTTTATCATCAATAGACTGAATTTGATGTACCTACACACACAATGGACTATTCCATTGTCTTTGATGTATTAGGGTCCAACAACCCAACTCCTTGAACTGAACAGTAGGGCTACCTGCACATATGATTTGATTATAGTATGGATCCATTCACACTTTTCAAAAGAACTTAATTAGGTACCTCCAAAGATTTAATATTTCCAATAAGTAAAATGCTTTGCAAACTGAATTTAAATTGATTGGAATGATTATATTTTTATTATCAGTAAAAACACTAAAATCAGCCATATTGACAAATCTGTGAATGCAACATAATTCTCTATTAAAAAATCTTTCAGAAATAAAATATACTTTTCTGAAACTTTATTTGAGGAAATATTAGATGATTTAAAATTTAATTAATCTGATTTAAACTAAATATTACTTACTTTTAGTTTAAAATATTGCAGAAAAGCATTTTTAACACTGAGGTGTGTGCATTTTATGAGGGATTGACAACTTTATTGAAAGACTTCTGTTTGGGAATTTCTTCTAAGAGAGACAGCTGTAACAATTGCTTGATAAATATAACATGAACACTTTTTTATATCATTTTTTAACTACCAGTAATCTAAAATCTTTATAAAAATATTCTAAGCAGTCTTATATTTTATTGAATTTTAGGTGCCTTGGCTTTATAGTTACTTATAGTTTATCTTAACTTACAAAGATGCTTTTTGAGGAAATGTTAGAGAATTACCAATAAATATTAAATTTACTAGATACCGTTCTTATTTTCTGAAAATGTGTGTGAGCATTGTTATTTACAAAAATTGACACATTTATAGACACAAATTAAATTCAAAATTCTTTTTAAAATATTGGGGGTTGTTGAAATGTAGTAAACTTTTCCATTTATGATTACTAGTAAATACAGTCTTAATTTAATAACAATATAACTTGACCACTACAAATTAATACAGAATTTTTTAAAAATTAAAATAATTCTTGTAAAAATTAATTATTCATTACAAATTTTTTTCTTAAGACAATAGAGCCCATAAAAGTATACATAAAAGTAATTAAAATCTTTTCTAATTAAATAAGATCTTAGTTTTATTAAATTTTTTATTTTATAATTCAGAGCATAATTTCTGTAACTGAGGCCTTATTTGATCAGAATAATTTCCTGATTTAAATTCACTGGGGACTTGCCCTTTTAACCTTTATTTAAGCATTAAGCACTATGAAAAAGAATTTTTTGAAATTTCATAAAATTAAATAAGTGTTGAGTAACAAAAAAAAAGAAAAAAAATCATTTTTATCAAGATTGTCTAGAAAAGAAACAATTGAAAAATAATTTCATTAATTTGTGAATAAGTCCTGAAAGTTTCATTAAAATGAATCAATTATCTGATTTTTGCAAGAATTTCCAAATCAATGTGTTTTGCACTTCAAAACAACACTATAGTTTCCCATACCAGTTTGTTATAAGGTTGACAACAGAGAAACAAGATTTTTAACCCAAATTTTAAAGGTTCTAAAAATTATTAAAAAATATAATTCAGTGATTTGAGCTTTGCTCTTAATAATAATTTCAAGATTTTGGCAATAACACTTAGTTTTATTAAGTTTGGTACAGTTTTTATCACATATTCATTTTTTTAGTAAATATTTGGAGGTACCTGAACTTCATAAAGAGAATTGGTGCTTATAGTGTACCACAAAGTTTCCAGATGACTCTTATCAGGTTTTCAATTCAGAGTTGTTTTTCTTCTATAGTTGTGGTCAAGCAGGGCTAAAGAGCCCAGTTTGCCCTGCTATTTAACCTATACCTGGCAGAGAAGAGATGGAATCATACCTTCCCCAAGAATTATTTTCATGTAGGTAAATGCAATGAACTCAGACTGGAATTCAAATTCAGCTCTCTGATTTCTCGTTCCAAGACAATATCAATTGCACCGCTGACACATCTATGTGTGTGTGTTTGTGTACACACACATGCACACAACGCCTAATTAATTTATATATATATGCGTGTGTGTGTGTGTGTGTATGTATATAAGTATGTATATACGTGTGTGTGTGTGTATATATATATATATATATATATATATATATATATATATATTATTTATTATAATTTTTTCATATAGACAAAAACAATTTACTCACTACAAAGATACAACTTCATTTTGGTGCATTTAACTTCAAAGTGCAATTAAATGCACCAAAAACAAAGTTGCATCTTTGTAGTGAGTAAATTGTTTTACGTCTATATGAAAAAATTATAATAAATAATTATTGCTCTACTATCGGTATTGAGCCCTCTTTTGAATTAATGCTGTGAACATTAGGATTTATATATTATTTTCGTTCTCATTACATTCGGGGAGATATATAAGTTCGGTTCTAACGATTATTGGTGTCTGAATATACTGAACAACAGCAAATCCACAATACCTCCTTTATTCAATCAATTTGGGGTCCTGACTTCCTCAGCTGATAAGGCTAAGTGCTTTGCTCAGAAATTCTCATCCAATTCAACACTTGACTCATCCAGTGTACCCACACCCGATTTTCCCCTAGAACTGAGGCTCTATTGGGCAAGATGCATATAAATCCATCAATGGTATTGTGCTTCGTCTCTAAATTAGACTCCCATAGTGGTGGGGATGTGATACCAGTCATTGTCCTGAAGAAATGTGCTCCTGAACTGGCTCCTGTCCTCTCCAAACTATATAACTACTACCTCAATGATTCTTGCTTTCCAGTCTGTTGGAAGTCCTTATCTGTTATCTCTGTCTTTAAGAACTCTGGAGACCCTTCTGACCCATCTAACTACTGTCCTAAGATGCAATTATTAGGTTGTTCGGTTTTACAGCATGAAGAATTTGTATAAATTCATTTGTGGAGTTAATAAAATATTTACTTGGGAGGTAGGGAGTAATTAATTTGTTAAAGGTTCTTGAAAGGTAATATACTGGTGTAGGTATTTATGAAATGAATTAGAGATGATCTTTTTTATGGATTTTCACATCTCCATGAAGGTGGCCAGGTTGATAGTCACCTATAATCTTTGAAGTTTATAAGATCCTATTTCAGCAATGTTAGCAGTAATAAGTTTATTGATGTGGTTTTTAAGTTGGGAGGTGATGTTATTGGTTAACTTTTTAAATTTATTATGATTGACCAAAATGGCCTGTAATTTTGAGTAGTACTCATGTTTGTTTAAAATAACAAAAGTATTAGTTTTATCAGCTTGTCAAATAACAAAACTGTTATTATTTTTTAGTTGTGTGGCTGCTTTATTAAAGGTATGTTTATAATTCCATTTGGATTTTTATGATAACGGTTTTTAATAGATTTGGCTTTAAGTAATTCTTTTAAAGCTACCTGTGTAGTAATATGGTTGTTTTGTTCCAATAGAAGTATTTGTTGGTATAAAGCTTCAATTTGTATTTGTTTAAACATTAAATTAAGTTTCTGTGTGAGGTAAAAACTTGGTTCAAGATTATATATATATATATATATATATATATATATATATATATATTGAATATTTGATATATATATATATATATATATATATTGAATATTTGATATATATATATATATATATATATATATTGAATATTTGATATATATATATATATATATATATATATTGAATATTTGATATATATATATATATATATATATATTGAATATTTGATATATATATATATATATATATATATTGAATATTTGATATATATATATATATATATATATATTGAATATTTGATATATATATATATATATATTTGATATATATATATATATATATATATATATATATATATACTGAATATTATATATATATATATATATATACTGAATATTATATATATATATATATATATACTGAATATTATATATATATATATATATATACTGAATATTATATATATATATATATATATATATACTGAATATTATATATATATATATATACTGAATATTATATATATATATATATACTGAATATTATATATATATATATATACTGAATATTATATATATATATATACTGAATATTATATATATATATATATATATATATATATATACTGAATATTATATATATATATATATATATACTGAATATTATATATATATATATATATATATACTGAATATTATATATATATATATATATATATACTGAATATTATATATATATATATATATATATATACTGAATATTATATATATATATATACTGAATATTATATATATATATATATATACTGAATATTATATATATATATATATACTGAATATTATATATATATATATATATATACTGAATATTATATATATATATATATATATACTGAATATTATATATATATATATATATTGAATATTTGAGATATATATATATATATATATACTGAATATTATATATATATATATATATATTGAATATTTGATATATATATATATATATATATATATATATATATATTGAATATTTGATATATATATATATATATATATATATATATATATTGAATATTTGATATATATATATATATATATTGAATATTTGATATATATATATATATATTGAATATTTGATATATATATATATATATATTGAATATTTGATATATATATATTGAATATTTGATATATATATATATATATTGAATATTTGATATATATATATATATATATATATATATTGAATATTTGAGATATATATATATATATATATTGAATATTTGATATATATATATATATATATATATATATATATATATATATATATATATATATATATACTGAATATTATATATATATATATATATATACTGAATATTATATATATATATATATATATACTGAATATTATATATATATATATACTGAATATTATATATATATATACTGAATATTCTATATATATATATATATATATATATATATACTTAATATTCTATATATACATATATACACACTGAATATTTTATATATATATATATATATATAAAATATTCAGTGTATATATATATATATATATATACACACACACACTGAATATTTCATTTATTTATATATATATCTCCAATTTATGAATTCTTATATATAATCTCTTTTATTCATCTATTTTTAGATAAATATCACTGAATATGAAGCTAATACCAAATACTAAGTTTTAAAGTAACATATGGATTCTTACAATGTCACTTACTGAGCATCAATACCTACCCATGTTTCTCTGTTGCCTTCCAATGTAGTCGCAGATGTCACTCTACATTCATGTCACCTAATGCAGCTAACTGCACACTGTCACGCATGATAAGAAAGTCTTACACACTCGAGCAACTTTCTCATTTCATGCTAATACCCAATGACTTCAGTGCTTACACACTGAGCATTTTAATATTTACAGACTGCAATTTTTGTCAGAAATCTTAAAATATTTGGTTTTAGAGCTGAATGAAATGGTCATTTGAAAGGAAAAAACATCACTGATTTCCAAAAAGTATTGTTGGTTTAAACTTATTTGATTTTGTATACTTTTTTCCCCTTGTATGAAATATACTAAAATTTTCTGTGAATATTTTTATAATGTATTATTAGTATAATCCTGGAAAATAAAATTAAATAGGTGATTTTTTTTTTATCATTTATATGATTTAAATTTCACATTTTGAAAATTTGCTGTTTGCTAGAAAGCAAACAATTTTTTTTTTCTTTTTGTATTTTAAACTTTTTTTCTCTTTATTTCTCTTGTAACAATTATTAACCTTTTTTTTTTTTGCTAAAGAACCAAATGTTTACATTTTAAGGTAATAGATGAATTTTTTATCTAGAGAATATATGATCTTAAATGTATAAACACTATAAGATGGTACTAAAAAGTTCTTAGCCCAACAGTCAGTCA
Source organism: Acanthosepion esculentum (assembly GCA_964036315.1). NCBI lineage: Eukaryota > Metazoa > Mollusca > Cephalopoda > Sepiida > Sepiidae > Acanthosepion > Acanthosepion esculentum. The sequence goes on from OZ038506.1 coordinate 56,464,223, forward strand.
GTTAGGTTCCATATGTGAAACCTGCTTGGGCATTCATGTCTCTTTTGATTTATGACTGATTAGGCATCATGCATCTCTCTTTCCAGGAGAAACTACTGTTTGATCTGGCATATTTAGATCATTTGGTCATGGAGAGTGTCACAGCCCAGCAAGGTTCTATTTGACTTGTAATTTAAGATATATAAAAGTGAACACTGATATCAACACAGAGCAGCTACAGTGTTTCATGCTTGGATACAATGTTCAGATGGCCTGAAGATTACATTAAATAATGAAACAGACTATATTTACATAGGCTCATAAATATAGCATACTTTAACACAATATTTTTATCATACATACATACATACATATATATATATATATATATATATATATATATATATATATATATATATGGAAATGGTTACAGTTATTCCAACGAGAGAAAAATGTATATTTTTTAAAAAAAGAGAGAGAAAACTGCAAACGTTTTTGGTTATAATGTGGATTTGTTTTGGCATAGATATTATATTTTATTCTTCATATTTCTGCTACACATGTTTCCAGTCTTGTGACCTTCTTCAGGCAAATAAAAGGAATAAATTTTCCTTATGTTTTTTTAATGTCTCATTGTTCATTTTCTGTATTTGTTAGTGAGTCTTGAACTCCTTTCTGGACTGTTGGCAAAAGTGAATTTCTACCTAAGTGTTAATAAAACCATTAGGTTTGGTATGAGAGCTGGTGATAAGATGTGTTGATGTGTGTGTGTGTGTGTGTGTGTGTGTGTGTGTATATATATATATATATATATATATATATATATATATATAAGGTTTCCACCCATAAATTGTCTTTAAATTATACTCTTGACTCATCTGGAGAATCCTTGCCTGACTTTCCACTTAGAACAGAGTCTCTGCTGAGTGATAATAATATAACTGCTTCCATGATTTCTGCTATCATCTCTAACCTAGATCCCCACAAAGCATGTGTACCCAATGGTATTCCTGTAATAGTCATTTAGAAATGTGCTCCTGAAATGGCTCCTGTTTTCTCTAAACTGTATAATAAATACCTTGCTGCCTCTTGCTTGTTGGAAATCCTCATCAGTTATTTCAGTCTAAGAACTCAGGTGAACCTTCCAACTATCAGTGTATCAGCCTTCTACCCTTTTTTTAGTAAATTACTAGAGGTCCTAATCAACACTGAATTGGTTAAGCATCTCACATCCCAGAGCCTTCATGCCGACTAATAATATGGCTTTGATTTCTCTAGAATTGCATGTGTATTAATGATTATTATCAAGCTTTAGATAAGAAGAGTAAAGCTTTGGCTGTTGCTTTGGACATCTTGAAAGCATTTGATACTGTTTGGCATACCAGTCTTCTTCACAAGCTGAAAGGTTATGGTGTCTCCAGATGAATTCTTTCTTATCAAATCACAAAATGAAAGTTATCTTGATTGGCCACTCTTCTAGATCCTTTTGTACTAATGCAAGGACTCTATCTTTGGACCTACTTTGTTCTTAATTTTCATCAATGACCTTCCCGATGACATCAATTTGGTATCTATACTGATGATACAACCATTTACTCTTGTCTTGATAGTAAGACAATAAGGTCAAATTGGCAACTGATCTCTAAAATGGCTTCAGTTTGTTGTTAACTGGGGCAAGTAATAACTTGTTAATTGTAATGCCTCCAAAACAAAACTGCTCTCCATTAATCATCTGAGAGACTCCTTTCTACCTTCCAGCAGCCTAGTTGATGCTAACCTCCAAGAGAGTTACTCATTGCACCTTTGCAGGCTAATATTCTCAGCTGACATGAAATGGAAAGACTACACTGAATCAATTGCTAGGTCTTTGGCTTAGTTCACTGTGTCGTGCTAGGCAATTTTTCTCTCCAGTATCTATCTTACATATCTATAAGTCTACCATCTATCCATGCTTTGAATATTGCTGCCACATATGGTCCAGTGCTCCTGCTATATATTTAAAGATTCTTGATAAAATCCAAAGAAGAATTGGCAATATTATTGGTCCTGACCTAGCATCTCACCTTCAGTCACTTTCTCACCACCATAAAGTTCTTTCCCTGTGCCTTTTCTATAAATAATTTAATGTAATTGTTCTGATCTCTTCACTGTGGTACCAAGACTTTATGAATTTAAGCACAGTACTAGATTAGCAACACGGTCTCATCAAGTTACATTTGAAATGACTAGATGTAACCATAAATTTTATACTAACAATTTCTTTTCTCACACTTCTTCCTTATGGAACACTCTTCAGACTCCATGCTTTCCAGTCAAGTTTCAGTTTGATCTTCAAAAATTTAAATTCAATGTCGATCATTATCTACTGTCTTCCTGATTACTCTTCTTAATAATGTTTCTGTTTTCTAATTTTGTGCTCAGTAACCTCTTGTGTCTTAGTGGCTTTTCTGCATTGCTTGGAGTGAATTTGATTATAATATACATATGCGCGCGCACACACACGCACGCACATATACACACATATACATATACACACACACACCATTATACAGTGAATGTTTCAGATCAAAATTCAGTTATTAACTACATGTCAGGTTGCAGACTTCCTGATCCACCCTTGTGTATATGTTGGTAATTTTATAAAATTATATTTTTTTTGTTTGTGAAAAATGATATTTTATATTTGTAAAACTAATTATATATCACATCATGAACTTTATTTTTAAAATCTTTTGGAATTAGTCTATTCTATTACTATAGTAGTTGTTGTTGTCAAATTTTTGTAATTTCTATAGAAACCCAAGGTATCAATGCTGGCACAGTACAATATCTCTCTCACTGATATATATATATATATATATATATATAGTGTGTGTGTGTGTGTGTGTGTGTGTGTGTGTTTAAAGTAGGATATAGAATCCTGACAAAGTTTTTAAGAAATTTGGCAAATGGGAAATGTTTCATTGAAAATAATTTGATTATGTGTTTCGCCATTCTTGGATTTATCAGATCCAAAAACAAGAAAAATGTGTGTATATGTATTTGTGTGTATGCTTAAATAATGAATCATAGTAATTTTTCGCTAAGAATTATAAAGAAAAAATACAGAAGAAATATCAATGGCTTTTTTAAAAGTCACTTATTTTCTTTCTTCTTTAATCACAAGAAACACTAGCTGAGGGAAAAATACTATGATTCACTATTTAAGCGTACACACAAATACACATTTCTTTCTTTTGTTTTTGGATCTGATGAATCCTAGAATGGTGAAACGCATAATCAAATGTATTTTCAATGAATTGTTTTCCATTTATATATGTGAGAAAAAAAATAGGTGCATTAATCTTTTATCTACAATTATGAAAATATTTTTTCCATAGTTGTCATCAACACGCCAAACACAGTCCACTTCTTTTCTATTTATTTTCACTGCCTTCTACCAGGCTTGTTAGAACACAGTAAAAGTTATTATTTCCAAACCACGACACACAGTTGTATCTCAGTTCTCCTATGAGTCAGATGTGCCTCTACTGCTTAAGGATATTATGTTTTGTTTTTGGTGATTTATTTATTTTATTATTTTTTTTTTTTTGACTTTGAAGACTGTGAAAATAGTAAAAAGATCTTCACATTTTCCCTATAAGTAACAATTGACTTAAGTGTCTGCTCCCAAGTGCTTTAGATAAGAAACTTTTGAACTTTATAGATAGTATAGATGTATGCACGCATGTGCGTATCCATCTATCTCACACTCTGTCTCTCATACCTACCTACACACAAACACACACAGCTACATATATATATATATATATATATATATATATATATATATATATATATATATATATTATTAATGTTATGTTTAAAATATCTGGAACCCAGTATATTCTTTCTTTTTACTTTTTTCTGTAGTCATAGTTACATAAATTTTTAAGAGAGTGAATCAAGGTTTGAGTGCTTCTACATTGCAAATTATTAAACACACACATGCATATATATATATATATATATATATATATATATATATATATATATATATATATATACATATATATATATATATATAATATTGCACATATAGTGCTGGTGATAATAAAACAGTGCTCAATGTAATACAACAGAGCTATGAAGTATATATTAATAAATATACATATTATCCGTCATCAATAGCATGACTCAGTGTTTCATGTACAATGCAATCTTCAGGTGCTGAGTATGGACTGACCATTATGTAATTTGAATTTTAAAAGATATATCTGGTTATCACAATGTTGGTGCATTTATATATTATACTGGGATTACAATTTTTTAATTTTAAAATTGTATTTGGCATTTAAAATAAACAGGATTTGTGTGTGTATATATATATACATATAAAATTATTTTAGAGTTTTGAATATTTTTTTTTTTTTTATATTAAAGAGAGATTACTTTTTCTTATTTAAAAACAAACTGTAATTTATATTAAAAATAAACCATAATTTACATCAAAAATTAATCTGGGTCAACATATTTATTTTTTATGCCTACATGTAACCATCAATTCATTTCTCTTGGGTTATTTAAATGTTTTAAGATAACCAATTTGTCAACATGACATAAGTTACATCTATTTCCTTTCCTTTTATAAAATTTGGCTCTTGCTACAAATTCACAATTGATAAAAGGTGAATTGCCATTATTCTTTAATTGCCAGAAATATTTAGAGAGAGCACTGCTGTTTTTGTATTTTATAATATCTAAGGTCAGTCAATGATAATAGAAACAAAATTTCCAAGGATTTTCGGTAGAACCAAAATAAAATTTAAAATTAATACCAGAATGTATGCTCATTCAGTATACAATATTTTCAGTCTTTGTTTCTTTTTTTCTAAATACTCTAAATTTATTGTGATTGCTTAATTCTAAAGCCCTTATATATTTAATTTTTATTATTATCAAATATTTCCTTATTGCTGGAGTTGGTAGATAATCTAACTTGAACTGATTTATGTAAATAATCTAGAATTTTATGATGGTGGTTTGAATCTTTATTGGCGTATCTATGGTTATATAGATTTTTGGTATATGGTTTGTAATAACCATTACTCAAGTCTAAAGTCACTTCGATAAAGTTGATCTTTGGTAGTAGTGGTAATATTTAGTTTATGATCTTTAAAAAAATAAATATTACCACTACCAACAATGCTAAATTGGTAACTTTCTCAATGTGACCTTAGACTTCAATAATGGTTATTATAAACCATATACCAAAGATATCAATTTTAAATTGGTGGTTACATGTAGGCATAAAAATAAATATCTGCTTAAATATGTTGATCCAGATTAATTTTTAATGTAAATTACACTTTGTTCTTTTGTTTTTAAATAAGAATAAATAATCTCCCTTTAATTCAAGTATAAAAAATTAATATTCACAACTCTAAAACAAAAATTATTTTATTTTTGCATATATATACAAATTCAGTTTGTTTTAAATGCCAAATACAATTTTTAAAATTAAAAAACTGTAATACCAGTATAATATGTAACTGTGCTGACATTGCGATAATCAGATATATTTTTAAAAATTCAAAATATATATGAGGGCATTTTGAAAATTTCTACTTTGGTATGTTTAACCAATGAACTGGCATCATTAGAAAAATAATTTCCGAAAACAAAATTTACGTTAGTGAAAAAATAGAATTCACATTCAGCATCAAGTGATCAAACAATATTTTGGTAAGGATACTCACTCGGTGCTCTGTATTTTTGTCCTTGTGCCACATCTAAATTAGACTTAGAAAATAACCATAAGATTTTGGGAAGAATCCATTATTATTCAAGCTAGGGTCATTTTGACACTGCCTTATATATTCACTGGATCTGTGCCAGAGTAAGACAACCAAAGCAAAAAGATACCTTAAAACTAGAAATTATACAATAACTGTATATATATATTCCATTTACATGTTTACATTCAAATAATCCTTTTCATAAAACATCCATTTAAATATCATATTGATATGATAAGTATATAAATTATAAAATCAGGAGCATAACCTATATAAAAAATATAAGTAGATTATTTATGCATGAGAACTTTTGCCTTGTATCAAATTATGTGGGCTCTCTGCCTCGGATCAAAGTGTCACTCCACACCAATCTGCCTCGGATCTGAGTGTAATATCTGTTCTCTTCTGCCACATTCCCCTATTACAGTTCACGGTGAGTCTGGTCTTGGGGATTCCAAACCTCTGGCTGTACCTACCTTGTGATGTCACACATATATATTTTCCTGTGCATAACACTTCTTACAAAGCACACATATACTACAATCTGATTTTATATTTGCCTACCTCCTCACATTGGTAAAGTGTGACACATGGTCAATTTCACATGAAGTGCCCATATGGATAGATATTGGCCAAATACTAAAAAAAAAAAATAATAATATAATCCTTGCTATCATTGATACTCAAGTATCCAAAAATTTTAACTCTCGTTCTTTAGAGCTGTAGGGGAGGTGATACCACAGGGTTGGACTCCCTGGGATTAGGCTTCCCTTGTTGTTTTCTATGAATAGCCCAAAATCTGAAACCCAAGTGTTTTGTTTTGTTTCTTTTTTTTCAATTCACCCCAAGCAAGGGGCTACTGGGAGTGAACGAGAATTTTAGAAGAGACTGGATACCCAATCTCTAACTAGGAAAGATACTACACTTTGATCCCAGCCTGAAGCCTAGGTAAAGGAGAACTGATCTTAGAAGTGCCAGAGAGTGACAATTTGATTTTCATATCTATGAGTACTGTTCTAGTGTGTGTGTGTGTGTGTGTGATTGCATATCTGTATCCATATTCTTTGTTCCCCCAATCCAAGTCTGATAACTGAAGTCTAAGAAGTGATTTCTCCAAGTATCCTTCTTGACAAGAAAAGCTATGAGTATGTTTCTTTTGTTCTCTTTAATTATACAGATGTTGATGTAAGTAGTTACACTGAAATATCTTTCAAAGCAGTTCACCATTCCCTTGTTTGTTTAATCAAATATTGATTACAGGTAAGAATCAATCTTGTTATTCTTTTTATCTGTAGATTTGTTTCTAAGCAGATCCTTGCACAGAGTCCACGATTGGATTGACTCTGCAGGAGACAAATATGACAAGGATTTAGGAGCAATCAATAAGATGAAAATGATGAAGATTCATGAATGAAATAAATTGATTTGAATTTGGTTGTTGTGCTGTAGGTTTTGGGCCAACCTCTGAATTCCTTATTTATAGTTTTTTTTCTGCATATGCAGATACCTATTTAAAACAAATGAAACCAAAGAAGAAATTTAATTTTCATATTTATGGATAACATATTTTTATTTTTTCAATCATTTCACCCCCAAGTAAGGCAATAAAGCCACTAAGACGCATGGGGTTACTGAGTGTAAGAAAATAGGGAAAAAAAAACATTATTAAGGAGAACAAAAAACAACCAGAATTAAGAATCCAAAAGATAACAGTTGACTTTTCATTTAAATTTTTGAAGATCAAAGTCAATCAGAAATCAAGAAGCAAGAAGAAAGTTCCACAAGCAAGAAGTGCGAGGGAAGAAACTGTTAGCATAGAACTTACAGCTACATCTAGCCATTTCAGCTGTAAATGTAACCCTAAGTTCTTGCCGGCTTATGTAAATTTATAAAAGATTATTCTGAATAACAACTGAAAGAATTCAGATAACTTTTGTTTGAACAAATATTTATTTGCTTGAATTTTCCTTAAACAATACCAGTGTCATCATGCAAGGTAACATCAAGACTAAAGAACAGTAACATTATAAATATTCTTTTTCATTCTTGCATACTTATGAACACTCAGAGTTACAAACAAGCCTCAAGAGCTTATTCTATTTGTAAGGGAAACTCTCGTATATAAAAAAAATATAATTCATGCTTGTTTACCTATTTTCAGGTTTGCTATTTCCAGATTAATTTATTGATTGATTGTTTTTTCCTGCTCATCAACTTTTTGCAGGTTATTTAAAGACACTTTTTTAATCTGTTCGTAGTAAGGCAACATTGGCACTAAGATGCAAGTGACTACTCAGAATGAAAGAGAATGAAAAAATTTAGAAGGTACCAGAAACCCAATCTTAAACAGGGAACAAGAGATAAACCTATACTCCTGTTCAAAAGACTAAGGAGGAGTGTGAACTGGAATAAAATATTTTTTGGTTATAAGAAATTTTTGTAGATAATAATGATTTACTGATACAAATCCTACTAATTAACCCATATCTGGGAGGAGAAGAGGTGGATTTATATCTTTCCCAAGGGTATTTGCACTTAAGTAATATATTATATATATAATGTATACACATACTAGTTGTTTTTCTTCATTGACATGTTTTTTTGGGGGTGAGGGGTCCTAATAGATTAATATCTGGTGAGACTTGGGACATTCCATTCATTTGGTGTCTTTGAAACCATATTTTTAGGAATAGTCACATTTTCAGAATGTGAAGAAGCATTTTTTTTTGTATGAATATACTCTTTACTTTAAAGATTCTTGGTTCTAAACTGTGCCACTCAGAAAACATCTCATCTAGAAACTTAGAATGATACTCTGTATTTATTTTCAAACCATTCTTAGCCTTCTAAGTTGATTATTTCTGTAAAAGAACCAACTTTCAGGTCCACCCGATGTAGCTCTACATTCATCAGTAAAATTATTGCTGAAAAATCAGTTACATGCATTTCTTTGCATAATTTACATATTTTTCTTAATGGTATTTATTCAAATGATGGTAGTTTGGTTACTTTCCCGATGTTCTTTCTCAATCTTTTCTCCTTGTTTACATTCAAACACTAAATATTTTCCTGCTGGTAAATCCACTTTGCTTGATTATTACCCCTTTCAACTTTTCTCAAAGCTCTATACACGATATTCTTAAAGCCTACTTTTTCATTCATCTCTTGCCAATGTATTCAGTTTCTTTGAAGAGTGTTCTGCGATCTCGGTTCAAATTTCTTTCTTTCCCGTTTCCAATGTTGAGTCCTCATCATGCACTAATTTTACAATGTCTTGTTTTTTAATGCTGGACCTCAACTTTTCTATTGGATTAATATCTGGAAAAGCCATTCTATTAATTTGGTTTTCACTGGAACCTTTTTTTATCGTAGTAAGCAATAGTCAGTATTGCCAACTTGAATGAATATAATGTTTAGATCTTCTTTGCTGTAACTTATACCAATCAAGAAAACCTCTTGCTCAAGAACTTACTTGCTGCATTTATCTTGAGACCATCATCAACTTTATGGATGAGAACTTTTGCCTTGTATCAGATTATGTGGGCTCTCTGCCTAGGGACAAAGTGTTACTCCCCACCAATCTGCCACGGATCCCTATTACAGTTCACAGTGAGTCTGGTCTTGGGGATTCCAAACCTCTGGTTGTACCTACCTCATGATGTCACGCATATATATCTCCCTGTGCATAACACTTTTTACAAAGCACACAGATACTAAGATCTGATTTTATATTTACCTACCTCCTTACATTGGTAAAGTGTGACACATGGTCAGTTTTACATGAAGTGCCCATATGGATTGGCCAAATACTAAAAAAAACAAAAAAACATAATCCTTGTTATCATTGATACACAAGTATCCAAAAATCCTAACTCTTGTTCTTTAGAGCTGTAGGGAAGGTGATATTTATCTTGACACCGTCATCAACTTTAAAGGAGGATGTTTACTGCTTACAATGTCTAAAAGAATATTTCACCTTCCATCATTGTCTTCTAACTTATATCAGTTGACTATTTCCATGAAGAACTTATCCTCCTGGGGCAGCTACTATGTCCATCCAATGTAGCTCTATATTTATCTCTAAAAATTATTGTTGAGAAATCAGTTTTCATGTATTTCTTTGCCTAACTGACATATTTCTCTTTGTGATATTTACTTATAGGTTATAGTTTGGTTGCTTTTATGCCTTTAGCCAATGTTCTGCATCTTTTCTCTATTTACATTTGCAAAGCCAGCTTCTTTAAATATTCTCATTTTGGTCAATCCCTTTTTCTCAAATTCCATTTTGTATCATTCTTAAAGCTATTTTTTCTTGTTCATATTTTGCTAACGTTTTCAATTCTCAGATGTCTGTGGTAGTTCCCAACATTTTGGTTCCATCACTCAATAACTTTTTCTCTTTTGAAGTTATATCTTTCTCACAAACCATGATAAACTTATATATATATATATATATATATATATATATATATATATATGTGTGTATGTATGTATATGAAAATTAAAAAAAAATCTAACTATACTAAAGAGTGTTTCATTAAGAGAGATCAAAGTCAGCAGTAAATAAATCAATGTTATTGGTGAACATTTATTTATTTCTCTATTGGATCACGTTATTTAAGTCATGTCAGTTATGTGTGAAAAATAATATCGCCCAAATGTCCACCAAGGCTTTGACAGCACACCTCCAATCGATGGTCAAAATTTTTGATGATGTCTCTGTATAGTTGCTCCTTGATCTCACCAATAACTTTATTATCTCATCCTTTAGCTATTGAATTGTTGGCTTGTTGGCATAGACCTTACTTTTTGAGATGGCCCCAAAGGAAGAAATCTAAAGGCGTCAAATCGCATGATCAGGGTAGCCAAATGAATTTGCTGTTTTGAGAGATGGTGCAACCTGGGAACTTCTCATTCAAATTCTGTTTGAATGTCCATTTTTGTAACAGACTTCAATAACTTTACCACATTGTTTGATTGTTAATATTTCTATGGTTGAAATTGCCAAAGACTTAAGTTGTTAAATCTGAAAGAAACAGAAAAAAAATCATTAAATGCTTAAACTTAATTCACATTTAAAATCGGTTCAAGTTATTGGAACATCCTTTATTTTTATTTACATTTTCACATTATGATTAACAACCCACAAATTGCTTAATAAAATCTTACGTCAACAAATAAGTTTCATTTTAAATATTTCTAATAAAACATATTAAAAGCTGAAATTCACATGACATGTTTAGCATATGAATATAGGTGACATGAAGTGGAAAGATTATATTAAATCAATTTCTAGGTCTGCTGTTAGGAAAGTTGGTTCATTGTGTTGTGTTAGAAAATTTTGTTTGTCAGAATCAATCTTAAATATTTTTAAGATTATCATTTGTCTACGCTGTGAATATTTCTGCCAAATCTGGTTTGGTACTTCAGCTATATATTTAGAGATTCTTGATAAAATACAAAGAAGGATCTGCAATGTTATTGACCTGCACCTGGTATCTCGACTTCATTTACTTTCCGATCACCATAGAGTAGCTTCCTTATGCCTTTTCTATAAATACTTTCATGGTAATTGTTCGGATGAACTTTCCTCTATGGTACTTAGACTTTATGAATTTAAGTGCAGTACTAGATTGGTAGAATGGTTATTTTACTGTTGAAATGGCGAGATGGAACCGTAAGCTCTATTCTAATAGTGTCTTCTATCATACTTCTCACTTGTGGATTCTTGCTTTCCAGTCAACTTTGATCTTCAAAAGTTTAAATGCAATGTTGATCGTTATCTTTTGTCTTAATTCTTTTTCTTTTATTGTTCTCTCTCCTTAATAGTGTTTTCTTTTCATATTCTCTCACTCGGTAACCCCTTACATGTTACTGGCTTTATTGCCCTTCTTGGGGTTGAAAAAAAGAAACATGTCCTCAGCATTTTGTCAACATCTGTTGGTTGATACTGATTTTATTGTATAAAATATTGACTTGCATAATAAAATGTGACATAGTACATATATATTCTTATTTTTCTCTCAGCTATTGCCAATTTGGAAAATGAGTGGTTTTAGCTTTGTCGAATGCCATCATCATCATAAAATGCTATATTTACTAATGAATACTCATAAAACAAAAGTGATATTTCACAAATCCACTAAGGTTAATATTGCGCATTAAAATAGCAAAAATAGTCAAGCCAAAAAGAAAAATGCTTAATTCTACTGAGAAAGCATTCTAATGATATAAACTAAAACAAATAACCCCATTGCAACAAAAATGCAATAATGGGAGCTGACATTGCAAGTCTGCAATTGGTTGGATAGGGATGCAACACAACCAATATTTCTAAAGCATCACTGAGACCGTGCAGTTGGCAATTCCTCTTCACTCTGTTTACCACCAAACATTCTATTGACAGATCAATATTGACTCTTTACAAGCCACATCATCCGCCTGCACCTATCACAATGACCAGGAAAAACCAGGACTGTTTCTGAACCCGAGGTTTTTCAATTTGATTGCTGACAGTTCCAGTGAGGAAGGCAACCAGATTTTACAAGACTACAGCAAGATCTTTTTGTCCGTTCTTTGTTTTTTCAGCAGTGAACCAACTTATTGGCATTTATTGAAATGCCGAAATAAACAAGATTAACAAATGCATACAATTATAGATAATGAGATGCTTAAACATATAGAATCTATGAAAATATGTGCAAGTTGAAATTCTGCTATAAAATGATATTTAGCAAATTTGTTTCACATGGTTACTAGTGAGACAAATCCTCATTGTATGTTTTCAAGCAGTGTTTTCTACTAAAATTAATAGACTTAATAGTTATATAAGCTTATTTTGCCGCAGTAGCAGAGCACCTAGTAAAGGACTTAAGTTTTTGTGCATATCTATTATGTACAGATAAACAGAACTTTGTGTATAAGCTAAATTCTAATCTCAGAAAAGAAAAAAAAATTCAATTGAACATATCTATAAGAAACTGTAGCAAACAATTAGAAAGACAGAGCTTCATTGATTAATTTATTTTTTATGGTTTGTCAACCCTTTGCAGGTTTTTTAAAGTCAGAAAATATTTTTTAGATTGTAAGAATTTTTTGGAGATAATGATTTACTGATACAAATACTATTACTTAACCGGGGTGGGGGGAAGTGGATTTGTATCTTTTCCAAGGGTATTTGCACATAACTGAATACAACTAACTTGACTGGAATTGGAAGTCAGCTCTCTGATTGCCAATTCCAAACCGTTATCCATTACACCATCCACACATCCAAGCTTACAGTATTCCCAAGTTGTCCTCAATCGAGGTACTGACCAAGGTCAACATTGCTTAACTTTATTGATTGTATGAGAACTGGTGTTTCAACATGATATGGTCGTAAGCCCATAGATATCTTCTTAGGATTGCGGACCAATTTAATCAGTCCATTGAACCAAGAAAAATAATCTAATCAACTTTCCTAACTATCAAACACGCATGTAAGCTATAAAATAATGTCAATTATTACTTGTCATTTTATTTATTAATTTAATTAACCTTCTTTCTACTAACAAATGTGCCTTTAATTAAATTGCCTAGCTGAATTTCTTTTACAAATTCAGTCATATATCAGCAGGTTACTGTATTCAAAACAGATGAACAAAGAAAAAAAATGATATTATTTTTGCTACTGAACCTCTGGGAACTGTCAGTGATTACTATTTTTAATGACTAATGTTATTTCTTCATTTATGTATTGGCCTTTTGATTGTTTACTTATTCTTATCCTGTTCATAATGCATAACTGTTTAAATATTGATGATTTTTTTTCAAATTTTTGCTAGTTGCTTTTAAAAGTTATAATTGTAACCATTTTAAAAATCATTGAAGGCAGCCCTTCAGCTCAATATCAAGCTATTTTCTATTTATAGAATTGATATAATCGTTTACAAATAAATAAGAAAAGACTACTATGTAATTAGTCAAATTCCAACTGCATTAAAAATTTAAAATTAACTTTATTTATACTTCCTCTAATTCCTGATCAGCAGGAATCTAGTATCAAATGATTTTTAACATCCAGGCTTACAGGTTGTTGTTTTTTTTGTTTGTTTTTGTTTTGTTTTTTGTTTTTTTAAATAACATTATAATTTTGCAGGTAAACTTTTTTTTGCAGCAACTAGTAAAATTTTTTTAATTTTTCTTCTTTTAATGTTAATATGATTTTCTTCAGCTTTTGTAACAGACACAACTGTTAAAAAAATCAGATCATTATTATCGGAGTGAGGGCAATTACAGACCCAATACTATTATTATTAAATTGCAAATTGAGCTAGAAATTGTTTTATTCTTAAAAATAGAGCATCTTAATGATTTGCCCTAACAAAAATCCTGCTATGATGCGCTGTTTTTACTGTATTATAGCCACAAATGAACATACCCACAAACAGAAATTGAGTCATTATAATATATATACACAAGCATATATCCACAAACAGTGAAACCTGCATACATAAACATTTCTAAATATTTATAGTGTGACATAAAACTCACAAGAATCTTTTTAAAACCATATGATGACTTTTGGACTAAGATCCTCACCTCTGGGGCACACATACATGCATACACACTTAAAGGGCTGCTGAAAAGTTCTTGGGACTATCAAGGAGGAGTTCCTAAACAAAAATACTAACAAACCACTTCCCAAAATCTGACCAAACATCAGAATATTGGTTGAACTGAGAATATTTTAGTGCCTTCTCTTATAATTGCCTACTAAGAAAATGGAAACATAATCAAAGAGTCATCTGCATTTTTCTTCTTCTATGTGTCGTGTCCCGTCACAACGTTTGCAAGCATAGCTATCCACAGTTTTCTGTCCTTTCTTTGTAGCTTTTAATAAATAATGTTTGGTCATATTTTGGAAAGTGATCAGACTGAGAACTTTTCAAAAAACCCTCTGTGTGTGTGTGTGTGTGTGTGTGTGTGTGTGTGTGTGTGTGTGTGTGTGTGTGTGCGCGCGCGCACGCGCGTGCGTGCGCGAGCATGTGCGTATTTTTAAAAAAAAACTTGTATAATCCATAATCATCATGCGCAAATTCAAAAATACTTTCTTTTGAAACACTGTAAAAGTTGAAAGCCGAAAACACTGTAGTGTAAAGAAAACCGATAGATATTCATCTTCAAAAAAATCTTTCCACTTATCAAGTGAACTTCAACCAACACATACACACACAAAATATCCATAGAACTTTTTCTTTCTCATCATCTCTGCATCTCGTCTATCAATATACAAAAAACGTTTTCGAATATATACGCATTAAGCTATAAGACAAAATCTACAAGCACACGCGTATTTTACACCAACACGTTAACTTATCACAAGACGAAGACACACACACACATACACATGCGCGCGCGCACGCGCACCTTGTATAGTGGTCATTGAATCTTTGGACGGACTTTGTGGGCAAACGGATTACGCAGGTTGGGTGGGGAGAGACTCGAGTGAGTTGGAGACGAGCAGTTTCTTGGCTTCACTTAACCAGCTCTCAAAGGTTACGGCACAAGAGTGACTCAGTATTTTCTAAGATAAAAAAAAAATGAGAGCGACGTAGAGAAAAAAATCAGAGAAGAGAAAAACGTAATATAGAAAAAAAAATCCCAACTGTCTCCAATTTTCTGTATGCACTCGACATACAAGCACAGTTCGAGAAAGGACAGTGTTTCCCCTCCTCTGCGTACAACCCCGGCGACTGTGTCGGATTATAGCGTGTGTGAGTCTATATAGTGCGCAGGGTTGGTACGGAGGGAAATGAGTGAGAGGAGGCAAAAACAAAGAGAACTTCGCTCGTAAAAGAATTTTCTTATGAAACAGGGGTTATGGGTGTGGGTTATAATTACGAAATTACATATGCGCGCGCACACGCACGCACACACACGTTGTTGTGCTGAAAATTTCTCGGCCAGACTAAAAAAAATTCAAAAACAAATCTGATGTTCAGATTCTGAAAAGTAGATCAGACGAAAAACTTATATAACGGGAGAATATGATATATAAATTTTTACCTACCAACTCTCTTACACCTACAATTGAAAAGAATTTCTTTTTTAAGCTTAAAATATTTTTACAGCCATTTAAAAAAAAAAACAATAAAAGAATTGTAACAAAACAAAATAATAATATGCTAAAAAACTTGAATGAGAAATTTACGCTATTACAAGGTACCGTCACGAACTTTCTAAAAATGAAAAATCCGAAAAACACATAATTAAATATTTTTAAAATGCCTTCTTTGAACTGAAATTTCTGTTTAAAAAAAAAAAAGGCTAATCAATCCGTTTGAAAAGAAAAAAAAAATAATTTCCGGGTATAAATAAACTTTTGAGGTATTTTTAAAGCATTATTAGTTGAGTACTTTTTTACCACTATACGAAAAATGTAAACAACAAATTTAAAACTCCCTTTTTAAAATCCATGATTTGTCCTGGAGATGTGTTTCGAAGTCTATCAGTAAATTTAAGGATTAATTAGCTGGATTTTCTAAAAGTAATGCTTATCTTTTACTTAAAACTAAAACAGAATGAAAATAATGTCTCGTTTACGCACGCTAGCCTGTGAGGTGAAAAGAAAAAGTAGAAATATGGTCATTCTACCACTGACCAAAAAAGCGCGGGAAAAAGTAAAAATAAAAAACCTGAAGAAGTACAGAAGACCAGCAGTGCCGTAATCAAGAATTTGTTATTTATGTTTACAACTAAATTTTCTTTAACTTTATATAACCAATAGTTTAAGAATATATGTTTTTACGCTTATATTAAACTTAGTATAATGAATAATTTTATTTTTATACATATGGAACGGGAGATATGAAATTAAATTAATATCATCATACTCTTCAGATATTGAATAGTAGTCAGTCAACGCAAAACATCACAATTATTTTCTGTTTATACATCCATACCAAAAATAATGTAACAGTTACTAAAAAAATTTTTAAAAAGTAAAATTCTTTTAAAAAAGGTTCACACTCGAAAATGACATTAAACTTTACATCTTTCGAATCTTCAAACATGTCTTTATTTAATAAAATAAAATCTTGTGACGAACAGCAACGGGATTAATTTGAAAATTCTACTGAAAAGTTATTTTTAAAAAAGAAAATATTAAGTTTAATTTTTTTTCTATCTAATCTAAAAGAAAATAACGTGTTTTTATTAAATTATGCAAGCACCAATTGTCAAAAAAAAGTTTTTTTTTTAGTTATATTGAATTGTTTTTGGCGAGATGCTGGCCAAATTTTATGTATGGTCACGCTTGTTATTGCATAAATCTTTTACTGAATTAATACCTTCAGGGTTTTTTTTTTATAAAATTGAAGAAAAAAAAACTTGGACCCCCTCCCTCCAAAAAAAATAAAAATGTACACACGCGATTAGAAAATCCCCCCCGAAATATTTACCCAATATTTTTTAATAAAATAACCTATTCAGTAAAATAGACATTCATTAATGAATAAGTCCTGAAAATTTCGTTTAAATCGGATAATTCCTTGATTTTTGGCAAATATTTTAAAACTAGGATTTCGATTTTTTTTTTAATTTCATTGCGGGGGGGGGATATACATTTTGATGGTACCTATATTACTCGTAATAATTTCTACAAGGAATACACAGAAAAAACATCAAAGAATTTAAATAAAAGATTATTGAACACAAATGTAGTATACTTAATAACAAAAGTGATAAAAATATAAGAAACTAAATGAAATTGGCTAGACTACAAACACATATTTTAAAAAAATTAAGTTTAAACTTCAGCGTCTCCTCTCCTTCGTGTGCATGTGTAGTTACATCAGCGTAAATATCACTTTTATCCGTTGAAGCTCCAAAGAACGAAACCTTTTTCCACTTTTCTTTATATTTGAAAGAGATTGTGCAGATTTTCAGGAACAAAAAATTGATGATTTAAATTCTCCAAGGACTTCTGTTTATAACTAATATGACAATTAAACGCTATAAAAATGAATTTCTGGAAATTTCATGAACTTAAATAAGTGGGAGGTAACAAGATGTAAAAAAAATATTTTTAAGGAGATTTGTGAATAAGTCCTGAAAGTTTCATTAAAACCCGACAATTATTTGATTTTTGCAAGAATTTCCAAATCAATGTTCTTTTTTTTTTTTCTTTTTTTTTTTCACCACAAAAAAACGCTGTTTAAAAAAAAGTGTTTAAAATTATAATTTAACAATCTTTCCTCTTAATAATAGAATAAAGATTTTGACGATAAAAATTTGTTTTAAGTTGGGGACATTTTTAACCTATATGTTCATTTTTTTAGCGAATCTTTGGGAGTACCTATATCCTCCCGTTTTTTGTTTTCCCAATATTGTATTATTTGCTAAATTCACTTTGCGTTCGTTGTTCATATTCCCAAAACATTTCGGTTACATCTCGACAAGTCGCACTTTTAAATAATTTAAACTTATAATATTTCTTACAGTAATATATAGAATGTTTCTTTCAGTTCCATGTACGAGGGAATACTGAAAAGTTCACGGTTCGGCCCACTTTCCAAAATCTGACCAAATATCCGAATATTGGTCAAACTCAAACAGAACTTTTCAGTATATTTTCATATACCATGTTTTCCGGCTTACAAGACGCACTTTTTTTCCTAAAAAATACCCTGAAAAATACGTGTACGTCTTCCAAGACGAATTTAAGGCAACGCCCAGGCTCAAATAAGCTTGGAGGGTCACCTAATTGGCTTGACTGATAGGGACGTGGATTTGTATGTTGAGTCATTACACTATAATGTTAGCTATCTATCTAATTCGACCTTTTTTATATGATGTAACCTCAGTACTTAGCTATTACAAGTATCTCCAAGACTATAAACCTTCCTGGAGCCGAGCCACAAGCTTAACTATGCTTTGTTTACTAGCAACGGCGGGAGCCTTTCTGCTCTTGACTAGTATCTCATTGCCATACAAACAAAATCGGACGAGTGATTAATGTAAACAATACGTGGCGCCAGTATGTGAGGGACGTATGGTGAATGTGTTGTTGTATGAGAATGACTTTTTTTTTTCTTAGAAATTTCTTTCCAATATTAGGGTACGTCTTCCAAGCTGGAAAATACGATAATTGCCTACTAAGAAAATGGAAATATAATCGAAGTGGCATCTGCCTTTTTCTTCTTATGTGTGGCGTGTCCCTTCACGACATTTGTGATCATGGCTCTCCACAATTTCCTGTCCTTTGCCGCTCTTAATAAATTTTTGACTTTTTGTTATCTCTCCTAAACTTTGTTCTGTCATCCATTTACTCAAGCTCACTAGGTAGATTATGCGCACCCTTCCTCTGTCTCTCTCTATCCTGTGAGTATCTAATTTTCCAGGCCCCTTTTCCTCATTAATATGCTCTTAACTATTTTAACTGTCTCTTTCTGATAGTAAGTATAAGTATCCTTTTTGTTTCCATTTTCTTTTAAAACTACCAGTGGTAGAGAATGAGTTAATCTTCCTCGAAAAGTATCTTGTCAATATGACTATTTTTAGCGATTTCCAAGAAAACATTAAAATCAATTTAAATTCGATTTGAAATACAGTAGATTATTTTGCTTATCGGAAATATTAAATTGAATCTATTATTTTGGAATTTAAAATTAAAATAAAAGCTTCAAGAAAGATTTTTCATTTTTAAACTTGGGTATCATTTTTTTGGACGTACGTACATGTGTGTGTATGTATATTGAAAGGTTCTTGACACAATAATCCCTACTTCCCAAAATTTCTTACAAATGACTAAACATAAATATTTTGTGGGGAAGGGCTTTTTGGTCAAAGCAAAAACCTCTCAGTAACTCTCTAGTATATAAGAATCAGATAGATAAACAGTGTTGACATAGATATCAACATTGCATGGTGACTGGTAGTTTCACACCTTAAGTGATCATCAGACCATATCCCGATATACATCACTCCTCCCCATAAATAATAAAAATTTAAACGATATTATTGTGTGTGTGTGTGTGTGTGTGTGTGTGTGTGTGTGTGTGTGTGTGTGTGTGTGTGTGTGTGTGTGTGTGTAACCGAGAAAGATTTTTAAAAATCGGATATTTCTGTGTCCTTGGAGGGATTCTGAAGTTTGTAGGATTGTGTGAATTTTTGTTTTTCGGTAGTAGAAAAAGTTAAAAACTGACCTTTTTTTAAAGTAAATTTGACATTATTGTTGAGTATTGAAAATAGAAAAATTAGATTTCTTTTCTCTAAACCCGTACATAAACCAAATTTGTAGAGGCCTACTAACTCAAACTGCTTTTCCCTCACCTCGACCTTCTAGTGGTTAAAGAGAGAAAGAACAAAAAATCCTGTACTTGAGATGAGGATTAAAAATTGGATTATTAGAAGAAAAATAACTGATGCTTCACTTTGACCCTCAAGCAGCGAAAGAAAACTGGCAGAAGATACCCCCTATCTTAATAAATTCAAAGCAGTTCCTCTCTTCGCCATATTTTTTTTTTTTTTTTTTTGCTTCAGTTCTTTTTCATGCTTATGTTTATTTACGAGGGGGTGCTGTAAAGATATCTATCCGACTCAACATCAGTAACCATTTCAAGAACTTTTTTTGTGGATGGGGGTAGTTAGGGGAGAGTTAGAGACTTGAGAAACGATACATTGCGTTGATCTGCGTGGACTGGAGATATATGGAATGTCTGCACGTTTCATAGTTCATGGTTATTTTCTTGGTCGGGCTAAGAACTTTTCACCCATCCAGTATATATGTGTATCTTTTGTTTCTAACCGAATACATTTCGTTTTCCTCTAGTCTAGGTTTACGTACGAGGGGCTGAAATGTTTTCCGTCCGAATGTGGTCTTTTTTTTTATTTCTTTTTCTTTTGTAAAGGCTGTTTCTCTTCAGGACATAGACGATCATGGCTCTCCACAGATTCATTTTTCTTTTCTTTATTAAAGAATCTCTGGGAATTGTGGTTTCTAGTTGACTTCTCCGGTTTGAAATTCAGTTTTCATTCTCTTAGACTGGTTGCCAATCAAAGCTCGAGATCCCAGTTTTCGCTGTTATTTTTAATTTTAACCTATATCTGTTGGGTGGATTGATGCCATTCCCAAGAGCATTTATCCGAAAGTGAACGCAACAAACAAGCCCGGAATTTGAACTCTGTTCGTTGCTATTGATTACACTCCCTGTACATCCCTAAGGAGGTAGTAAAAAAAAAAGTATGTTTTTACTTAGTTATTTGTGAAGACTGAAGTGGGTTGGGTCAAAAACTTTTCAGCATTTACTCGCACACAGTGCACACACATTTTATTACATAAAAATGTGTCCCTTTAGTTGTTATATTAAAATTAAATCATTTTTTTTTTAATGTTACTACAGCTACTGCTAATATGAGTAGAGGTGGTAATTTTTTTACGATTAATAATGGCAGAATAATAGTTGAATTTTACTTGTACTAAGAAACAAACTATTGTTTTTTATATCCCGAGTTGAGAATGTTTTTACCTAAAATTAATTACCTATAGGAACTTTCGAAGATATCATTAGTTTAAAAAATTGAATTCCTGCTCACTTCCTGTCAAATTTTAAATGGATGTGATTGTGACAATAGAAAATGACAAAACAAAGAATCTAAGTTCCACCGTGTTACCTGCAAGCACGCGCACACAAGTACACGGTCTCTCTCTTTCTCTCTCAATACACACGCGGGCACGCGCACGCGCACACACGCGTACGTGTGCTTACCGTGTGTAAGACTGATGTTTAACTAAAAATAGCTAGTGTTCTTGCTAGCTAGCGTAACGAGTTCAAGACTGACGGAATGCCCACTACACACGGTGCCACAAAATAAAAAAATGTCGTGGGGTAAATTCTGAATTTAAAAAGGGTAGGTGGGGCTAAGATGTTAAACTAAAGTTTTAAAGATTCATCCTTGATTCTATTTTTTTTTTATCTGATCCTATCATAAATTTAATTATTTTTAGAATTTTAATTTTTAGATTTTTTTTTCATATTCATTCTTGTCTCACTATGGTGGAGTAATGGATAGCGGCTGGGATTGAGGAATCAGAGAGCCGAGTTCGAATTCCAGTCGCTTACGTGCTAGTACCTTTTGGGAAAGGTATGAATCCTCTTCTTCTCCCCCCCCCCCCCAGCTATGGGTAAATAGCTTTGGATGGCAACTGGTCTACAGCAGAAAGAAATGGCAACCTACTGCGGGGAAAAAAATCTGCCTCGTCAGTCATCACCTAAAGCGTGTATCACGCATGGCACATAACTGAGTAAGTTTGATCCTCACTGGGTACCGCATACTTTCGGTCTTGAAAAATACGCTTAAAAAATTATTTAAAAAACAAACTTATTTTCTGGAATAAAGACCTATAGACTTTTCCTGCATTAAATTTTTTAAAAGTAAAAAGTTTCTGAAGCTAATGAACATCTCGAAAAAAAATCAAAAAGCAGGCTGAAGTTTCTGTTTTTAGTTTAACTGATTTTTTTCGAAAATTAATGACAGCCATGATTTTTAAAAAAGACTTAGACAACAGTTCGATTGTATTGTCATAGATTGGGACCAAGAAGAAAAATTTTTATTCTTCTAACAAAAAAGTGAAGGCACTGACCCAGCCCACCCCAATATCCCAATGGATGAATTATTAGTATCGCACTGTGCCATACTAAGCAAAGCTTAGTACTGGATACAAAGAAAAAATTGCATTAAAAAACTGTAAATAAATGTGCCTTTTTTGGTATGTATTTATTTAAATTTATTGATTCACCTTGCATAAAAATAAAATATAGTGTGCATTCGCAAGCGAACAAAGACGTGTGTTTACTTTACAGATGAATATAGCGATGCAGTGTCGGTGATGTTCGCGTGATTATTTTTATGGGTGAACGCATACATGTGCACTTACTCTCGTAGATACGTTCATTTCCTTAAGAGATTGATAGATATATAGATAGTTAGATATGGGGGTGCTCGTGTGCACGTTTTTGCACGCTTGCATTCATACACTTCCCTGCATGGCATAATAATAATAATAATAATAATGGTGTGTATCTGGTCGCCAATGCAGATGCATCCGAAGAAGTCTAATTTCTTCTGTCTATTCGTAACTTTCAATCTCGTCACCCAACAATAACATCACTACCATTCCTTACACTATTCATTCATCCATGTCAATCTAACATACTTCAACATCGTTTCTTTTTCTTTTTCTATATTTTCTTTCTCTCGCTCGCTCTCTTTCTTTCTCTTGCTCTCTTTCTTTCTCCTGCTCTCTTTCTTTCTCTTGCTCTCTTTCTTTCTCTCTCTTCTTTCTTTCTCTCTTCTTTCTTTCTCTCTCTTCTTTCTTTCTCTCTCTTCTTTCTTTCTCTCTCTTTATTTCTTTCTCTTCTTTACTTTCTATCTCTCTCATCTTTCTTTATCTCGTCTTTCTTTATCTCGTCTTTCTTTCTCTCTCCTTCTTTCTCTCTCCTTCTTTCTCTCTCTTCTTTCTTTCTCTCTCTCTCCTTCTTTCTCTCTCTCTTCTTTCTTTCTCTCTCTCTTCTTTCTTTCTCTCTCTCTTCTTTCTTTCTCTCTTCTGTTTTTTGTCAGTATTCCCTGTTTGTGCTTTTCGTTCATTTTTCATTTTCTTTTTTTCCCGTTTCTTATATTTTTTCTGCCGTTTCCTTTATTTTCTTGCTTTATTTGCATCGCCGTAATCTTCCTTCAACTGTTTCTCTTCTTTCTTTTTCTTCTTTTTTTCTCCTTTTTATTAGGTCTTCATTTCTTTCACCATTTTTGTCTTCTCTCCTCTAAGAAATGTGTGATTATTTCAAGTGATGGAAAAATGAAAATGAACATGAGGTTTGGGTGACGAGTTATTGAGGTGGGGATCTTTTATTACTGGGCCCCATAAATATTTCCATTAATTTTCTGTTTCCATAGGAACAGCAGAATGTGGGGTGTGAAATCAGACGAGGGCGGAAGAGGATGTGTGGAAACCTCTCTAGGGATTTGGCTACATACCTCCAACTAGCCCTTTACATTTTTATTTTTTTTATTTTTTGTCAAACCCTACCCCCTTCTGTCCTCCCCTATCCCAATTTCTTCTGTTCTTTTTCTTCTCGGTGTTGCTAATTCATTGCTCTTCCCTCACTAGCGACCTAAGGTCCTCACCACACCACTCCCGGGAAAATTTATTCCGAATCCCTACCGCTCCCCACGGGTAAATACTTGTATAAAATCATATTGCAGAAAGTGTTTTAAAATCTGATAACTTTCAGTTATAAACTTACTTTTCCTGTTGTAGTGTAGACTGTAGATGCATGAAGTATGGGGACTTTTTTTTTTAAATTTGACACATTTATCTTGAATTTATTTAACTGATGCCATTTATTCTGTGTGTAATTTTTCATCTTCATCTGTGAGTGTTTATCAACATCTTCGTTTTTTGTTTTGTTTTGTTTTTGTTGTTTTTCCGCTCTCTTTATCATTTTCTCTTTTTTTTTCTCTAGTCTTCCTTTACAGTACTTTTTTCCGTTATTTTTTTTAGAGCCCCCACTTTTTAAAAATTTCCCTCTTTCCTTCTTCTTCTTTCATTTTTTTGTCTTTTAATTTGTTTTTTTCCCCTCTTAAAAACGGTTTTATTTTTCGTCCCTTTGTCTTTCTCCATTTCCATAACTTTTTTAAAAGGTGTGTAATTTTAATATAATCTCACCATTTCGTTCTGTAATCTACGAATTACCTCAGATAAATGCTGATATCTAATTTATATGACTGTCCAGTACGAAATTGTGACCTCGGTTGAGAGTGAGAGAAGGTTATTGGTTAAAAATGTTTTTGTGTTTTTTTTGTTTTTTTAATTAGAAAAAAAAAACAACAAATAAATAATACAACAAACATATCTAAAGGATCAGGTTAAAAAGAATATTCTATTACAATACATAATTTTACGAATTTTTATTGCGTAGCCAAACGGCCGTATTGTTTCTTTTTTTTACTAAAAAAAAAAAGGAAGAAGCTTTCATAGTAAAACTACTTGACCAAAACGATCGGCCTTCCCTTTCGTTTTAACCCTTCTGATTTTAAATCATCGTATTTGAATTTGTTTCAACTTTTGACTTGACTAAAATTTAGTAGATACTTTGAAAGAAATTTAAGTTCAGATGTATGCATAACGGCTATTATAACCTTTCGAAACTGAAAAAAATACAAATAAATTTCAAAAGACATTTTTATTCGTATGACTATTCGGAAATTTTGAAATCAGAGTTGAAATGTTGAACATCGAACAAAAAAAATACAAGCAGACAGCTGTTGTAGTATTGTGTAGCTTTATTTAAAAAAGTATTATTTATTTGCCCAAACAACCTAACCTACCCGATTTTGTTTTTAAAGGTTAGCAATGAAAACAGCGAGCAAAATTAAATGAATCTCAGTGTCTGTCTGAATGACCACGATATAAAATTAAGATTAGAATGCATTTTTTTTACCATACTAATGTCCTTATTTTTGTTATGGTCACCATAACTTTTTAGGCGTGGTTCACTCGGTCAGTCTTCATTGTTTCAATGTATATGGCATTATTCATTAATCCTCTAAAAAAGACATTAAAGAAGTAGTATAAGCCCTTTCCTTTATTCAATTCACAAGAATAGATTATTGAATAATCATTATTCTCATTTGTCTCTCTTCGAGTATAATTCATATCAATCGATTCTTTTTATTTACCTTTTTTGTATTTTGTTTATTCGAATGAACCTGGGAATATGACTCTCACTATTTGAAGGCTATTTAGTTTATTTCGGAACCTATACTGGCAGCAAACCGCCAGAGAAAATAGAAACGAAAAGGACACTTAGACTTAGCATCAGGAAGGGACAACTGAAATTTCTAGGGCACATAATGAGAAATGGGGGCTTGGAAAATTTGATACTCACAGGACAGACTGAAGGCAAGAGGAACAGAGGACAACAACACATAACCTATCTAGCGAACTTGAGTAAAAATGGATGACGAAGCAAGAATTTTTTTTTTGAGAAATAACAAAAAGACAAAATTTAAAAGCTACAAAGTGTGGACCGCTAACGTCCCGAAGAGACACGGCACAGACACTGCCTCTAAGCAAGATTATGTTAAGAAGATTGATGTTGGACCTTATTTTTTCTAATTTAATTATTTCAAACTTTTTACCTAAAGTGGGGGTTGTGTAGATTAGGTTTGTTTTGCAATATCAACCTCAATGAGTTATTTAATGCCGATAAGATTTTTAGGATAACTTCGTATGAATAGAATATTCAGGTTGTACATCAAGTTCCATGGGCGTATTTTTGTAAAGAGGGATTTTGTCGAGAATCAAATGTATTACTGGTAATTTTTTTTTAAATGTATTGCTGGTATTTTTACTATAAAATCTATTTTTATACTTTCATAGTGTTTTGACCCCAGTTTGGTGGTTAACTATTTGCCCATAGCTGGGACCCTAACAGAATGGACCTAGGAACAATAGCAATTAAGAGGTGGCTCCACGCTCCTCAAAAACTCCTGATCAGAAGCCCTGCTGCTGGATGTAGTTTATTGTCATAGCCAGGAAGGCGGCTTATGTAGTAAGGGCGGGGTGGGGGGTGGCACTAGCCAAAGATGTAAGTATTATAATTAGTTTGAAGAAACGTTTTAGTAAAATAAATTATTTCCGAAATTGCAAAGAAATATTCTTGTGCCCACACATACACACTTTTTTGCCACGAAACTCTATAATCGATCTGAACATGGCTAAAAAACAAGTTTAAATTTAATTTCTTATCCAACTAATGCCTATCTTAACCTATTTAATACAAGGTAAGAAAACTTTTTTTAAGAATGGTAAAAACGGTGCTTAGGTAGATTTTGAAATTGCATATATGCGAAAGTGAAACTAACAGACAGAAATGTAGTCTTAGCTTTGCTTAAAAAATCATTATACGAACCAGCCTGCTCATCTTGAGTGTTAAAAAAAAGACCCAAAAGAATTCTTTGGATAAAGAATTCATCGTCTATTCTTTGCAGATTCGTTAGGGGTGGCACATGTGTAATCTTGTATGTTAAATTTCTTTGCTGGTTATGACATCATCATTATCCTTATTCACGGATACTGGACACATTAGCGATGTATTATTGTTGATGCTAAATAATTTGAACTATGTGACACGAATTTAGGTAATAACTGCACGGTAAAAAGGCACAATTCAAAAACTATGAAAAATGGCACAAGTGAAAAACTAGGGAAAATAAGTTTATATTGAAATATACACTATTGGCAAAAAATGGTTTTGAATTAAATCTAATTTTAAAAAATATACATAAAAGTTTTTATTTATTTATTTTTTAATATTAGAAAAAAAGTAGAATTGTTTTACCTCCATTTGTTAATATAATTTTATAAGTTTAAAATTTATGAAAACCAATTATAATAAAATCAAATATGTTTAGACATGAGCACACCGTTTTATATCAACCTTTAAAAAAAGAATTTAATAACTAGAATTTTATGTTCTGACCAAGTCCACGTAACTTTAAATAGTTAAAAATAAACAGCTACTGTTGTTTAATTTTAAGCTGTTTAAAGAATGTTTTTCACTTGTGCCATTTTTACCTACCATTATTACCTGTGCCATTATTACCGTTCACCAGGTGACACACCTAACTTTATACATTATACTGTAAATGCACTAAGATGCCGAGGGTTACTGAGAGTGAAAGAGAATGAGAAAACTTTAGTGAAGAGAAAGGACAATAAATGAACAGGATTCAGGAAGACAAAAGATGGCGATTGACGTTGCATTTAAATTCTTTGAAGAGCATAGGTGGCAGGGAAGCAAGAGAGAGTTCCATAGGCGAAAAGTGCGAGGAAATAAACTATTGGAATAGAACTTCCGGTTGCATATAGCTAGTTCAATTGTAAAAATGGGAGACCTAGTTGCCAATCTAGTTCACTTCTTCAGTTATGTGTCATGCGTGATACACGCTTAGGCGATCATGCATCTTTCGATACATGACTGACGAGTCAGATTTTTCACGCGGTAGGTTGCCATTTCTTTCTGCGGTAGACCAGTTGCCATCCAATGCTATAGAACACGGTCTGTCCTGCTATTTACCTATAGCTAGTGGGGGGAGAAGAAGAGGATTGATACCTTTCCCAAGAGTATTATCAAGTAAGTAAATGCAATGGATTCGACTGGAATTCGAACTCTGCTCTCCGATTCCTCAATCCGAGAGGCTATCCATTACTTAATACTACGCTTAAATTCATGCGGTCGAGGAGGAGAGCTCATTAGAACAATCGCCACGAAAATATTCATAGAAAAAACAAATGGAAATCGCGATGGGAAAGTAACTGAAACTGAGATGTTAGGACTTTACAGATTCTTTTTTGGATTTTGTCCAGAATTTCAAGATCTATAACTGGAGCACCAGACCAAATCAGATATGGCAGTACAATTCAATGCATTGACGAATGATAGATTTATAAATGTGTAAGATGGATTATGGCGAGTTTAAACATCTTTTAAACAACATTTCTATTGCTAAGTAAAGAAAGTTAGTTTGTCAGTGATTGCAACCCTTCTTTTTTTTACCAAAACAACTAACAACTTTGTAATCGACTTTCTTGAAAAGTTTAACCGCGATGTTTAATAAATGACCCGACTATTCGAAAGGTGTCCAGCTCTTCACAAATTGGAGGAACATAAGTCGAGTGTTTTAAAATTAAGCATCAATACCATATCTGTAACTTAACTGAAATATCGAAAGAAAAAAAATTCAAAAGAAAAGCAACCTAATAACATGTCAAAACTTCTTGTGAATGATTAATAGCGGCTACGCTACATGATATGGATTTTACAAGCTATCCAAGTAACTA
Source organism: Acanthosepion esculentum (assembly GCA_964036315.1). NCBI lineage: Eukaryota > Metazoa > Mollusca > Cephalopoda > Sepiida > Sepiidae > Acanthosepion > Acanthosepion esculentum. The sequence goes on from OZ038506.1 coordinate 56,492,867, forward strand.
TCCAAATATAATGTGTTTGCAAGGAATAGAACGACGTCTGCAACATGTCCCGCACATGCTCAGTGGAGTTTAAATCTGGTGAATGCAGGAGTCAGTTGAGTATATGGAAATTAGCCGAACTTTCCTGGAACCAGTTTCTAGCTCATGATGGCGAGCTTGGAAGAAACCATCTTCAGCAAACATGAATCTGAAAAACGTACGAATGGTCTGCAGCAACACTTGTGTATGTCATACGACAAACTCCATTTCCACTAGTGGATTTTGCAGACAACGACGTAACACAACACACACTATTATACAAACACCACCAGATCCATAACTTCATATGGCCTCCTCTACAAACGAACGCAACAGTCCGACCCAAAAAGTTGGAAACTTAACTCGGCGCCTGTATTCAAAGATTCAATAGCGATATTCTATGGCCCTCGTTAGGTGTCGTGATTGATTGAGCAGGGTCAATAATAGCACCATTGGTGATCAAGGACTAATAAACCTTTATGAAATACTTTGTTTACTACGAAATAGTTTCTTGACTGATGGGCTGAGCAGCACCAGCGTTGAATTAATGTGATTCAATGTAGTGTTCCTCTTCATTATACAGTTACTATACTTGCCGGCAGTTCAGTACTTGTGGGTGTTTGGATTTTTCACACATCGTTAATATCTGACCGGAATTCCCATATGCTTGGTATGGCTTCGCTAAGATAGAGAAATTACCACCTCGGCGTTAGTGCCGATCCTAACCACGCGCCATCGTCGCCACAGCTACATATTTACTACCTATTACGTCGTTACGATCCAGTCCATTTGTACATATGTTGGATAGCAAAAACATCTTTTTCTTTCTCTTTTTTGGCCTTCAGTCTATGAATATGAACCGTGTCAGATTTTTGTGAAAGTTTGGAAACCGTCCCTGGTAAAGATCCACAGAGCAGAAGCCGTATTATGACTCAAGCTCTTTCGTTAACTGGAAAATGTAACCTAACAATAAATTGATTCGAATTAATTCAAATGAGAATACTTATCGATCGTTGTGAAATCTGGAAATAAAGCGAGCTCACACACACACACACACACACACACACACACACACACACACACACACACACACACACACACACACATTACTTCAAGCGTTATTATAGGGGACGCACTGTATTTGAAATAGACGCCTCATTTTTATTCACCAAACAGTGTGCATTCGAGAAATAGTAAAGAAAATGTGTTCTCCAACAAGGTTCGAACCTACGACCCCCCTTTGTAGGGGACACCACCGTTTGATCCTGTATGCTTTACCGCTCTGGTACAAAGAACCTCACAATAAGCAAAGCTTTATTTTTCCTTTTAATGGAAAGCACCGCGTGATGTGCTTTCCTTAAAAAGCACGTCTTTTAAAAATGTCGGATTCAAAATAAATCGATTAATTCTTACACACACACACACACACACACACACACACACACACACACACACACACACACACTACATATAATGTGTGTTTTGGCAGTATTTTTTTTCCTTTATGCATATTAATGAATACAACAGACGAGGGATTTTTTTTTTAGATTTATTACTCTTGTTTATTGTAGATGTTGTTATAGACATCTGGCATTGGATTTAAAAAGGCTCCAAAAATATATTACTGATGTCTTTCGGGACAGTGCTGACATAATGGATATAGGAGTTCGTTAAAACTATTGTTTGGGAGTTAAATCCCTGGATCAAGTTGTGAAATAGTATACTCTAGTTTAGCAGGAACGAACAAGATATCACGAGATAAAAAGATAACACAATAACCAAGGCACAAGATATTCAACATCACCCAAAATAATAAACAACTGAAGATGACCAGAGGGTACGAGCCTGAACGTCGAGTCTGTAATAACATTTATAATAAATAAGATGAGAACAAGAGTTCGAATAAATCAAAGAGTCAAAGTATATTAATAATTCCTCATCTCTAAAATCAATAACCCAAAATTATCAAAAAATATCTTGTTCGTTTTTGTTTTTTTTTTTCCTTTTCATTTCGTACAAGGGAACGAATGAATGGTTCACAATTATGCAGGTATTGCATGTAGTTCTTATCGTTGGTTCTCGTGATTTCGACCATTTTCTGGTCATCCTCGGTAACAAAATATATCAGTTATTTATCAGGGTAAGATTAGATAATGATCTCAAACTGCCGTCGTATTGATGTTTCTATAAGAGAATGTTATGATTTAAGAATTTTGCATCAGAAGGTTACAGTCGGTATTTTTATCCCAGTAATATTGCAATATGGATTTTGAAAAAAAAAAAACTTTCTGCTTGTCCTTAGTCTAAGAAACAAGATTTCAAATATTATCAATAAAAAAATTTTTATTTAATGTAGTTATATATATATATATATATATATATATATATATATATATATATGTATGTATGTATGTATGTATGTATGTATGTATGTATATCGGAAAAAGAAAAATCGAGACGTATAAGCAATCAAGCAGTCAGTTCCTAATACCTCCTGGGGAGTGGACGGACGGGTCCGTCTATGAAACTGGAGTCGGGATGCTGAAGGTAACATCAGCTAAGTGACAAACCTTTTACTTATATTTATGATATATATTAGTACTATAGATAGATATAGGCATTTATTATTAGTGTGTGTGTGTGTGTATATATATATATAGAGAGAGAGAGAGAGCGAGAGCTTATGTACATAAGAATAGCATTGCCTGGTGACTGTCTGCTTCACATTTTAATGCGATATTTAAGCCAAGTCTGGAGATCACATTAAAGCATGAAACTGACAGTCATCATGCAATGTTGATTCCGATGTCAGCAATGTTCGTAACTATAAACACTGTGTCGCCTCAGCTGAGTACACATCCCCGATAAATATAGCAAATATTAAACAATATTATATATATATATATATATATATATATATATATATATATTCTTCGGACTATTGTCCTCATTTTTGTCGCCATATTTATTACAAAGTTTCGGCCGCACATACATACATACATACATATATATATATATGTACATACATAAATACATATATATATATACACACATAAATATACATATATATAAATATACATATATACATAAACATACATATATATATATATATATATATATATATATATATATATATATATATATATATATATATATATATATATATAATCACTCACTAGCCGCACAAGAACAGCTCCCAAACAGGCCGCGGTGGATGAGTTGGCACCCGTGCGATTGTTTTATAGTAATTCCCCACTTGCACAACACTATTTTGGCTCTCGGCATCAGGGAGTTTTGATCCAAAGACAAGAATCAGTCAGTCGTTAATGCCCGAATCATATCACAATGACATGGCTTTTTTCTTCCTTTCTTTCTTTTTTTTTTTTTAATTCACTCAAGCAAGTCGATAATGTCACAAAGACGCAAGAGGCTACTGGGAGTAAAAAAGAATTATAGGACTTTAGAAGGAACCGGCAACCCAATCCTAAACGGGAAACAAAGAATAAACCTCTAGTCCTATTCAAGAGATCGGAGAGGAGTGTGAACCGTCCGTTGGGCGATGACCGTACGGAGTGCTTCCAAGTAGACCCCACTCCAGGTACCAACTTGGCTCAACGACGCTTAACCTCGATGATCGAACGTGATTTGACCATATATAATCTCCCAAGATATATTAACTTATACTGAATAGATTTAATAGAAGCAATTCAACTACATGAGACAGGGACAAATGGATTGGTGTAAAAAATCGATTTTCATTTGTATTTATCACCGCTTTTCTTCCCAGCTTGGTTGCATTGATTTTGAAATATGTGCTTATTTTCAACAGAAAAATAGCATTTGCAGAATTTATCTTCTACCACTTGAAACAAATCTTTTGTTTGTTCTACACAAACAACGGTTTAGATAAATGAAATTCTTTTATGTCAGAAAACATACAATGAACATTAGTAATTCAAATGTTAAATAAAATTTCCAATAAAATGAATGTTTTGCACTCTTCTACTTCAAATGTATTCTAAAAGTTAGTATAGTGCCCGTAAAAAATGACCGGTTTATTTTAATGCATCCGAAACGAAACTGCTGTCATTTACTCACTGTAGAGAAATTTCCCTGCTTCCTGTCAGAATGGTTGATATTCACTGCGTCTTCTTGGTCTCACGTTTTCCACTGATCTGAGGTGGAGCAACTACATTGAATCAATATCTGCATCTACCGTAAGGAAAGTTGGTTCTCTGTGTCGCGCCAGGTTTTTCTCGTCTGAGTCCATCCTTCACGTCTACAAATCTACCTTTCACCCATGCATGGAATACTATTGCCATATATGGTCTGGTGTCCCCGCTGTTCATCTCGATGTTCTTGACAAAATCCAAAGACGGATATGCAATGTGACCAGTCCTGACTTGGTATCTCGACTCCAGTCACTTTTTCACAGATGTAATGTGGCTTCCCTCTGTCTTTTCTATAAATATTTTCATGCCATCTGCTCTGGCGAACTATTTCCACTGGTGATCCGACTGCAGGAATTTAAGCGTACTACTAGGTTGGCATTTCGGTCCCACCAGTTTACTGTCGAAACAGTTAAATGTAACCGCCTCTTCTACTCCAACAGCTTCTTCTCTCGCACTTCCCAACAGTGGAACTCCCTTCCTCTTACTTGCTTCCCTGATGACTATAATCGTCAAAAAATTAAATGTAATGTCAATCGACATCTTCTGATTCCTTGATCCTCGTTCTCCATCCTTTCCTCAATCCCCCTACACCCAGTTTTCCTCTTACTTTTACTCTCTGTAGACCCTTGCTCTGTAGTCCCAAGCAATGCGGGGTGCCACTAGTACAGTGGCACCCCGCATTGCTTGGGGTAAAATGCTTATAAAAAAATTACAGATTGATACTTCTGCTTAAAATCTGATTATCAGTGTAGTTTCTGTACACTGTCTTGAATCAAAGTAGCTTTTCATCGAATCAAAAAGCTGCTTCTCGCCATTTCTGCCTAGAATAAGTTTTAAAATAAATAACAATACATCGAAGCAGTCTAGATTACAGTGTCCTTGTCGATGGCTGCATAGTATGTGCTATGCCAGAAGTGCAGATGATTTTTAATTCGAAGCTGTCTTTCTCCTAGACTGGTTGCCAACCACAGCTAGAGAGCCCAATTTACCCTACTATTTAACACATAGTTGGTTCATACCTTTGCCAAGGGTATTTGAGCGTAAGTGTATGTAACGAACTCGGCTGGAATTCGAACTCGGTTCACTGATTTTTCGTTCCAAATTACACCACCTGCTACATCCTATTATTATTATCATTAGTAGTAGTGGTAGTCTAGTGTCCATGAAAATTTTATACACCAATATCGAAGGCGATGTGTTTTTCCAGCAGTATATTGTCCACTTACATGATTCCCATGTATCATGTGGGCGGACATTTTCAACAACTTCCGAGGTTGCTATCATCACCAGAACTGTACCCCACTGAGCATGATATGATGGTGCTTACAGACACATCACATTGAAATACCGGTTCTCGTACGATCACCGAAGTTAAGCAACTTCGAGCCTGGTCAGATGGGTGTCCACTTGAGAAAACCAGGTGTTGTAAGCTTGGATCTATGTATAGTGTAATGGATAACGGTCTAGAACTGGAAATCGAAACGTCGAGTTCCAATTCCAGTCGGGTTCGTTATATTCACATACGCACAAATACCCCTGGGAAAGGTATGAATTCACTTCTCTCAGCCCCCGCCCTACCAGATATGGGTTAATTAGTAAGACTTGTATCACTAAATCATTATACACCCCCCCAAAAACATAATTCTTACAATCTAAAATATTTTCTGGCTTTAAATAACCCGAAAAGTGTGATAAACTGTAGAAAACGTATCAATCCATATGACATGATGGAGGGACACCTGGCTCATTCAATTCCCCAACCTACAACTGATGCAAGAGGCGCGGAATAATGTAACGCAGGATGGTATTCACCACCTGTACGATCATAGGGATATGAAAATATGAAGGAGGAAATACAGTGATTTAATTCGGATCTGAGTACTGTTGATACGCATGCGCATATTGATCAATATATGTAATCATTTCTGTTAAACTAACTTGATTTCTAGCTTACTGCTATCTTCGAGAGCAAAAAGAATCCCAAAACAATTTTAAGCGGGTTACCGGAAATCCATTCTCAGAAGAACGTCTGCCGTTTACATTTAGATCAGATGTGTACACTAAGGCACGAGACTAAAACCAAATAGGATCCCCTTTTTCCTGCCAGTTTTGACAATACGGTTATCATCTTTTGACTGCTTTTGTTAATAGCCATATTAACGAGATATTTTTCGAAATATCTGACGATAAGACAGCGAAGGAAGGAGTGGCCTTTCAGAGGAATATACCAGATTCGAACTCGGTTTGCTGTTTTTTTTTCGTGCTGGGGAAACAGGAACATTTCGTTAGAAACAACCAACAATGCTAAATTGTTATGTAATATCACCCCCCCCCCCGCGCGCTATGCAGCAGTGAATGCTGGGCAATTTCCTCACATATGAAGAGGAGACTTGAGGCAACAGATAAGGATGCTGAGAATACCGTGGATGGAAGTTTTAAAGAAAATGGAAACAAAAAGGACACTTGTAGTTAGAATCAGAAAGAGAGAGTTGAAATTTCTGGGACATGTAACGAGGAAAGTGGGCTTGGAGAACTTGACACTCACATAACATGTTGGTGTGCAGAGGTAAACAGTAAGTAACCTACCCAACAAGCTTGTGTAAATGGATGGCAGAAGATTGACCGAGAAGGATAATAAGGAGACAAACATTGGTTAGAGTTAAAAAGGATAGGAAGATGTGGAGAACTATGATCGCCCACATCCTGAAGAAAAACGGCATATAAAAGAACTGTGACATACTGTATGTAACTACCCTCATAAAAAAGACCATGTGTCATACTTTTCATTTCTGAGGCTTTATATTCTGTAAATACACTAAAAACATTGATTGACTTATTTACTTTTTATCAACGTTTTGTGGGTTAGTTAAGGCAGAATCATGTTTTGGATTGTAAGAGATCGCTTACAATAGCCGATATTCCCAAGCGATCTCACATCTAAATACTGACCTGTCTCGACTATTGCTTAACTTCGCTAAAATAATGAATTTAATGATATTGACAAAAGATTGTTGAATTTTTTAATTTTTTTTTAATAGTATTCTTTCATCTTAATTTTAGTTGTTTTTAATTGAATCTATTGATACCGTCATTCTACCGCCATTAAATAACGCAGATCGGATGATTTTATAATTAGATTAGATGATATTAGAACTAACATGCCTCTGCTTCGGAAGGCTTCATTAACCGTATCAGCTGCCTTTCCAATTGAACTACAGGAGCTCTACGGTTGACAGAAGACGAAGCTAACCATATAGACTTACGCTCCATGTTTTTGTTTTTCTGATCGCTTGTCGCTATATTTTTATTTTTGCGTCAGTTTTCACAATTAGTAAAAACGAGTTGAAAATTCAGAAAACTTTCTGAGACTCTTCACAAGTCATTTTTCTTTTTTTTTTTCTTTCTTTTCTCTAAGCAACTTTCGTTCGTAGACGGAGATCTATAAATCATGTGATCAAACTAAAAAAAATTGAATCGATTAAAAAGTAGGCAAAATCGTAATTTTTCGACTGTGGCCTCTGAACATTCTCAGAGAGACAAGTCAACATTAAGGAATTACTAGTTATAAATAGTTCTAGGTATGACGATAAACTACATCCGGCAGCAAGGGCTCTGATCGGGAGATTGGAGTTTTTGAGGAGCGTGGGACCACCTCTTAACTCCTGTTGTTCCCAGGTTCACCATGATCCGGGGTAATAGCACCTGTTAGGGTCCCAGCTACGGGCAAATAGTGAACACCAAAACAAGAACCAAACACTATGAAAGTATAAAAATACATTTTTATAGTAAAAATACCAGCAAGTGACAGGACCCAAAGATTTGGGAGTCCAATACCTGGTTAAGGCAGTGGAGAACTTGGAGAGGTGAATTAACAGGAGATAAATAACAATTAGGAATGGAACTAGAGCAGTCTACCCCAGCGAGCGAAATAAAGGGTCCAGTTCTACATTTCAACCACCTGAACGGCCTAAACTTTGTGATAAAATTTGGCAACAAAGATGAGGACAATAGTCCGAATAAAAAAATCTGTATTAAATATTTTGATTTCGGCATTAAATAACTCACAGTTTGATATGCCGCTAAACAAAATCAACCAACTAGTTATAAATTTTCTTCGGAAGAACGCCAGACATTACAAGTAAAGGAATAAAAGACCCATACACCCTGGTAACAAATAAACGATTCCATTTGATACTATCGAATCAAGTGCAATGAAACATGCACAGAATCAGTAGAAAGGGTGACTCCATGAGGGAGAATTGACGTTTATGTGTTCTAAAATTTTCTTGGAAGAACCCCGAACGTGACAGGTAAAGTAACGCGAGAGTATCGGACACGTGAGAATCAGAAAAACAATTCCCTTCAAAATGTTGCTGGAAGCTTACTCAAAACGAAAGACACTGGAGGAAAGCCGGAAAATACAGCGGCCAAAACGTTGTAATGAAAGCAACAAAGACGAGGAAACGGGTTGAAAAAGTGAATAGTAACAATGTTTTATCTAAAAAATTCAGCGGGAAATTATTTTGTTAAAGTATTTACTAACCATCGTTTCTTCTTGTATAAGATGAAGCACTCACAGTAGCTAGATTTGCCAAACAGAAATTCAGATCTTAGTGAAATTTACATTGAAATAATTTCCATTAATATCTTCAATGTGTAAGTTTGATTCATGCACTAATATTTCAATTAATGTACCGTATTCCCGCCATATAACGCTCAACACGCTTCTATAATTTGACAAGGAATGTCCAGAAATGGAAAAGAAAAAAAACAAACAATAATATTCAACTGATGATTCTTTCATACTTAATATGAATGAATATGGATTTTTTTCAATATCTGGTTGGAAGGAAATTTCTGGTGGGGTTTCCAAATAATCAAATTTATTTAAAAACCTCGAGAACCTTCCTTGGGACCAGATATTTTAACATTATTTTGATTGGTAATTATAATTTAGACATCATAATCATATATTTAATTCTCGGATCGAGGACTAGTGGGACAAACAGTGTGTTTAGATCCTCTTATAGCAGTGAATGCTGGACAATCTCCTCACAGATGAAGAAGAAACTTGAGACAACAGAAACATGGTTTTACAGAAGGTTGCCGAAAATACCATGCACTGAACATGTGAGAAATGGCAACGCTTTAAAGAAAATGGAAACAAAAAGGACATTATTTACATTGTTCGGACTGTTGTCCTCATCTTTACTGTCGCATTAACAACGTTTTGGCCGTTGTACGCTCCGACAGTCTTCAGATGACATTCGTTGGAAATTCTAATCGAACCCTTTATTTAGTCAATGGGAGTACATTATTCTAATTCCAAGTACCATGTATTTGGATATCTCAGTTTGGATTAATTTGCCTGTTTAACCAAGTTTTTGTTCTCTCCGCCGATGCCAGGAATTGAACTCGAAACTCTTTGGGTGAAGTCACTTCTTGGATCAATCAACCAACGTTTTTATTCACTGGGCCATGTGTCCCTGTGGTTCAATTCGAAATTCCAACAAATATCACCTGAAGAAGGCCGGAGCGTACAATGGCTGAAACGTCGTGAATGCCACAGTAAAAAATGAGTACAACAGTCCGAACAATGTAAATAGTTACAGTACCTCATCTCAGAAATATAGACAGATGAAAAACGACCCACATACTTAGCATCAGAAACAGACATTTGGAATTTCTAGAGAACATAACGAGGAAAGTGGGCTTGGAAAATTTGACACTTACAGGACATGTTGAATGCAAGAAGGACAGAGTAAAGCAGCGAATAACCGATCGAACGACTTTGTGTAAATTTGTTTTTTAATTTTTTGTTATTATTTTTTAAAGTTTTGTTATTTCTTTTTCAATTTCTAGTTTTCTTCCTATGGCAGACATGTTTGTTCGGGTAATAATGATAACGAGAAAAAACTCATAAATGATACGGGTAATAATAAACCCATTAAAAATTGATTAATATACCTTTTTATTGAATTGGTTGACATCATTAATGGAAAAGAGGTGTTTGATGAACAGTAACAACAGCAGTGATATTTGATTGGAAATTGGTGAATTTTAGTCGTAAGTCATCATGGTTTATTTATTGGCCCATTTTATTTAGCAAACACTTTGGGGATCCCTGTTTTATATATTGAAATGTAACAAAAGGAGTTTTGTGTTTACCTCGACCGCATGAATTTAATCGTACTACTAGATTGGTAACTAGGTCTCAGTGTTTTACTGTTCAATTAGCTCGATATATCCGTAAGCTCTATTCTAATAGTTTTTGTTCTCGTCTCTTGAACTCTCTTCCAGTTTCTTATTTTCCTGCCACCTACGATCTTCAAAAATTTAAATACAACGTCAATCGCCATCTTCTGTCTTCTTGAATCTTATGTTTTATTGTTCTTTCTCCTCGCTAAAGTCTTTTCATTCTCTTTCATTCTAAATGACTCCTTGTGTCTTAGTGACATTATTACCTTGTTTTGGGTGAAATGATTTTTTAAAAAAATATGCGAATATATCTGAACTGATTTTCAAATTATCAAATTTAAAGAATGATTCAATAGTCATCTCAAAAGACTGATTTTTTTTTAATCAGTTCACTCCAAGCAAGGCAATAATGCACTAAAGATGCAAGGAGCTACTGGGAGTGAAAGAGAATGAGAAAAGACTTTAGAAGGAGCCGGAAACTCGATCATGAACACGAAACAAGGGATAAACATTTACTCCTGTACAAAAGAGCGGCAATAGGTGAACCTCACAAAATTGAACCAGGATTTGGACCATAAATCTCTGAATTATAGAATTTGAATTAACCAAATGAACTAAATACACCCAAAGATATAAAGGGATTTACATATTTCGATTCCTTGGCCCACGATCTGATTTACTGGCAGCGTAAAAAGACTCTGTGACGAATTCACATCACCTTGCAGTTATATTAACTTTGTGCTATCGAGAGATTTATCAAAACAAAAGCAACATAATTATTAATGTTCCTAATTATCGATATCTTGTAAGACCAGAAGAAACTGTTCACTTATTCTTTTCTTCACCAACGATTTCGTTTTAAGATCAACTAACAGGAGCAGTACTGGTGCGTACTACACACGAACCCCTCGACTTCCCAAGCCTAATTGGGGATCACAGGCAGTGCTTTGGGATCCCCACTATCTTATCAACATTTGCATATTTTTAACTAAATTTATATACATTACAAATTAAACTAAACACAATTGACTATTAAAGGATGAAAAGTTTACGCGTATTTTGATGTAATTCTGGTTCTTTTTACTTTTACTTTTTTCCCCCAAATCCGTGGATTTGTTTTGCTCGTGCTAAATCTAGAAAAAACACTATATAAACTATTTTTATCTATAATGTTCTATCTATCTATCTAGCTATCTATCTATCTCAGTCTGTTCATATCTATCTATCTATCTATCTATCTATCTCAGTCTGTTCATATCTATCTATCTATCTATCTATCTCAGTCTGTTCATATCTATCTATCAAATTCTGTGAGTTCCGTTAGTCCGTCCGTATGTCTCACCCTCTAAACTAGCCATACATTAACCGATCGAAACCAAATTTTTGGGAGAAATGCAAACAGGTAAGGGGATAGTACATTTGGATTTACTAGGGTGCGTAAAAACCGCAAAGTAGGGTTTTTGTCAAAGTATTTTTCCAAACAAATTAGCTTATTCAAAATTACATCGATTGGTTTGCAAAATTGAACGAAGCGTACAGTTTGTAAATCTCGACAAAAATGTTCAACAATACTAAGTACTGTGAAGATTTCATCACGTGTTGCCAAAAAATCTAATGTGTTAAAATTATTCAACTTTTTGACAAGGAAAATCTCAAGTTGATGTTAAAAATCAACTCGTTGATTTATTTAAGATGGAATGATCTATTATGACATTTAGATACAGTATTTATTTTCAATTTTTCTAGTTGAATTGCTCACCTATATTGCATATGATTTCTTATTGTACATAATTAGGTTGCAATAAAATTGGTATTTTATATGAATTCTACCTTATGAAAATTGAGATGTAGTAGAGTTGGGGGCGTATCATAGATTCGGGAGTGAAGCTACGACAGTGGGTATTGGGTATTACTTTTTAATTTTCAAGTGGAGACAACGGATTTAGCACATTCAAATTCTTGGAATATTGATTTTTCTAGAATCTACAATTCTACAATAGACCTTTTGAATCGGACCATCTTGAATGGTTGGAATGACGTTCTGAAATATGAAAAGAGCGCATAAAAAAATTGAGAACAACATGGTTTCCTTCTTTTTTTGTATGATGGATATTAATTAAATATTCCGATTAATATAAGCAATTCAGTCAGTTATGTGCTATGCGTGATACACGCTTAGGCGATCATGTATCTTTCAAAACATGACTGACTAGGCAGATTTTTTTCCCGCAATAGGTTGCCATTACTTTCTGCGGTAGACCAGTTGCCATCCAAGGCTATAGGACCCGATCTGTTCTGCTATTTATCCATAGCTGGGGGGGGGAGAAGAAGAGGAGTCATACCTTTCCCATGGATATTAGCACGTAAGTGAATGTAATGGATTCGACTGGAATTCGAACTCAGCTCTCCGATTCCTCAGTTCGAGCCTCTATCCATACCTATCTTCAAAATTATGTACAGTGTAACCCGGATATAAGAGAGTTGTCGGGACCGGAAAAGAAGTCTCTTATATCCGGGTTTGGTCTATTTTGTTTTATTAACACAGGCTCTAATTTGGGACCAGATAAAAATCTCTTATATCCGGGTCTCTTATATCCGGGTTACACTGTATATTTCTAGTCGATCATTTTAGATGAGAGATCTAATATAAAATGTTAATTAAACAGTTCGCACAAAGACTCATCACAATGTTTTCAACTTAAAAAAAAAAATTAGTTTTCCACTGAAGGAAGACTAGGATAACTAAAAGAAAGTTAAATTTACACTCTCTTTGCATAACTTATGATGTTTGATAATTTTCAAGGATTGCAGTGATTAAAATTTATTTTCTAAATAATTACAAACAATTGTTTACTCATTAATGAACTCAAAGTACAGACAAATCTCTCATCAACGGACTAATAGGGGGAGGGGTGGTCCGTTGAAGGAAAGCCGATTGTCCGTAGATGGAAGAATCTCTAATTTGTCACTGATACTTAAGTTTGTACGCTTCCTTTTTTTTACACTTTCCTTCTGCTTCGATGTCATGATGAGGGCAGAACAATTAAATGTATTTAATCAAAATAACAAAAATAACAGATTTTTCGCAGCTACTTTTTCACGCACCCGTCTTTGTTTACAATTGAAAGGCCCGCTACTGCCGCCAAGCGGTCACTTTGAGAACTAATAAGACTGGTTCTGCTATGCCCGCAAATTTTGAAAATACATCGTTGACGATTTCGAAGTTTTTGGGGGTTTTTTCCTTCAGATTTTATTTTTATTTAACCTGCAGATTTTATCCGTTGCACCCGGAGTCTGTTGATGGGAGATTTGTCTGTATTGTCATTATTCCATAAATTATTCGAACTTATGTAATATGTCTTTGCTGTATTCTATATTGTGGCTAATACGTTTCCGGTTTTCTCTCGATGTGCCTAACATTTTGTTACTTTCTTATTCTCGGCAGTTTTTTTTTTTTTTCTTTTCATTTTTATTTGAAAAGTCAGTGTCACATTTTTGTCTCGTTCGTTTGTTTTCCGTCAGTGGTCACGCTAAAGCAAACTGAAGGGAGAAAACGGTTACTTTGTTTGAACATACAAATATAAAACGAGCTCTACTATGTTTTCACGTTTGTTAGAGGTAGATAACTGCTGCTGGTAATATAGTACTACCAATAATGATGATATCTCATTCCCTTATTGTTTTAAAAATATTTTTGAAATTTGTACAGGTATTAAAAATCAACCAGAGAAATAAATCTCCGTCGATGTATCTATTATTTTTGCAATATATATATATAATTATTGACATCTCAGAAAAATTTGCAGAACCTAGTGTCAAAGACTCGTGCTGCAAGTAGTCTTTGAAGAGAGATGAATACACTTGTCTGATATATTCCATGAAATGGTAACTGGATACGTTGCGCATTTGTTGATAACATTTTTCAGCCTCTCCTTACAAAACTTTTACTCACCACGTATGACGGAAAAGAGATCAGAGACGGAAATAAATATCATCCTCAACAATCGACAAAAAAAAAAAACGATAAAGAAAAAAATTAAAAGAATTGCAATGGAAAGAAAGGGGGCACCAGAAAACTGATGGACGCCATTATTACTCATAAAACTGTCAACCTTTAACAACATTTGAAAGAACGTAACAAATTCTCTCATTCTGTTGGAAATGCTGGATTCTTCATGAATTCGATTAATTTATGCATTTCTTTATATAGAGAGAAATTAATAATAATTTAATTAATGAATTCGCCGCGAATAATCATAATAAAATGATTTATAGGTATAGATTGATTGTTTTCTCTATTGTTAGTTAGTTTTCAACTAAAGGCAATATAAAATAACTAATGACGTGACTCGAACCTAAAGACCACAAATCTAATAGCTTTAAAATGAAAAAAAAATATTCCGAACACTTCAATCGTCCAGAATCTAACGACATTTACTGATAATTTTATTGAGATCATTGCTTTGTTGTAGGTTTAAAATTAATTTCTGAAATTCCCACATCTAAAAGATGCAGAAGGTTATAACTTAAAATTATCAAATCCCATATACGAATAATTAGATTATGGTGAACTTCTAGTAATGGAGTAGTGGTTAACAAGCTCTCAGATCATTACTACAGTAGAAGGTTGCGTCCTTAATGGATGCACATCCCTTGCACTCTTGTACGAGACTAAGCTAAACTTAGTAAATACCTTGGTGCTGCGATAATAGGAGAATGGTCCGTACTCTTCAATGCAATATGGAATATTTACGGTTGAAACAGCGTACAACTGACAATCGTACATTATGAGTTTTCTTAATATTGTAGCCAATGTCTTTTATATTGACAATTTTTATTTCAAAGACGATGAAATCGTAATCTAAAGTTACGGGTTTCAGTAAAGCAAACTAAAGACCGTGACTTTCAAGACAATGAAATCGCAATCTAACGATGGCGTTTCAGTAAATCAAACTAAAGACCGTGACTTTCAAGGTAATGAAATCGCGATCTGACGATGCCGTTTCAGTAAATCAAGACCGTGACTTTTGAGAGAATGAAATCTAATGATGCCGTTTCAGTAAAGCAAAATACAGTTGTGACTTGTGATTATGGCTGAAAGAAAGAGAATTTAGTTCTTCAACGTTATTGAAACGAACTTCTCTAATAGACATTTAAATTATTACTCTGAATGTATTATGGCCTCTATTCCCACACCCTCCCTCTTTCAGTAACCACTAATTAATGTCTGATATAATGTACAAATTAACTGTTGCATTTGATTTTAATATGAAATGATGTTTCATAAAACCTCTGTACTGCTCTTATCGATACGTAATTATTTTGAAGCTTTTGTACTGGACAATCCCAGACCACTTGCATTGCGAGAAAACATCCCTCGCTAGTTTTTTAAAATTAACAAAAGAATATTCTTCAGAACGTGTTCGATCATGGCTCTCCACAACTTCCTTTTCTTCTTCTTTTTTGTTGCTAAAATGGGTATTAACAATTGCAAACATAGAAACAACATAAGGGAACACATTCTGTTTTATCTAATATTCCACTGGCATATTTCGGTGATGTACTAAAGCAAACAAATCCGGCTTTTGGATTTTATTCAGAAACTAGGAATCCATTATTTATTCTTGTCTTTCCCTTTCAAGACAATAGATTATGCAACTTTTATTTATTATTGGTTGGACTACTTTCTTTCTTACTTTTTTCTTTTTAACTCGCTTTTGGCCAATAATCCAAACCTACTTTATTCTTATTATAACTTATTCTCGTACAAACTACCTACCCCGAACAACCAGCTTTTTATCTACCCACGTACCGATGAGACCAACCTCATTCTTTACTTGACTTCGGACCCACATACGACCATGTGCACCTACTTACGTAAAATATGCATACCGAAAAAAACAAACATAAATGACATGATCCTGCCTTTTTTACATAGCCAAATAGATATATAAGAGAACGAGAGAGAAAATGAATATGTTTGCTCGTTATGCTAATGTATGTACCGTCACTGATCAGGTACCTTATTTTTCTTGCGCATCGGTATACCCTGAGATGACTGCACTTTTCAATACCCGTATATATCTACCCTTCTTTTTTTATTTATTTATCTTGTGTATACATTTAAAACTAACTTTTAGTTTCGCTTTCCAGTACCTTATTAAGCTACATGCGAGTGTGTATGCGCGTGCGCGCAAATGTTATCATCGTGAGTTGTCTGTGCATAATCTCACTTTTTCTTAAGCAAGTTTCCTGCTGTATTTTATTTTTACGCAATTCTTCTTTAATCAGCTGTATCGGGTTAAGGCCTAGTAAGAGTTGTTCAGAACTGCACAAAACCTTCATTCACATCCCACGCTCTCTTGAGCCAGTACATTTTCTTGTAAAATCTGCATTACCAAGTCAAGTGTTATTAAACATCTGTAAATCAACCGACCTTTTTACTACCTACCTGCTTTCCTTCTTGTCTACCTACGCATCTACGTAATCTTTCAACGAATTCTTTTCATTTTTAATCCCCAAAATGCATTGTATCATATTGTATGTATATCTCCATATGCTCATTTATCTCTCTCCCTCTCTCCGTTCCCTCTCTTATTCCATTTAATTATCTGTATATCTTTCTAAATCCCTTTCTTCCCCCCCCCCGGCCCCCATCAACCAGCTTATACTTCCCGTGTACATCATATTAATCCAGTTGCAGCCGACGTGCGGAGATTTACTGCCTGGGAGGGAAAAAAAGACCGAGAAGGAAAGATACTACTTACTATAAGAGCGTAGAATATAAAAAAAAAAAAATCGGGTGATGGGGGCAGCGCAATGAAGGGCAGGCCAGGGCAAAATGGGATAGGAGTAGTTCTCGGGGTTGGAGGTGCCGGACAGGATAAGGAAAATGTAAAGACTTTTTTCTCTTTCTCGCTCTCTTCCCTCCTCTTTTCTCTTTCTTCCCTTCCACTCTGTCTGCCTTTCTCTGTGTGTGTGTGTGTGTGTGTGTGTCTCTCTCTCTCTCTCTCTCTCTCAATTTTTCCCACTTTATTTTCAATCTACGCCCCAACCTCCTCTTTCTTTATTTTTCCATTCAACTTGCTCTCACTGTCACGACCTCTCTCCTTACTCTCCTCTCCGCCACCCATGCTCGCTACAATTTTCTTTGGAAAAAAAAATTATTGATTTGTGGTAACAGACTGCCACCGAACACCCTTCCTTTTCATATCTCCCCTAACTCTCTCACTCTCTCTCTCTAACTCTCTCTCTCATCCCTTACCTTATTTACTCTCTGAACCCTACATTGCTGCTGTGACCAGCACTGGAAAGGAGGGGAGGGGTTTTGCGCTCTGTCTCCCCAATGCCTGTACACACGCACACACTGCACTGGACTCTTCAGTTGACGCCCCCTACCTCCCTCAGTTTTTCTGTTAGCAGATGCTAGTGAGAATACTGACAAGTCGTTTGAAAAATTGATCAATATGCCAGGAAAATGTGGACAGAAGCCTCGGCTAAACCACTGCCATTACTAACACCACTATCATAATATAGCCACAGCTAGAATCACCTCGGCCATTACTGCACAAACTACTTGGCCAACACTCCCCCACTCTCCCTTCCCTGTTATAGATCTGCTTTTCCTCTTCCTTTTCTCTTAATCCTCCATTTTTTATTTCTTCTTTACTTTAGAGTCTTCTTCCAATCACTGTTTCTTTTGAAGTGAAAATTTGCTCTCATCATCATCATCATCATCATCATCATACGTCTTCCTGCTTATATTGTTACTGCTACTAATACTACTACTACAATTAGCATTAATTGTGATCTTGATATAACTATTAACATATGAACAGATAATCCTGCCCAATTAGACATAATCTGTTTGAATACTTGTTCATCTCAGTCCACTCTCTCTAATATCACCCCCCTCTCTGCTATCCCATGTCATCCCATTTCCACTTAGCCGAGAGATTTGTGGGTGATAACAATGAATTCAGATTTCATTAAATTATCTAAAACAGCTGTTGAGAGAGTCAAGTGTTTGGTAGTTTGCTTCAGGAATGTTCAGAGTGCAGTGAAAAATCCCCGTTTCTCAGCACATTTCTTTTTATCCTTTCAAAGTCTTCATAATTGCCTCGGCTGCAGAAATAAATACACATGATTGTGTTTTCATGCTGACCTAAATGAAGAGTGTCAGAGGATTTTCCGTTACTTTTGGTTTGATTGTTTTTGCTCTGCAGCATGTCAATCTCTAAGGGTTATTTAATGCAGAAATCTAAATATTTTGTATGTTTTTTTTGTTTTTGTTTTTTTAAGATAATACTGGGTTTTAGGGATACAAGTCTTACTAATTATCTCATAGCTGGGGGATGTAGAGGTGGATTCATACCCTTTCCAAAGTTACTTGCACATAAGTGAATGTAACGAACCCAACTGGAATTGGAACTCAGCTCTCCAATTAACAGTTCTGAGACATTATCCATTACACCTCCTGCACATCCAAGCTTACAGCACCTGGTGGCCACCCATCTAGGTACTGACCAGGTTTGACATTGCTTAACTTCAGTGATTGTACAGGAATTGGTTTTTCAACATGGTGTGGCTGTAAGCCCATGTTACTTTTGTCACAGGCATTTTTGCATAATAAAAAACAATACTGCATCATCCCCTATATCATGATAGATACTTCCTGATGGCTAACATTTTCAGTATAGAAGGCACATTTGAATAACGCATTGGAATAGCAAAAGCAGCCTTCTGAAAGCTAAGCAACGTATTAAGAAACAGGAAAATTTCATTAAAAACAAAGAAAGAGTACTGTACTGTTATGGAATATTGGTCCTCCTATATTGCAGTGAATGTTGGACAATCTCTTGCCATATGAAGAAGAGACTTGAGTCAGTAGAAATATGCTTCTACAGAAGGATGCTGAGAATACCATGGACTGAACGAGTGAACAAAGTTTCATGGAATATGGAAACAAAAAGGACATGTATACTTAGAATCGGAAAGAGGCAGTTGAAGGTACAGAATGAGGAAAGAGGGCTTAGAAAATTTGACACACACAGGATATATTGAATACAATAGGGACAGGGGAAAGCAGTGCATAAAGACCCAGTGAGATTGTGTAAATGGTTGCAGATCAAGGATTGGGAGAAATAGCAACAAGACAAAATTTGCTAAAAGCTAAAAATGACAGAAAGTTGAGGAGAGCCATGATTTCCCATATCCTGAAGGGACATGCCACATAGAAGATAAATAAGCATCAGCTCTTTAATAGAAAGGAAAATAATCTAGATTATTGTAAATTATAGTGATGATGATGATCTGCAAATTACTATCATGTGTCCAATGTGAAAGCTTGTCTTGGTCTCTAAAATGAAGATTAAAAAGAGAAACCACCTCCCGCTTACTATTTTATATGAGAAGATGCTGAAGTATTTCTTTGACTGACCCACTTTACAGAAACTGACCAAATGTCAGAATTTCGTTTGAAAGGGCTTCTTGATTCCAATTAAGAACTTAGCAGTTCCCCTTTGTGTAGGATCCATTCCTTTTGAAATAACATTCTCTACAGTTTAGCTTTTCATGATTTTAATTACCTGCCGTCAATTCCAGATATCAATAATACATAAGTTTCACTTAATAATGGTCCCAAGGTACAAGAATAGTGAGTCTGGCAGTTCAAATATATACGACAGAGAAACCACTAAGTGTTTTATTTAAATGAAAAGATAAAAGTTCTCAACTTGTGAAAAAAAAGGAAAAATAATATGAAACATAAAAAATCTTATATTCTGAAATTGTTAAGATCTACAGTAAAAACAAATCTTATATCTGTCACAACTTTTATTACAGCATATTGTTATCATTGTTCTGTTTCACTATTATTTATTGTTGCTAATCTGTTATTGTGCCTAATAAGGTCTATGTTAAGAACAAATATAAATTGTATTTATTTTTAATAAAAAAGAAAAAGCCAACATTCAATAATATCAACTATGAAAAGGCCATTATGTGCTGACCATGTTTGGAAAACAAAAAAATACATACATATACACATATATATATATATATATATATATATATATATATATATATATATATATATAGTATTTACATTAGTCGGACTATTGTGCTCATCTTTGTCACCATATTTGTCACAACGTTTCGGCCGTTGTACGCTCCAGCCTTCTTCAGGTGGTTGGAATTTCCTCAAGGACACATGGCACAGTGGATAAAGGTGTTGGTTAGATCCAGTGACAGACCCAAAGAGTGTGAGTTCAATACCCGGTTAAGGCAGTGGAGAACTTTCAGAGGGAAAATTAGCAGGAGATAACTGATAACTGACATCCATCAAACATGGCACATGGAACTAGAACAGTCTACCCCAGTGATCGAAATAAAGGGTTCAGTTCGAAATTCCAACCACCTGAAGAAGGCCGGAGCGTACAACGGCCGAAACGTTGTGACAAATATGGCGACAAAGATGAGGACAATAATCCGACTAATGTAAATACTGTACATAATACCTCATCTCGGAAATATAGACATATATATATATATATATATATATATATATATATATAAAAATAGGAAGATAATAAAAAAGAAAACATTTATATGAAGGCAAGGGAAAGTGAATAAAAAGCTTAACCGCAGAACCTTGTCAGTCCTATTTAATGAAACTCATATAAAAGGATTGGTGCCCAAATACAAAAATGTGTGTGTGTATATATATATATATATATATATATATATATATATATATATATATCAAATTTTAAAATACTATCTTTATTATAAATGTTTAGGTAATTATTTTTTCTGGTGGTAGACACTACCATGGCCACCCAAACACATATGTTGTAACTGAATACATATATATATATAAACTGATGTGCCAAACCATTAAACAAGTGTAGGCCTCCCCTACAGGATGTTTGCATATGAGTGTCATCCTACTTATGTATGGGTGAGTGCAAGTGGGGTCTGGATGAGAATCTGACTGAATGGTAAATCTATAAGAAAATTTGAAAAATTTCAACTTTAACATGTTTCACCAATGAATCAGTATCATCAGAAGAATAGATTTTATTTCAACAAAATCTACATTGGTGAAAATTTATTATACTAACTTCAGCTCAGTTTATGTATTTATATAATCATTTATTTTTAAGGTTTTTGTGTCCCACATTGTTTCAGTAATAATTTAGAAAGAACAAGTGCTAGGTTGAAGATGTACTGTTGGATATTTGTCATAGGAGATTCATAGCTCATGGTACTTTCAATGCATTTTTGTCTAAACAAATTATATTTATTTTTTATTAAAAGAATGTTTTTTTCCAGGTCAAAATTGTGATTACATAGGTTACAGTGGCATGCAATTGCATTGAGTTTTAATTCTAAGTACCTCTTGTATTCATATATTTTCTTTAAATTTCAGAATAATAGAACACTTGCTCATTAGTAACTGCACTATGGTTGGAAACATACTAGTGGTGCTTTTTGACTCACAAAATTTATGAATGCGACTAAGAAAAAAAGTTGACATAAATGAAAATATATATATATATATATATATATATATATATATATATATATATATATATATATATATATGGTGGACTCTCCCATCGTATTCGACGTATGAGGGTCAAGCAGCTCAGTTCCTAGTTTTCATTGATGTACCTCTGTATATTATATTAGTTCATAGCCCAATGATGAAAAAGAACATTAATTTAATTTTACTCAACAGATATTTATTTTTCAACATAATCTCCTTCCTTATCAGCACATTTAATCATGTAAATTGAATATTATATAGTGAAAATTTCAGATCCAAATTCAACTATAATCATCAAACTGCAGACTTATTGATCCACACATCAATATATGCCATGCAATTTGCTTTTAAATACAGTATTAAATAGTAAATAAGCTATAATGAGTCTTTATTCTAAACAATATGGAAAAATAGATTTAAAAGTTTCTTAAATAATAAATTAATTATACTTTACAATATAGTAATCAAAGGCTGACAACCAGAAGCAGTCATCTCTAATTTTATTGTCTTTTGTGTTATGTCTACCTGAAGTTTGATTCAATTAATCTGTTTTCTATGGCTTATCGACATTTTGCAGGTTATTTAAAGCCAGAAATTAGGTTTTTAGAATGTAAGAATATTTTTTAATTTTTTTTTTTTTTTTTTGAGACAATAATGGTTTAGTGATATAAATATCACTAATTAACCCATATGTGGGAGGAGAAGAGGTGGATTCATACCTTTCCCAAGGGTATTTGTGTGTAACTGAATAAAACAAACCTGACTGGAATTAGAACTCGAAGAGCCGAGTTCCAATTCCAAGTCATTATCCATAAACATCAGCCACACATCCAAGCTGGTATTCCCAAGCAGTCACCCATCTTGGTATTAAACAGGCTTGATGTTGTTTAACTTTGGTGAGTGTACAGGAACTGGTGTTTCAGTGGTATATGGCTGTAAGCCTTTACTTGGTGTGTTTATATTTCAGATTATGTTTGACAATTAACATAGACATTATTTCAAAGTGACTGTTCCTGACTAGAATTGACTATGTCTTATTTAAAGAGTTTTCACTCAGCTTAGGCATAAGCACTTCTGGTTGTCAGTAATCAATTTAGTGTGTGTGTGTGTGTGTAATCTTATGCAGACCCATATTATATGGCAAACCTCCATATCATTTACATCAAAGTTTGGGAGTTTAGGGGGAAAGTGATGTTTAACAGGAAGTAAGGAATATTAACATTGTTAATAATATATTCTGAATACTTAATAAATATTACAAATTATAATATTATAACATGTACAGTGTAGATGCAAATAAACTCCTTATTTAAATTATTAATAACTTTACTTATTATTGGTTAATTTTCATAAAACACATTTTATATTCAACAGTAAAATGGTAGAAGTGTTAAAATTGTACATAGGCACCAGCATTGTCTACTAGTGTTTGTAATCGTCTGGGTATATTCTTGAACAATTCTTGTACCTTTTGCACATTTTCTCTCAATCTAGATGTTGAAGGACACTCACAGAAGTGGTCATCTACTACAGATCTCATACTCATCAGCTTGGAATGACAATTTCTGATGGTTTTGGCACCTACTGAAGCACAAGGTCCATGAACACTGCACCAACATCTCTGCACTTGTACCATGTAGTCAGGCTTTAGGTCTTTCTGGGCTGCACTAGTGACTCTAAAATAAGAACAGAAATTAATGAAATTCTTTGACTTTAAGGATCACAATATATTATGTTTCAAGTAAAGTGATCCTTATTAGCAAATGTGGTCAATATTGGCAAAAGTTATAAGTAATTTTCAATAGGGAGTTTCTTTCCACCCACCCTGTATATGTAATAAACAGGTGTGACTACTATTTGTTCCTAGGTGAAGCACACAAATACTCTGAGTCTAGACAGAAATCCTGATCCTTATATAAATAACCCAATCATTTTACATGGCTATGATTTTATATATATATATATATATATATATATATATATATATATATATATATATATATAATGTCAAGGTGGGGTCAGCATAAAAAGCTTTTAAGTTGTATTGATCACAATAAGTGGACATAGTTGGTAAAAAGGAAAACAGGAGAAATTGAAGTTGCTATCACTTCAACTTATTAGTCACGAGAGAGAAGGAGGGCGTGAAATTTTCCAGAGTTTATTTATTTATGCCTCCATGAGCATCTCAATTGGACGCCATGAAAAATATCCACTCAGCAATTAATTTTTTTTTGTTTGATTTTCATCAAATCCTTTGAGACTTGATTAACTGAAAGTTAAGTTTTCATCAAGAGATCAGCTGATATGACTATTATTAATCTCAGTTAAACAATTTCATCTTTCTAGCATCCCTGAATTATAAGTGAGTTCATATACAAGCAGAAATTGGTTGAAATTTGTATCAGTATCACAGGGATTACTAATGTTAAATACATTTTTGTCATCAATTTTAAAATATCAGTTGTGAAAGTCATAAATTTCTTGGTAGTATGATAGAGGTATTTTCCTATTTTAGATTAGTCTGGCACAAGGCCATAATAGTGAGATACCCAGTAAGTATCAAGCCCACTAGTAATAGCCTGAGAGGTGAGTCTGCTACTGTTCATTAGGAAATGTCATTAAATAAACTAAAAAAAATATGGTTAGTTTAAGCATCATGTAGGTGCAAAGATAAATCATTTGGAGTATCTTTGAAATGAATTAATTTGCCTTCCTTCCTTCCTCTCCCTCCACTCCCTTCCTTCCTCTCCCTCCACTCCCTTCCTTCCTCTCCCTCCACTCCCTTCCTTCCTCTCCCTCCACTCCCTTCCTTCCTCTCCCTCCACTCCCTTCCTTCCTCTCCCTCCACTCCCTTCCTTCCTCTCCCTCCACTCCATCTCTTCCTTCTTCTCACTCCCTTCCTTCCTGCCTTTCCCTCCCTTCCCTTCTTTCCCCTCTCTCCTCTTTTCCTCAACACTGCTTTCTCTTTCAATAAATAGATAAATAAAAGCACTCAAATATTCAACATAGACTCTTTTTTCTTTACTCACCTTATCCAGTATAGCTTATTACTGACCAAGTGAATATCTAATCATGGATCTAATTGAACTTCTTTTTCTTTTACATTGGAATAGGAGAGAGGAGTACGAATCTTAAGTGTCACAGCCATTAACCCATTGCCTTTCTAACTCAACTAACATCCTCGCCCTACAGCACAAAATAAAAATGCATAATAGAGAGGAAACAGCTAAATGCAAAGAATTAAGTTTTTATTCTTGGATTTATTTATTTACCCTTAATAATTTTCATGGCGTTTATTTTTGTTGTTATTGGGATTTCTTTTAAAATTCATATTTTTCTTGCATGTTTTTAGTATTTTCTTATATAGACAGAAGGTTCTCAAATGAGAGAGACGATAGGCAAACATTTTTAATACATAAAGTATTCCATATTACAAAAATGCAGTATATATATAATATTACTATAACATTTACCTATTCATGCTTTTCTTGGTATAAATCTGATAAGAAACTTTTTTAGTTTCATTGAAAAATTCTCATTGTAGTAGAGAGCTGTCAATTCTTAACTAGCCACTTTTGTGACATGAAATGAGGCAGGTTCTTGCTGGAACACACGTAGTCATCCCTTTTGATAGTGCCTCAGATGTAGTTGTTCAAAGGGATTCAAATCAGGAGAACTAGGAGAGATATGCTCATAAAAATTCTCAACTGGCAACTCTTGGCTCATGTGGGACATGAAAGGAAACAGTCTTACTGGAATGTGTACAACCATCCCCTCAATCCAGAGCTTGACCACTGTAGTCTGATATATTGAGGCAGGTGACAAGACATGGCCTTTGTTTCTCATGATCCCTGGGACTATCACAGGTAACATCAATTGGATGTACATCACTGTTAGGTCTGCACAGATCCATCTGTCATTCCTCCCGTTCTCCTGGCCACTTTCAAGAAGCTAGCTGTCTCCAAGTCATTGTAGTTGGCAGAAAGTGCAACAAGCATGGTATGCTTGATATTTCCTGTGTCATATTGGAAGCTCCTATGTTCTACTGAAAGAGAAAGGAAAATGTTAAACTGTGGTGCATGTTACATAACATTAGGTTAGGTAATTTTCTATTTCTAGAAATGTATTCTCAAATACGTGGTAGGTAGTGTGACCAATAAATGTATAAAATGATTATTATGTTTTATGTTATAGGTTAGTATATTTGCTTTTAAGTTATATTTTTTATACTAATATTTACCCAATACAAGACCCAAGAGCCACTCAAGGTAGAGGGTTACTGTGTGGTGTTGTATGAATGTAAGAAAAAGCAAGAAATTAAATAGTGTTTCAATATTGATTAAAATTGTGTACTCCTTTAAATAACTTTCTTCAGGAACAAAAAATTCAACATGCCCAGTAGGTGAGTATATATTTTGAACCTTTTTGAGCTGAAGTTATTAAGAGTTGTTTTATTTGGTAAATAAAAATGATATAGTTTCCTGAGATTTTTGATGACCTCATGAAAGATAAACTACCATATAAGCAAAGCAAGTGTGTGTATGCATGTATGTATATATAGATTGAGAAGTAGATAGGTATGTGAATATGTATATATTCTCATATATATATTGTGATTTGCACACATATGATATAATGAAAAATTAGAGTGCTGATTTCAAATTCCAGTCGAGTTCATTATATTCACTTACATGCAAGTACCCTTGGGAAAGGTGTGAATCAATCTTTTCTCTCACTCTCAGTTATGGATTAAATAGCAGGGCAGACTGGACTCTCTAGCCATTGTTGGCAATCAGTCTAGGAGAAGGGCAACTCTGAATTGAAAACTGTATGTGAACCTGATGCTGCGATAGAGATACCTTAAGCATGATCTCTATTAGGTTTCAATAAAAAAAAAATATGTGCTTCATCAAAAACAACTCTTTGAACAACAGCTGTACAAGGATTCATGTAATGGATTATGCATTAAATATATATATATATATATATATATATATATATAATATATATATATGCTATTTTAACTGGGATATGTATAAGTCTTTTAAAAAAAAAATTATTTTTATGTTTAAGCTGGATTCAGTAGACTTCTCAGATAATACTGTTGCCTTCAAATAACTGATGTGGGGTGAACTAGATCATTGAAAAAAATGAGTTGCTTCTCTTCTCATTGTATGTATTTTTCTTCTTTTTATATTCATTGATTTCTACAATATCTTTGAAACATGTATATTTTTCTTTAATAAGTAGAACAAATACTTTAGAAAGGCATATTTTTCTGTTTTCTATGGGCATACAAGGAACAGAACATTACATTCATAAACTCATGATTTCCAGAATTCTTTTACTGGAAGTTAACTTAAGAGTGTGTGTGTGTGTGTGTGTGTCCTAACATTTAGCAGCAGAAAGAATGGAATTGGCAAAGCATGTTGAAAACTCCTGCTAGCTCTGTTTGTGTTCATTTCACGCTAATAGGAAAAATCACAAATCCACTCCCCTCCCTGACTTCCTTTATAAGTAAATACCAAGATTGTTAGAACTCTTAGGCTTGTAAAAACAGTCTGTCTTGAGTTTTTGGTAATAGGCTTGGTCAGGGATTGTTCCTTGTTATCGATACCATGTAATACAATACAACGTATGACTTGTTGCTTGAAGAAGAGAAAGGCACATAATAAACCCCTATTTCCTTCAGTACTACCAGGGAATTATTCAACATGGCACCTCGATAGCATAATGGGCTTTTCAAATTTTCTGCATTGGTGACACTTTTTGAAAATAAATGTTTTTGCAACACATTAAGTCCCAATACACAAGCTTAATATGGAATTCAAATGTATATAAAAAGAAATAATTAAATGAAAAATTTATTTAATAATTAAAGAAAGAATGGGTAATTAACCTTTTAATGCTCAGACATGGTTGCAAAATTTGACAAAAATCAATATAAATTGATTAGTCATAAATTGTATTTTAATACAATGTATAAGCAAATACCATTATTTTAGTCTTTATATTCACGATAAAGATAATAAAAATTAATGCTTGTCTGGTGTCAAAATAACATGTCTTAAAATACGTTCCACTAGGAGAGATAACAAAAAGACAAGATTTATTAAGAGCTACAACAGACAGGAAATTCTAAAGGGACACAGTACATAGAATAATAATAATAATTCTTGCATAATCTAATCTTTTACAACCAAATTACTGCAAATATTTAAATAAAAGTACTGAAATTCACATGCCATATTTATCATATAACTATATCATGAACATTTTACTAACTTTGATACTTCTAGTAGAAGTAGTCAGTATTCTGATATGATCGCCAATGTCCTGAAGGGACATGGCACATCAAAGAAGTGGAACAATGGACACTAAAAGATTATTTACACTAAGGTGTTACATGTTTTGACACACCTGTTTGGAAAGATGTGCAATAAGTTGGTTGTTTGTTTAACAGTATATCAACCTCTATGGGTTATTTAATGCTGAAATCTAAATATCTTGTATGCAATTTTTTTTTTTTTAAGATAATAATGGCTTTTGTGATACAACTCTTACTAATTAACCCTAACCCTGAAAGTGGGGAGAAGAGGTGTTTCATACCTTTCCCAGGGGTTCTTGCGCATAAATGAATATAACGAACCTGACTGGAATTGGGACTCGGATGTACAATTAACAATTACGAGTCATTATCTATTACACCACCTGCACATCAAAGCTTACAGCACCTAGTATTCCCAAGTGGTCACCCATCTAGGTACTGACTAGGCTCGATGTTGCTAAACTTTGGTGATAGTATGGGTGCTGGTGGTTCAACATGATGTGGCTGCAAGTCATAAGAAACAAGTGGAATAAAACTTTAAAATACTAAGAGGTGGTGTTTTTTTTTTTTTTTCTTAAAATGCCTATTTGTCCTTATTTGCTTCTTCCTAATTTCATACTTTAAAAATGAACTACTAAAAAGCGCAACACCTAAAGAGACTAAAAGTAGAAGTCCTCTATAATTATTCTAATAGCATAGTTACGACAAATGAAAATCACTTTTTTCTGCGCCAAAACAATTCTGTCATTTTTATCTTGTATGAAGCAAATAAAAACATTAATCAATCTAATTTTTAAAAATGTTTCCGAAAGATTAAACAAATAAAAACGTTATTAAACAACGGACGAAACATTGTGAATATGGCAATAAAGATGAGGACAACAGTCCAAACAATGTAAATAGTTGATACCTCATCTTAGAACTATAAACGGATGAAAAAGGACACTTATATTTAGTATCAGAAAGAGACAGTTGAAATTTCTAGAGAACATAATGAGAAAAGTGGGCTTGGAAAATTTGACACTCCTCAGGGCAGATTGACTGCAAGAGGGACACAGGAAAGCAGCTACTAACCTACCCAATGAGTTTTCCCAAATGGTTTATACCTCACCTCAGAAATATAAACAAATAAAGAAATGGTTTGCTCCTAACCATTTGAGTTCAAGATATTTTTGTATTACATTGGTGAGTTATTTGATAAGCCATTCTAAGAGAATCATTGTCTTGAATCACTATTTCATTGATTGCCTGAGTGAAAAGACCCAGAACAAAAGAAATTTCTCAATATATCTTGTCAGCCGCTGCAGGACAATCATTGCTTACACTGCCTTCATCATTACATGCAAATTGCTTTGAATCTCTGTCCAATTAACTACCTGAGCAAGAAGACCAGGGAAAAATAAATTTCTCCAACCTCATCAGTCATCACTATCTATAATTTGTCTTCAGTTGCAATTCAATTCACTGAGTAAGAAGGCTCAGAACAAAGAAATTTCTTTCCAGGTATCTTATCAGTCATTCCAGAACAATTACTGCTTTCTTCACTATTTATAAATTGTCTTCAATCAATATCCAATTCACTACGACCAGAGACAAAACAATTTCTTGCAAGATATCTTGTCAGCTGGTCTCAATTGGCAAACTTTGTTAGAGGCTGATTTCTTTCAACAATGTGACAATAAACTATATCCAATGGCAAGACCTCTGATCAGGAGATGGGAGATTTTCAGGAGTGTGGAACCACCTCTTAATTGCTGTTGTTCCCAGGTCCACCCTGACCTGGATGGGAGCAGCTGTTAGGGTCCCATCTATGGGAAAATAGTGAACCCCCAAACAAAAATATGGCACTGTGAAATTGTAAAAATACCAGCAATACACTTTTATACAAAAAAAAAAATTACCAACAAAGCAAAATAATTAACAATACATTTTATCTGTAGTTGAAGGCATTCAAAATATATTTAGCTGAAACCATAAAACTGTGTTCAAAACATTTATTTTATATGAATGTTAGAGAATATAAATAAAACCAGTGGTGGCATCCTACTGGTTCATGTGAACCAATTCTTAGAAAACCAGTTGCTGTATTATCCGAAAATAATCTTATATATTAATAGCCGATATATAATAGCTAAAAATATAATGAATACCATTGCTGTAAGTTTTGAAGTGGCTTAAAGAGGGTTTTTAGTGATGAACATAATTTATTCTGACAAAGGAAATCATTGTTAAAAATGTGGCAAATCTTCTAGTCATAAATTTGATAGGTCTTCCGTTGGATCTTTGGGACTGCAGTGATTCAGTTTGAATATGGCTAAGAAACCTTAACACAGCTGATGACACTAGTCAAAACATACTTCTGAACAGAAATATGATGAGAACTGAATTTCAGTCTGGAAATATCTTAAATAAATGTTTTCTATTAAATTATCAAAATGGTTTAATTCTTTTTGATACTATAAAGTGATTTGTTTCCATTCTCAGATTGAAAGAAAATATACAAAATAGGTTCCTAAAGATTACGTGCTTTTATAGAATCAGTTCCTGGAAATTTGGGATGACATTATTGAAAAAAACTACTATTAAGGAGAGAAGAAAATAAAAAAATAAGACAGAATATAACGATTGACATTGCATTTAAATTTTTGAAGATCAAAGTTGACTGGGAAGCAAGACAGTTTGACAAGTGACAAGTTCAATAGAAAAAAACTGTAAGAATAGAATTTACAGTTACATCTAGTCATTTCAACTGTAAATTGATAAGACCTTACCACCAATCTAGTATTGCGCTTAAATTCATAAAGTCTAAGTACCATAGAATAATGTTCATAACATTTACTATAGGAAAGGTACAGGGAAGCTGCATTATGGTGGTGAGAAAGTGACTGAAGCTTGAAGACATCTGATTAGGGTGCGATGGGTAAATTGTCGCCATTTTGTATTTTTGATTTTACATATGCACGGTTTTTGCTTTTGATTTTGTCAACTGCACAATATAGTAGAGTCAGTTGAGCATTATCTGTAAAAAAAAAGAAAAAAAGAGCACTGTAAGGCAATTCACTCCACCAGAAATTTGAAAACAGAATGCTGTACTGCTTGACATTCATACCGGCAGCTCCATTTTTGAGTGTCAAACTGAGGACAGTGCAGAGCATTCAGAAAGAGCTGGATGAGTCTAAATGTTTATTACGAAGGTACAGCAGCTCAGAAAACTCGCTATAAACACTCTGACAAGAAAAGGACTGCTGAATTTGTTGCTGAGTGCTCCAGACTCAACATGAAGGCCTACATCAAGTGCCTTGAGGATATAGTGCTGCACTGGGTCAAGAGTGTGGCGGCTGGAAGACCATGTGTCTGACAACAGGACTTTGCATCATGTCACAAACAGGAGAACCCAGTCATGGCTGTCAGACAATTTCTGCGACCACATCACCCCTTACCACCTAACTCCCCAGACTGTGTGGGGTGCAGTTGAGCAAGAGACCAACAAAACGCCTCGTAACACGAAAGATGAACTAAAGGCAAGGATTATGACAGCATTCACCAACTTAAACAAGGACACTGTTCAGAAGAGTTGCAGGAGATTCCGAAGTCATCTGGAGGCCGTGGTTGAAGTCAATAGTGATTTTATTGAATAAATTTACTCTTTAGTATTTCAAGATATTTTTGTGCAATTTTGGTAAATATATTTGTTAAAATTAGATGTCAGTGTTATTTTTATTTTTGCGTAATTTAGAAGACAATTTATCCATCGCACCCTATATAAAGAAACTCATTCATAAACAATCAATGATGACTCAAATTCATAAACAGATGATTAATTCGATTTCATCTTTTCTATCTTGTTTATACTGGGTTCTGTATTCACATCCATTAAGAAATAGGAAAACTTTGTTAGAAACAAAGAAAAGTGTCCTGAACTGTTATGTAATATGGCAGTGAATGCTGGACAATATCCTCACAAATGAAGAAGAGACCTGAAGCAACAAAAATATGGTTCTCCAGAAGGCTACTGAGAATCCCATGGACCAAACATGTGAGCAACGACAAAGTTTTAGAGAAAATGGAAACAAAAATGACACTTAACATTCGAAAATGCAGGAGAAATTTATAGGATACATAACGAGGAAAGAGGGCTATGAAAATTTGATACTCACAGGACAGATTGAAGGCAAGAGGGACAGTGGAAATCAACACATAACTTACCTAGTGAGCTTTAGTAAATGGTTGGCGGAACAGGATTTAGGAGAGATAAAAAAAAAGACGAAATTTATTAAGTTCTACAAAGGACAGGAAATTGTGGAGAGCTGTGATTGCACATAGAAAAAGTATTCATATCCAATTGCCATTTAATGACTTATTAGGGCCATTGTTTGATTGACTGAATTGTTTTTTATGGCTTATCAACCTTTTGCTGGTTATTGAAGTCAGAATATATTTTTAGATTGCAAGAATTTTTTGGAAATAATAATGATTTACTGATACAAGTTCTACTAATTACCGTTAGCTAGGACAAGGAGAGGTGAATTTGTAGTGGACCGGCCGTGTGAGAATGGAAGAAGTAGAGAAGATGAATTATCTCTGGCCGGTCCAGCCACATTAAAATGTTGGACCTTGATGGAGTCCAAAGAAACAAACAAGACAGATATATATGTATGTGAACAAATATATATTATTAACAAACAGGTTAAAACAGATTGATACACGAATTACAAATACATCATTTAAAACATGAAATAAAACGTTTAGTGTCTGTGTGGAAAGTTATTGTGTGTGTGTTTGAGTTGGAATGTCCGTACGGTTGTGAAATTTTGTTTTAGCGTATTCCCTGAACATGGGAAACGCTGGTTGTGTGTGAGAGTTCATATACTGGAGATGTTAAGAAAAGGTTTTTGTACCTCGCACCACGTGTGACGGTTGTCGGCCTCGAGCGAGGCAAGTTGGCCGCACGTGGGCGCAGCCGTGGAAAGAGCTGTGGAAAGAGAGAGAGAGAGGCGAAAGATCAGCCCGTATTTATACTCCCGGGAGGGAGAGACCCCTGGTGAAGCGTTAAGAAAATGAAGGGGAGCTAACTGCGACAAATTCATACTTTTCCCAAGGGTATTTGCCCATAAGTGAATATAACAAACCCAACAGAAATTGGAACCTGGCTCTTCAGTTTCCAGTTCTGAGCCATTATCCATTACACCACCTTATAAACAAGCTTACAACATCTGGTATTCCCAAGTGCTCACTTATGGGCCAACAGCATTAAGTCATGGTAGAACTATCTTGACAACTACCAAATTTTTAATTAATCTAAACAAAGCAATCAGTCAGTAATGTACTACTGTGTAACTTACTATGCTTTTTATTAAATGCACTAATTCTCTGTGGCAGTTTTAACAGAAAACAGTTCTCATTTGTCAGCTGTCTACATCAGTTAACCCACACTATATATATATATATACATATATATATATATATATATATATATTTAGTTTACGAAAAACTAGGTAATCCGTATGGGTAGACCCAAGGAGGATAAAATCCAGAGAGCTCAATGTAAATCAGAGCTAATCATTTAAATAAAAACAGACCACTTTAAGGTTCCATATAATAAATTATTTCACCACAGCCCTTTTAAAGGACAGCGGATCATCAGATTTTATTTCCAAAGGCTGAAACAAAAAATGAAAAGAAATTTACATATTTATGACGGGCAGTAATAAGTAAATTACGAAGTGAGGGAGTGAAGGGGGTAGAGAGACATGATTGAGTTAGATGTAACATTTCTATTCTTTCAAATTTAAATTTAAATTTTTAGAGGAAATCCAGACATTGACACATTAAATCTGTTAACGGAAGTTATATATTGATATGGGAGGGGGATAGGTCAAAAAGGCATAAACAGAGAGAAAGAAGTTGTGATAAAGTGTCATTAACTTTCTTTGGAATGGACGCTGTTTTTTGCTTTACTTTGAGAGTTCATAAATATTATAATTTTTTATATAAGTTTGAATGTTTAAACAGTGTAAGGAATTTAAAGTTTGGTTAAAGTTTTTTTGAAAACTTTATTACAAAAATTTTGGGGATTTAATATGAAATAGTCGATTAGAAAAATATTCATAGAATTTACATTAAAACACTAAAAATTTTATTTTCAAATCTAAGTTTACTTCTAGTTGTAATTGATTATTAAGGTGATATCTCTATCAGTTTGAATTTTATTCATGAGTTCAATTAGCAATTATTTTTAGATTGGTAATTTCTCTTACCTAAAAATTAGTTTTAAGTTAATATGGAGTGATATTTGAATGTAATATTAGAGATCTTGCTCTATCATATATTGTAAACACATCCATGCAAATTTCATATACATACGTTCCTTTACATCTGCAGTCACTCATACAGGTATACATGTACCGATATACATGGGTAATTTCATATACCTACATATATCTTTTTAAATGTTTCCGCATACTTACACACATATATATATATATAGGTGTGCCCTTAGAATTCCCTAAAAAAACTTCTCTAAAAAATATTAGGTAATGACTTTAGTATTCAATTATCAAGAATATATATATATATATATATAAGCAAATGTGTGGATGTAGATCCGACGGTATGATGAAAATGTGGAAAAGACAAAGCAAAATCCGAATATGTGAGTTTACTGTTTTTTTATTTATTTTTATATAACAAAAACAAAAAAACAGTAAACTCACATATTTGGATTTTGCTTTGTCTTTTTCACATTTTCATCATATATATATATATATATATATATATATATATATAATCACAAAAGCCCAAAGTATTGGTAAAACCAACACAAAGCCTTCCAGGTAAATAAAGAAAAAAGATTAATAAAAAGAAAAGCCAACAATAAATAAAACAAAAACCAAAAAGAAAAAAATGATAGAATAAAAAGGGAAAAGAAAACAAACTAAGAAGAAAAGATCAAAAGACCTAAACAGTAATATATAGTGTTCTATGTTTAAATTACCAAGACGGATCAAATACACTTCCAAGGGTCACGACTCAGAAAGAGGCAAAGTTTGGATTACTACTCAAGTTTCAAGCAATTGTTAATAGAGCTTGAGTATCCTTTATCTGAAATTCCAAAATCCGAAAGTTTTCCAGACACTGACATGACTTGCCAGAAATGGAAAATTTCAGAAAGCCCAGTTATGTATGTTGTCACCAGCAGTTTTTTGTTAGCGCTAATCACAGCAACATATTCATGGATTACTTACCAAATGTTTCATGCTCAGTAAAGATATTATTCAAAATGTCAAAAAGTCCTGCATTTATATATATTTTTGTACATTATTTTTATGTCAAATCTTAATTTCACCACTTAAAAATTGTGTGAGTATTAAATGACTAGCATCCTGTATCTGTATGTACATAAAATTTATTAAATTTTATATAAAACTACTTTCAGGGTATATGTTAAAATTACCTGTAAGGTATATGTATAAGCTATTTTATGAAATGTAAAGGAATTTTGTGTTTATACTTAAACATATATACTTAAATTATATTATGTTGGTGTTTAATTTACAAAATAGATATTTGTTAAAATGTCTACATTTACCCATTAATTCATTTCTTTAGATTTTATATATATATATATATATATATATATATATATAGAAAGAGAGAGCAATTTACTAAACATAGTTTAGATGTGGCACAAGGCTGAATGTATAAAGCACTCAGTGAGGATCAAACACACTAGTTGTAATTGATCTAGCAAGAGAACTTGCTAGCTATTACATCAAGTGCCCAACATACATTTTATATGTATATATATATGTGTGTGTGTGTGTATATATATATATATATATATATATATATATATATATATATATATATATATATATAATGTATTTCTAGTTGGATTATATTCTGGATATATGGGAGAGGTATTTTTATTCATGAATTTTTGGTTTATGTTGTTTCCATGGAAGCTAAACACAATCTAAGCTACTTCCACAACATATTGTACATTTTGTACTTGGCCTACTGCCAGTGGTGTCAAAGTTCAAGTCATCATCTGAAGTAAATTCAACTATTTCCCCAGCTTCAAACTCTTCATGAGAATCAAGAATAATCTACAAGGCCTCCTGGGTACTCTTAAGTCTTTACTTGCTTGATATGGTACCAAAATTCAATCATCTATCAAAAAGATAAATAAATTTAAAAATATGTTATTGCCAAATAGAAGCAGCCATATGGCTCAAGCTGATTCAGTTGCACATATCCCTCTATGATCAATTGGCAGGTCAGGTGTGTACTACCACCAAATGGAGAGGAGCCTGATTGGGGTAGTGTTTTGTGATCCTTGCTACCTTATCAACATTTGCTTTTTTTCTCATTAAATTCATATAGATTACAAATAAAACTATGTACAACTGACTATTAAATGATGAAAAATCCTTTGTGGATTTTGACATCACTCTGGGACCATCTTTTTTTTTTCTTCTTCTTTTTTTTTTTTCTTTTTTTGTCCAAATATGTAAATTTGTTTTGTTCATGCTGAGTTAAAGTTCACTATTTTTTATCCATAATGTTAAATGCGTTAAAATTATTCAACTTTTTAACAAAAAAAAATTGCCAGGTGATGTTAAAAATTGCCTCAAGACATTGTCAATTTATTTAACAGAGACTGATCGGTTATGACATGTCTCTAATTTGTATTTGGATACATTGTATTTATTTTCAATTTTTCTAGTTGAATTGTCCACCTATATTGCATATGATCCATTATTCTACATAATTAGGTTACAATAAAATTTGTATTTTATATGAATACTATCTTATGAAAGTTAAGATGTAGTAGAGTGGGGAGCCTCATATCATTGGTTCAGCAGGTGGAAGGAACAAGACCCTTGCACTGCCAATTGGTATTATTAAATTTGATTTTAAAGAAACATAATTTGAGCTGGTCTCTCTGGAAAGAGTAAAGTAGTTTCTCAAAATAGATCAGTTTTGATTTTTAAATCAAAGTAGTATTGAATCAGGTGAGAAAAATGGAAACTGAAGACTTTTTTTAGAAGAAATCATAACCAGTGTTAAATAAGGAATAATAAGAATTTTAGGGTTTCTACTGCTATGAGTATTTGGATGGGAAAATGTTAATTACTGACTTTATTATTTAAATTCATCAAATTATTATCATTATTATTATTATTCATATTTTAAATGCCATGTCTTGAAGTTTATTAAGACATGAAGGCTGAAGAAATTTACAATGTAGAACACAATGCCCTTGATAGCTGTTTACATGTGACTAAAAGGCCTGTTTATAAATAAAGTTTCAAGTATTTTTTATATTAAAGAAAAACAGGATTCAAATAAAACAATAAATCTATCACATAGATTTTTTTTTTAAGAATAATTAGCACCTTTTATAAAATTCTTTTTTGAATCAGCATCAAAATTGTGCAGGTGTTCTAAAATACATATGACTAGATAGGAAAGGTGATCCACTTAGAATTTTGCAAATGATGAGGATTCAATAATGGCATGAGATTATATGTGGCTAAGCGGTGATCCCATGGTAAGTTCCAGATGATACAAAGATTACAGCTTATACATGCATTAATTTCTTGAAAGCATATATGATGCCATGATTAAAGGAAAAAACCAAACACTTTCAGAAGAAAGGCTTTTATGATATATGCAGAAAGCAAAACCTGTCCCAGAAAATGAAAAAAAAATATATAATTCTCAGGAATTTTGAAATTCAAGTGGATCACCTTATCCATATGAGAAAAACAAATCTAATCCTTATAAACAAGGAGAAAAACAAAGTCAGTGGATGCCACTTTTCCATCAGACCACAGAATAAAATTACAGGAAATAGAAAAATAAAACAAAAAAAAACGAACTGTAAAATATGTGCTCTGCTATAGAACAAATTTTGGAAAATATAAGTGACAGTTCTACTTATCATGGAACAGTCCAGAAGGACATTGCAAAGAATTGGAAATATGAGGAAGAATCAAAATCATCTGGATATCAACATTATTAAAATCTGCTGAGGAGAGTATCAAAGTGACTTGCTGACACTTGATCTCCAGTGAAAGTCTACCATTAATACTAGTGTGAAAACACAATGAGTACAGATAATAATTCAATTTTCTTTAGATTTTTGTCTGTGTAGCTATTCAATGTTTTCTCTCAAAATAATTACCTTCCAGTATTTTTAATAATTGTTTTGAAAATTCAGTGTAAATTATAAATTATGTCACATTCTTCATTTTTTGCTACACTTTTGTGTGTAAATAGTTTAATTTTCTTGATCAATATAACTTTATACATAACAACTTAACTCCCCAAAGGAAGACTTCAAAGTGTGACATTGCCAACAATTTCTTAAATATATTCATTAGTATGCTTTATCTGAAAACCATTATAGAAACAAACCTCTTTATGACTTTTTCATTTGAAATGTCATGAGAAATTTCCCTAACCACCTCCATCTTTATTCTAGTTCCTACTAAGAAACAAATATAATGTTCTCTTTGGAGATTTAAACAGACAAAATCATTATTGAAGTTCCCATCTTGTGATTGTTTCAAATACAACAACAAAGGTTTGTTTTTATTGTTTTAATGAAAGCAAGAATTTTTATATTGGAAACATTTTTAGTGGTTGAATTCAAACCTACAAATTAGTATATACATATTGGGGCATGTACAAGTTGGCACTTAATGTACAAGTATCTCTCTGTAATATATATATATATATATATATATATATATATATATATATATATATATATATATCAAAAGTCCATACTAGAATCAGTTTGCACAGGAAAATAGGTTTCTCAAGTCCAGTAATGGTTACTGCTCTTTCCAGTATTGATGTTCATATCTAAGATATATATGTGTGTGTGGCAATAGTTTGTTCACATCTACGATAGGTGTGAACAGGCACAGATAGACATGAGCAGACTAAGCTAGCCCCTTACGTCTTTGTGTCATTATCGTTTTGCTTAGGTTGAATTGATTAAAAAAAATGACTGACATGAGCAGACTAAGGTGGACAGACAGACAGACAGATATGAGCAGATAAATAGGGAATTACACAAACTTTGATACACTGCAACAATTGTGGAGCATTAAGAGTGGAACTCAGACACTAGGAAAGCAGCTTGTGAGCCACTTCACCAAAACCAATGTCCATACATAAATAATTTATAAATGTTTTATTTCTTTTCCAAAAAGACATCACTTTTGTAGCCTTGCCAATACTGTATAGTTGTGCCTATTGAAAAAGTATGTCTTTATGTGAATAAAAACCAATCTGTACTCAAAATTTAGTCAAAGAAACCAACTTTTCAGTGTCCAAGATTTCTCTCACACTATTACCACCACTGTTAGATCATCAATCTTGTTATTCTCTCTTTTTACTTTCTTTTTTTCTTTCTTTTCTTTTTCCTTTCTTCTTTCTTTTTAATCCTTTTTCTGGATTCTGTATTGGTGCCTTGTCTTTGATCTTTCTGTTCTCTCTCCTTCACATAAACCCTTGACAGATAAACAAACACCTGATATCATAAATTCCCTAAGTCCCCCAGTTTTGATCCCACACATAGAAAAAAAAAAGCACATTGACTTGTGATTTGTCTATTTAGATTCTTCATAAAACAGACTATAAATCATTTGCCTTCATCTTGGCCACATTCAATTCATGGCCCTGTTCAACAGCTGTTGGCTCCTTTTGAAAATACAGGCTCTGTGTTAGCTATCTTTACATGTATGCTTTTATATGTATGCATATTTTTATGTATATCTTAATAACTCTCTGCACGTATGTATATGTGTGAGCATATCTTTACACATGTAAACTTGCAGATATGTATGTGTGAATATATATATATATATATATATATATATATATATGAATGTTTTATTTAAACACGCACACACTGCATATCACATCATTAGCCACTTTACGCTTTATTGATATATAAAATAAATACTTATGGTAATCTAAAAGTCTATTTGTTGAATGAAAAGCCAATTCATTCTGCACAGATGTAAACAAACAGCTTCCTTTTGTATAAAATGTTCTGAAATTCAAAGCCTCA
Source organism: Acanthosepion esculentum (assembly GCA_964036315.1). NCBI lineage: Eukaryota > Metazoa > Mollusca > Cephalopoda > Sepiida > Sepiidae > Acanthosepion > Acanthosepion esculentum. The sequence continues at coordinate 56,533,228 of OZ038506.1, forward strand.
AATTAATAGCCATCTTGTGAATTTGAAATTTTAAAATAGGTTCTTAGGTCAATTTGATAAATTGAAATATTTAATCATTTCCATCTGAAGATTTGGATTGAGATGTTATCATTATTTACATTTGGACTAATGTCCTCATCTTTGTTGTTGTTATTACATCGTTTTGGCTATTGAACCCTCCCCCTCCACCTCCACTGGCTTTATCAGATGTATATCAATCCAGCTAACCTGCAGGGAATTCCAAACCAAATCCATTATTTAATCTATGGGGTTAGACTGTTCTCATTCCACTGCTCATGTCTAAGAACTCAACGAGATATCTCTAGCCATGGGCAGTACAGCAAGAACAGTCTAGCCCTGTAGATTAAGTAAGTAGTTCACTTTGAAATTCCCTGTAGGTTACCAGGATCAATATACACCTGATGAAGGCCGAAATGTTCTGATAACACCAACAAAGATGAGGACAAAAGGCTGAGCGTAAATAGTGTAAGTAATGTTTAATCCCTTCAGAGTTTGTAAAAGATAAATCAACACTGGAAATTGCAAAAATGGTCAGCACCTACCACCAAACTATTAGGTAGTACATTAAAGTTTGTTTTTTTTTTTCTCATATTCTCTAACACTCAGTAACCCCTTTGCATGTTAGTGGCTTTATTGCCTTGTTTAGAGGGAAATGACTTTTTAAAAAATCTCTTACATATTAATAATGCAAACATTTCCATGAATACCTTTAGTTTTCTAAATTTTAACAATTAAATGTGTGAGAATCTGTGCGTAAATAATGTTGCCCAAATGTTCAGCAAATTAAAAGCACAAGATAGTTACCCAATGAAAGAAAAAAATTGTTAGAAAATAAATTTCTTTATTGTTATTGCCCTTAACTCTGAGAAGAGCCATTAACATTCCAATCTTTATATAGATAATTGAACTTGTTTGTGTTGTTATCACAAGATACCATTTTGTTGCTATATTAGTGACATGCCCGTCCTGCCTATAAAGAATCTTTAAGTTACTTTGTTGGGATGAGGTACTGCATCTCAAAATTTGGAAGTATTCAGTCAATGACCATTGAAGCCATGCTTGTCAATTAACAGCTACATAGATTTGGTTATGCCATCTGCACATCTGAGAATCAACTCCCACAAAGTACTTTCTTTGGTGAATTAGTCAGGTGAAAAAGTTGTTGGTAGTCAGTACAGTGACCACATCAGGGGCACCAGTAATATCTTACCAAGCTAATTAGAAAAGTTGGCTGGCGATCGGGCAAGTCGGCAATGTATCTGCATAGGAACTGTTTAAACTACAGAAGCAAAGTTGGTCAAGCAGACAGTGGAATTAGTGTACATAAATGTTCCATAAAATTTAGTTGTTAAATATAAGTTTATTTTCTGACTGTATTTCTGAGATGAGGTATTGTAATTATTTACACTGTTTGGACTGTTGTCCTCATCTTTATTGCCATATTCACAACATTTCGGCCATTGTATATTCTTGCCTTCTTCAGATGATTGGAATTTCAAACTGAACCATTTATTTTGTCCACTTTAGTAAACTGTTCTAGTTCACATGGCATGCCTCTTATGGATGTTTCAGATATCTCTCTTTAATTCAACCCTCTGAGTTTTTGTTCACCACTGCAGTAGCTAGGCATTGAAATCACAACTCTTTGGGACAATTCAGTGGATCCAACCAACACTTTTATCCACCTGGCCAAAAAGTGTTGGTTGGATTCTGTGACTTGACCCAAAGAGTTCAATCTTTAACATCAGGAAGAGATAGTTGAAAATTCTAGTGCACATAATGAGGAAAGAGGGCTTATAAAATTTTTATACTCACAGAACAGATTGAAGACAAGAGGGAGAGAGAGGATAACAACAATGTATAACCTACCAAGTGAACTTGACTAAATGGTTGGTAGAAAAAGATTTAGGAGAGATAACAAAAAGACAAAATTAAGAGCTGCAAAGGACAGGAAATTGTGGAAAGCCATGATTGCCATGTCCTGAAGGGACATGGCACATAGAAGAAGATTAACTAATCTGTCTGATCCAGATATTTTATTAAAATCCTGGAAAATTATAGCATGCCTTTGCTCTTCATAATTAAAAAGTCAGAAATTGCTCATTTCTTTTATTAGAGAAAGTGTTACTATTATTGCCATCATTCTGACACTTCCTACAAGAGACATCAACTTGATTCTCTGAGGTCAAAACATTTTAGCTGTAAAAAAATTGCCATCAAACCACAGGTGAGCATTCTTTCAGGCTAAACTAAATTGATTGAAAATTTCTATGAGGAATTCAACATATTAAAATTCAATTGCTTGGCTTATTTATTATTTATCTTTTAATAAAACAGAAACAGTTTTTAATTTCTACTTTTATCTTTACTCAATAAACAGTATTAACTCTTCTTCAATCTTTTCAATTTTCATTTTAACTTGAGCCTCCCCTTCAATGCTTGATGACTGAAAAACGTTAAGCAACATTCCTCTTGGTAAAACCAAATAGGTAACTGTTAAAGAAAATCAGATGCTTTCAAGTAGAAGGATAATTTTTATTTATTTACTTTTTTTTTTTTTTAATCACATTCATCCCAAGCAAGACATTAAAGTCACTGAGACACAAGGGGTTACTAGGTGTGGAAGAATTAGAAAACAGAAACATGACTAAGGTGTGAATATGTAAGTGTAATCAGCAGGAGGACTGTAGATAGCGATTGACATTACATTTAAATTTAGATTAAAGTTGGCTGGAGAGCATGCAGCCAGAAGAGAGTTCCACAAGCGAGAAGTGCAAATCATCTCAAAACAAGGCCGTTCATATTATATGAATTGCCTTATTCCAGAAGGAATACATGGTTTATGGCGATATTACACCAAAAGGCTGGCTCTTGTACAATCATCAATGTTAAGCAACATTGAAACTGTTCAGTACCTAGATGGGTGACTACTTGGGAATACCAGGTGCTGTAAGCTTGGATGTGTGGGTAGTGTAATAGATAATAGCTTGCATTTGGAAATTAGAGAGCCAAGTTCCAATTCCAGTTGGGTTCATTATATTCACATAAGTGCAAAAACCCTTGGGGAAACTATAAATCCACCTCTTCTCCACCCAGCTATGGGTTAATTAGTAGGACTTGTATCAATAAAATCATTATCATCTCCAAAAAATTCTAAGAATACTTTCTGGCTTGAAGTAACCTGCAAAGCCATAAAAAAGAAACTGTTAGTATAGAACTTATGCTTACATCTGAATATCGATGAGACCTTATTGCCAGTCTAGAACTGCACTTATATTCATAAAGTTTAGCTATCATAGCAAAGAGTTATCTAAATAATTACTTTTGTGAACAAACACTCGTTGCTACTTTTATAAGGCCAATGAATACTCGTCGTCACTTTCATAATGCTCATTGTAGTAGAGACTTTGTAATTGCAGATACAACTATAGTACGCCGTTGAACAATACTGGTGTCAGATGCCTTCGAATATCACTCATAGTACTTGCTCGATAATATTCGCTCAAATAGTAATCCGTATAATGATCCAAAAAGAGAAATAGTATAGTGAATAGAGTAGATAATAGCAGTCCATATAATAATAGAGGATAGAGTAGAATTAATGATAAATCTAGATATCATGCGACTTCTTTTATATGCGGTTCTTCCATAGCCACATGATCCACTTAATCCAATAATGGGATCGCCTGTGTTTGCTCACTGGCGATCTATATTCAGACTCAAGTTATTCCTATATAACAATTACCATGGAAGTATTTATAGAAAAGACACAGTGAGGCAACTTTATGGCAGTGGAAAAGTGACTAAATCCGAGGCACAAGACCAGGACCAATGATATTGCTGATAATGCAACTAAAGTATCATTACAACTTGTCCAGTTTTGTACTTGTAAAATCTGCAATCCTCTTGTTGGAAAACTTTTACTTTTTTATATTAATTATTTATATTGGTGTATATCAGAGATTATCAGAGATTATCAGAGATTAAGTTTTTGAATGCAAAGACACAAGTCTCCAGTTTTAGTAATGCTATCCATTTCTCTCTAGATTTTTTCAATTTTTCTTACAAGGATCTTTCAAACTATTCCAAGTACTCCACTTATGGTAGGAACGGTTATCACCAACACATTCCATAATTTTTTCTCTGCTCTCTGGTAAGGTCCTGGTACCTATCCAGTTTTTTCTGCTCTATTTCAGTTTTACTCTGTCATCTGCTAGAATAGTAAACTCTCCTATATGAAAAAGAATTTTTTTTTTTTTATACAATGATTATGTGGCATGGCTACTAAATAATGAGATGAGACTTATGTAAATTAAACCAAATTGTCTACATTGACAAAACTACATCACTTTAGGACTTTCAACAACAGTAAGAACTAAAATGGATAGCACATGTAACTCAAAGAGAAAATAATGACATATTCAAAATGTTAATGTTCTACACTACTTCAAACAAAAGGTTAGGAAGGAAGGCCCTATCAGTACTCGAACGTATAACAGTTAATTTTTCTGAAAAATTGTTTTAAGAGAAAGACTTTATAAATTTCAACTCAAAGTAGCACAGATTGCTCAGTCAAATTCCAAATGTTTCCTTATAAGGAAACAGTTAAATATTACCGTTATAAATAATTCATGAAAGTTTTAATCTGTTCACATTTTTTCTATTTGCCATTATGCATTGCTTGATGTAAACTTATTAAAAAAATATTATAATGTTATTAAAAAAAAATAATTATAATCTTATAAAAAGATGTTATAAAATGGTCATTTCAAAATTTGAATAAACCATCAATTTAATATTTTGGGATGAATTGAACTGAATCATTTTTTTGTATGTAAACTGAAGTTTATAGAGAAAAATGCATGTCAGGTGCAGTGTTTAAGTAGCAGAAGAGATTTTGTGATGGTTGTTGAAGATTTATAAAAGATGTGGAAGAAACTATTGTTATGTTCAGATTTTTGTGCACAATTTGCCTAACACTGTCTTTATCTATGTGGATGATTTCATTCTGACATTGAGTCATCAATCATTTTGTTTGAACACTCTCATTGGTTCTAACGTGCATGGGTTTCCACTATATTCATTCATGGTTCATATGTGTATGCTGCAATTCAACTTAGATAGAAGCTCTGTTTCCTTATTTAATAACCACACCTTATAGATTCCTTCTCTGTTTGAATTTCAGAGTTGCAACAAATTGTACTTTTTCTGATTCTTTCAAACAACCTCTGGTCTGGTCTGTTTGTTTATATAGTCAACTCCAAGTTATTTGGACAATTCTCAATACATCTCAATTTCTATTCAATCATATTAGTTTTCCATTCTCTTGTGATTGATTGATCGATTTTTTTTTATGGCTTTGCAGGTTACTTCAAGCCAAAAAGTATTCTTAGAATTTTTTGGAGATGATAATGATTTTATTGATACAAGTCCTACTAATTAACCCATAGCTGGGTGGAGAAGAGGTGGATTTATAGTTTCCCCAAGGGTTTTTGCACTTATGTGAATATAATGAACCCAACTGGAATTGGAACTTGGCTCTCTAATTTCCAATTGCAAGCTATTATCTATTACACTACCCACACATCCAAGCTTACAGCACCTGGTATTCCCAAGTAGTCACCCATCTAGGTACTGAACAGTTTCAATGTTGCTTAACATTGATGATTGTACAAGAGCCAGCCTTTTGGTATAATATTGCCATAAACCATGTATTCCTTCTGGAATAAGGCAATTCATATAATATGAATGGCCTTGTTCTGAGATGATTTGCTCCGTCCACTTACTCTTTGAATAACAGTTTCACTTCTGTCTTTGCATAAGTGACATTTGTTACTATTATTATCTTACTTACTGAGTATTCATATCAGTAGTAACTAGTAGCTTCCACAGGAGACAACAAATTTTCTCAATGTTCCAACATTTTCTTTGGTATTTGAATTGTTTTCTGTAACATTGTTGTCTAACTGGTCTCAGTTTTTCTTGGGATTTCTAGTTCTTCCAACCTTTTTTGGTAGGCTCTTTAGGATTGTTCCAAGCTCTCCAACAGTGATGAGTATCATAACACTCACATTCATGTTCCACAATTTTTTATTGTGTTCAGTCCTACACTCATTTTCAGTTTTATTCTGGTCTTCTTCAAAAGCAGCATCCATCATTTGACAATTATTTTTTTTTTAGTCATGCTGTCTAAATCTAGACTTCTTGCATGGATTGAGCAAAGACACCCCCCCCCCGCCAAAAAAATCAATTCTTTTTTTTTTATTTTCTGAGAGAAGATTTATGCTCCAAAACAATAAGTTATGCTGTTCTCTTTAGTTCCTTGACTGTATGGATTTAAGTGTGCTACTAGATTGGCAACTAGGTCACACCATTTTACTCTTGAACTAGCTAGATGTAATCATATGTTCTATTCTAATAGATTATTTTCTCACACTTCTCACAAATGGAACTACCTACCCGATTTCTTGCTTCTGGCATCTCAATCTTCAGTCACTTTTCCACTGCCATGATGTGGCTTCCTTTTCTCTTCTATATTTTTATGGCAGTTGTTTTAATGAGACTTTCTCTTTGGTATCTCAACTGCATGAATTTAAGTGTGCTACTAGATTGGCAAATATGCCTCATCATTTTATGCTTGTAACTGTAAGTTCTCTTTCAATAGTTTCTTTTCTCACCTGTGGAACTTTTTTCCAGTTCCTTGCCACTCACAATCTTAAATCACCATCTTCTGTATTCCTAAATCCTGTTCTCTTATTGTCCTTTTCCTCACTAACGACTTCTTATTCTCTTTCACTCTCTGTAGTTCCTTTCTTGGGGTGACGTGAAAAAATATATATATCATTGGTTTGTATAGTCAAATGCAATGGAGAGAGTGATCATTGAGAACTGTGCAAATTCTGCAAAATGATCACTCTGCCCATTCAGCCATAACTATTTTTGTTCTATCATTATTATTATTAGTAGTAGTAGTAGTATAATTTTATTATATTATTGTTATTAGAAATATAATTTTATTATATTACATAGCAGTCATACCCAGCTGGTTGATCAGAAAAAAACGTTCAATTAGAATGAAGCAAAAACAGCATCATGTTTAGATGTAACAGAGTCTATCTTCTTCAATTACTTTAAAGTACTTTCATTAAAAAACATTTTGAATTAATGCACTTACTAATATAACAGAAGTAGTCTTTATTTATTCAATTGAAGTTAGAGAAGGACATGAAGGGATTAAACAGGCAACATGAAAACCCACTTCAGACCACAATTATTTTGGAGTTTTTGAAATTCAATTGACAGTGTGCTACCAAGGATGTAAAAGAGGATATATTTATAAAGCAATTGTTAAGTTTGATTAAAATTGGTTGAAAGATCAACAAAAAATAAGAAAGAAACCAGTAAAAATTGCCATTTTTCGCTATTTACACGTGTTTTCACTATATGGGTGAACACAATTATCAAGTTAAATGACTGTTAACAATCAAGTTATTGGTGGCTACAATTAAGTGAAGTTTGTATTAGATTGCTTGAAAATTGAGGGAGTTTTTAGTTTAAAATTTGTTGAAATTGATTTGTGTTGAAAATGATTTTTTGTTTTTCGCTAAATCCAGTGTCATTGAAATAAAAATGAGGTATTGTTGACCTTGTTATGATGTAACTAACCTACAAACCAAAATTGAACAAAATCGGAGGAAAAATTTGAATTTATCGATTTTTCATCAGCTTTTTCAATTATTGATTTTTTAGAAATTATCGATTTTTTTAATGCTAAGAACCTATCTCTTACATTGTACAATGTATGTGCCAAGTTTGGTCAAAATCGGTTGGATGGATCTCAAGTGAAAAGTTATCACACAGACAGACACACAGAGATATCCTCTGTTTTATATATTATATTATTAGTAGTAGAAATATAATTTTATTATATTATTATTAGTAGTAGTAGTATAATTTTATTACATTATTATTAGTAGTAGTAGTAGTAGTAGTAGTAGTATAATCTTATAAGAATTTCATGGCTTTTGTGACAAAAAGTTGTTTGTATCACTTGTAATGTTCTATCCTATACTATTAAACTTGTTTAAAAATGTATAATTTGGGATAAGTTTTTATTTTTATATTTCTTTGAAACAACAAACTATATTGCTTACATGCATAAAAAAAAAGATTTTTTGTTTATACATTAGAGATAAAAGTACAAAAATTTTATCAAGAATTGATTTTGCAGACAAAAGCAAAAATAATATCGTAGCCATAGCAACACGGAATATTAAGAAACAAAAAACAGTTGATCTTGTTGATTTTAGTACAACATAACAAAACTTTGATAAAACCTATTATCCATTGCAGTAAATATGATTAAAATCCAAAGTGTTTAATTATACTAAGTGTGTGTTTAATAAAAGTCTGACAATAATGCATTTCTATAGTAAAGTTATTTGCAATGCATTTAAATTATATGTATAACAGTTGGCTGTCAGTAATGTTTGTCTTAATTCCTGGCCATTGAGAATACATTTTTTCCTGATTTTAATGTATTTTTATAGTTAAATCAATTTCAACATATTCCTTGAGTGAAAATATATACAATGCATTTTATATTATACATGTAGCATAGGTACGAGATTGCTAAAAAAAGTGCATAACATGATGAAAAAGACGCCAAACTTGACGAAAACAAAATTTTATCGTCTAAATGTTTGTTATTATTAAGAGGAAAGATCAAAGTTTATTTTAATTATTTTAAAAAATTTTCCCTTGTTTTTAGAACAATCTGAATTTTCATTTAAAAATCCTTGTTTTTCTTTGTATCACCAGAACTAGTAAAATAACTTACAAATTTTAGCTTTTTTTTTTTTGTATGACACACATTAATTTGGAAAATCTTGCAAAAATAAAAATAAGGTACCTAACGTAGCTGTTTTTGTTAGTAATCAGGTCTGTTATGCGCCATGCGTGATACACGCTTCGGCGATCCTGTATCTTTCAATACATGAATCACAAGGTAGATTTTTTCCTGCAGTAGGTTGCCATTTCTTTCTGCGGTAAACCAGTTGCCATCCAAGGCTATAGAACCCAGTCTGTCCTGCTATTTACCCATAGATGGTGGGGAGAAGAGAATTCATACCTTTCCCAATTCATACCTTTTTTGCTATTCATTACTCCACCGTGCATCCCTGTTAGTAATACTTGTCTCAATCCCTGGCCACTGAAAATCCCTTAATTTCTATATTTTTAATGCATTTCTAATAGCTCTGTTCTATCAGAAATTATTGTGATTATATATTTTTTCTTTTTACTTAATTTGATAATATATTTTTTCTTTTAAATACTATTTTAGTTATTTTTATTTATTCAATTTATTTTATTTTATTTCTGGCGGCAAATTTGTATTCAAGCAGTTTTGAAAATTTTGAAATTGCTTATGTTGTAGTTCTTAATTTTGGCTTCTTTCCTGAAAGAACCTTCTATTTTTAATTTCATTTTTATTAACAGGTGAGCATATTTAAAATTGCCACCATCTGCAGCATTAAAATTGGTTTATTCTCGTAAAAATCAGTTTCTCTGTCTTTTCAGTTAAAATGTAAAAAAGAAAGACGGAGAAAGAATAATAATAATATTTAGTCCTCTGCAGCAGAAAGAAACTCAAGTTTTTAAAAGTTTGGGTTTAGAGAAATAGTAAACCCCAAGTTAAAGGGAATTTTATCAATCTACTTTTATTTTAGTATTATCTGCTTATATAACTCATGATATAGCAAGTAGGATTTAGTAAAGAAATACGTTAAAATTTTCATTACTTCCTTTTAATAATTGCATAGTATCCTGTAAAAGTTTGATATTAAAAGTAGAAAAATGCAAAGTAATCATGGTTTAATTTTGCTGTTGCCTGTATTTGAACCTGGTAGATGTAGGTAAGGTTTTGGCTTTTCTTATGACTACCCACTGACATTACCACTTCTCCACCAATTCCCTGCTTAGCTTTAGTTTATATATCGCTTACTTGTTTTTTAAGTGGTATTTTTCTTCAAGATGTAGATGATCATAGCTCTCCACACGTTTTTATATTTTTCCATTAATAGATGTGAATTACAGTATAACCTGGATATAAGAGAAACCCGGATATAATAGAGATTTTCTCTGGTCCCAAATTAGAGCCTGTGTTAATAAAACAAAATAGACCAAACCCGGATATAAGAGTTGTCGGGACCGGAGAAGTCTCTTATATCCGGGTTTCTCTTATATCCGGGTTTCTCTTATATCCGAGTTTGGTCTAATTTATATACATTAACACAGGCTCTAATTTGGGACCAGAGAAATCTCTCTTATATCCGGGTTTCTTTTATATCCGGGTTACACTGTACTTAGACTTTTTGAGAAAGATTGTGGAGTGTTTTCCAGTTGCCTTTTCCATAGTTCTGAATTCAAGTAGTCTTTCCCCTAGACTCACTACCATCCAAGGCTAGAGAGCCTAGTCTGCACTGCTATTTAACCCATCTCTGTTTAAATAGAAGAAATGGATTCATGCCTTTTTCAGGGGCATTTGTGTGAAATGAATGCAATAGACTAGGCTGGAAATTGAACTCAACTTGCCAAGTTCATTTACTGTGACCCCAACAATTACACTACTCTTAGGTGCCTCATGAGGGGGTCTAGATATTTCTTTTAATTAAATTTTCAGTGATTACTCGCCCCCCCCCACCAAGCTTATTAAAACCACTCTATGTATTAATTCCACACTTTTGACCCTTTAAATGGTTTTCTTACACCACTTATATTAACACCCCATTTATTGCCTACTGAGATAAATCCCCACCCTTGCAATTAAGAACCACCTTTCACACACCTTGTATTTGGTACATAACAGTAGCTGCACATATATATGTGTGTGTGTGTGTGTACACACATATTCTAGGTATTTAATAATCTTAGATGTACAAGTTGTCTACTGGATGGTGGCTTGGAATGACAAATTGGAGAGCCAAGTCCAAATTACAATCAAATACCCTGGGAAATGGTATGAATACCTTGCTTCTTCCTCCCCAGTTATGGGTTAAATTGTAGGACAGACTGGACTCATTAACCATAGTTAGCAATCGGTCTAGGATTGGGCTAACTCTGAATTCAAGAGCGTACATGGCCCTATTGCTGTGATAGAGATACCTTAAGCAAGATTTCAGTTAAGTATCGACCAAAGTGCTTTATTAAAAAAAAAAACTCAATGAACAAGAGTTGTGTATGGATCTATGTAATCAATCATGTAACTATTGCATTGGCAGTTTGAGTCAGGTTCAAATGAGTAATGGCTTTTGAGAAACCACTGCTCTAGTACAACATATCAATTTTGTTTCTATACTTAGTCTGGTGCAAGAGTAAAAGTTTAAACTGCTGTGTGACACTGAAACTAGTTACAACAGTTTTTAATAGTAATATTTTACTAGATATATGTTATTTGTGAATGGAGATCCTCAATATTAGATGCTTTCTTTGGGATAAAAGTGGAAATGATGTTGATATTTCTAAACAAATGATTAAATTTAACATAAAATTAATTTTGTTTCAGAATGTAACAAACTTTAAAATATATATTTTTTTCTATATTTTCTAACGTTTTATATTTCAGCTTAAATGACCCATTTTATTAGAAAGTGATTATTATTTTGCATTTTATTTGATGACGTATAAGGACCCTTGCTATTTGCATTCAGTTTTAC
>OZ038506.1:56549962-56554962 GCA_964036315.1 Acanthosepion esculentum
TTTTTCTCGAATTTGTGGGGGTGGTGAAATGAGTTATTGTTATTTTTTAAGTGGTCCAAAAATAACAGGGGATAGGTCTACAACTATGTCTGCAAGTATTTTGGCAGTATTTGCTCTTGTAATGATTGGTTATCAAACAAACCTCCTGATGGAATGTTATTGGTTGAAATATAGTATTAAGAAGCATATAAATTTCACTAGAAACAAAGCTCAGTGGATAAAAGTGTTCATTGAATAACCCAAAAAGTGACTTGACCCAGAGAGTAATGAGTTCAATATCTGGCCACAACAGAGGGAGCAAAAAAAAACTTGGAGAGTTGAATTACTAAGCGGAATTAACTGAAACTGAGATATCTAAATAAAGGGCTCGGTTCAAAATTCCAACATATATCACCTGAAGAAAGCTACAGTGTACAACGGCCAAAACTTTGTGAATATGGCAGTAGAAATGAGGACATCATTTCAAACAATGTAAATAATTATAATACCTCATCTCAGAAATATAGATATATTTACAAGAGTACTGAATACTAAACAATCTCCTCACAGATGAAGAAGAGACTTGAAGCTACAGAGATGTGTCTCTACAGACGGATGCTGAGAATACCATGGAACAAACATGTGAGCAACGATAGTTGTAGAGAAAATGGAAGCAAAAAGGACACTTAAAACTTATACTTAACATCTGGAAGAGTTGGTTGAAATTTATAGGGCACATAATGAGGAAAGAGGGATTGGAAAATTTGACACTCACAGGATAGATTGAAGGCAAGAGGGATAGAGGAAAACAACATATAGCCTACTTAGCAAGCTTGAGTAAATGGATGGCAGAACAGGGTATAGGAGAGATAACAAAAAATAAAATTTATTACAAGCTACAAAGGAGAAGAAATTGTGGAGAACCTTTATCACCAGGATCCTGAAAGGACATAGAAGTTTATCTTTACATCTACCATACAATACTATATATTTATATTAATACAATACTATGCATTTATTAATGGTTCAGTTATGATGAAAAAAATACATGATAGATTAATTATATGACAAGAATTTGTCTTTTAGATTTTAGCAAGTATGACCAGATTTATGCATAAGCTGAGCAAGATAGAGCTGAATGTCAATTTATATTATTTAGAAAAAAAACTCATATTGCTACTTCAGTGATTCAATGATTTTCTTTTGTATTCTTATGAAAAGCAAAGTTTTGAAATCAATAAATTCTGTCACCTGAACTGTTAAATCAAGCATTCAGACCCATACAAACATGCTAACAAAATATTGCCAAAAATAGTTTTTCATTGTAATTTTATAGATTACAAGTTGAAAACCTGTCCCATAGATGGGATTTTAAATTTAGTTTCTTAAGAAAGCCTAAATAGAATCTTTGACCCCAAATAAGAGATCATAATTATGATTTAAAGTAATTTTTTTATTATTAAACCATTCTTTATTTTCATTTCAACAATAAACACTCAACACTAAACGATATTATTTGAAATAAATGTAATCAAGAGGTTAGTGTTTAGAGCCATTAAACTTAAACAAATCTAAACACGATATAATATTTGAAGTCGTGATTTCCTAGTGATTTGACTGGAGGGGAAAAGTAATGAAAAAAAGTTCATTATTTTAGAAATTTTCAGTTCTCTTTAAACACAAAGATAAAGGTTAGGTCTAACTAATCTGATAGACACAAAGTAAGGGTCCAGTTTAGCATTATACTTACATTGTAAATTGATTACCCATTTAAAAATGTTAAACGTTTTGCAATTGTCAAAAGTTGATATACTAAAACCATGTTCTGTGATACAATTAGTAACCAAAGAAAACTTGATGGCTTTTGTTTAAACTGTCTGTGAGTGATGGACAGACAAAAAAATGACAGTTGGTGAGTTATAGTAAAATGGTAGTTTTTATTTGTGATTCTCAGTAGTAAGAAGAATCTTATAAATTTTCTGTTTTAGGTTATTTGATTGGGAAGAAAGTGAAGTACTGCCAAGCTAAAAAGTTTATTCATTTATTTAAATTGTACATGACAACCAATGAAATAAAATTCTATGACTTTTATATTATTTTCATTATTTTCTCTAATTCTTCTTTTATGTGCCATGTCCTTTCATGATCATGACTCTCCACAACTTTCTATCCTTTCTAACCCTTAGTAATGTTTGTTTGTTTACTATCTTTCCTATTTCCAGTTCTGCCATCCATTTACACATGCTTGTTAATTTGGTTACTCGTTGTTTCCCTCTGTACCTTCAGTATATCCTGTGAGTGTCAAATTCTCCAAACCCCCTTTTCTCATTATGTGTCCCAGAAATTTCAACCGTCTTTTGCCATTCAGTTCATGGCATTCTCAGCATCCTTTTGTAGAACTACATCTTTGTTGCCTTATCTCCTCTTCATCTATGAGGAAACATGAAGTATAGCCAAACTCAAAAATCCATTCATTTATCTAAACTGTGCATGGATCCCTGAAAACCTATAAAATATGATTATATGTCTTTGAGATTGTTTTCCTTGTTTCCTTTTATTAATCATTCCAGATTTGATGTCATTTATCTACTCAATAATTATTCTTAGCAAAACAGTTTAATACATGAACTAATAATAAATAAGGGAGAATTAATATTATTTCCACAATTAGCAGGAGTAACTTTTGCATAAGTATTTGACCCTCATTCTGCAATAAATTAGGTCATAAATTTACCCGTTATACCCTCTCCATGTTGTAATTCTCAACATCCATTTGGGATGTCTGCATTGATTTAACAAATTAAATGTCCCTTTATTTTTCAAATCATAATAAAAGCCAAAAAGCAATCTAAGGACCAGAATTTTATTCACTATTTTCTCTCCTACACCTATCGTTTGGTTCATACTCCTCCCCAGTCTTTTGAACAGGAGTATAGGTTTACACCTTGTTTCCAGTTCCTTCTAAAGTCTGCTTTATTTCTGTACTCTTAATGTATGTACCTGAACTCTATTTATTTGTACCTATTTATTTGATTTTATAATTTTTTTCTCTCCTCCACAAATAGGAGTAGATATGTTTGCCTATCATCCAGTTCATAGATTTCCCTAGTCTTTTGAATAGGGATAGATGTTTATCTCTTGTTTTCAGTTTAGGATTGGGTTTCCAGTTTCTTCAGCTCTGTACTCCACATGCTTGTCCTTTCTTATGCTAATATAAGCCCACACAGTAACCCTCTACCTTGAGTAGCTCTTGGGCCTTGTGAACATTAGTTTAAAAAAAAAAAGAAATGTTTGAAGTTTAAGTCTGGGGAAGGCTGTAAGAAAATTTCTAAACAGTCTGATATATTCCCTTGTCTTATCCATTGTCCATAAATGGAAAGAAATTAGCACCATATCAATGCTTACAAGATCAGATCATTCAAAGATTATTTCATCCTGAGTATGACAATAAAATACATCCAGCAGCAAGGCCTCTGATTGGGAGATTGGAGGTTTTGAGGAGCATGGAACCACCACTTAATTGCTGTTGTTCTCAGGTTCACCCTGAACTGGGGTAGTAGCATCTGTTAGGGTCCCAACTATGGGCAAATAGTGAACTCCACACAAACAAAAATCAACAGTACATTTTTATAATAAAGTGAGCAACAATACATTTTTATAGCAAAATGGCAATCAATGCAACACTAATAAAACATAAAAATACATTTTTATACTAAAAATTACCAACAATACATATTATAATCTACAATCTATATATCTAAAAAAAAACAACTTTACCTGGAAAGTATGAAATTATGTACAAAATATGTAAATTTCAACATTAAATAACCCATAGAGGTTATGCTACTAAACAAAATCAACCAACGAAAGATGATTTCAACACAATAAGTGACTAAAATCACAAGGGAAGTTTCTTGCAATCAAGTATAAAGGATATTAAGAAAGGTCTGAAGACTGCTGGAACAGATGTACAGGTTGCAACAATTTGTAGGACATGGAACCAAAAAGGATTTCTCAGTTCGCACAAAAAAAAAAATCATTACAGAAGAAACAAAAAACAGGCTTGTTTTGTATTTGGAAAATAAAATAAAAAGCTTTCAGATCAGATGATTACTGGTATATAGTTAATTAATAAGGCAAAACAAAAATTGAAACTTTTAGGACGTAGCCAGTAATGTTACATTTGGTGGGGAGTCACTGGGCACAACACTTTAATGCAGCAGGGACCAGTTAAAAACACTAGTAAAGAACAAACAACGAATGCCGTATAAAAAATTCCAGCCATTATGATCAAGCCACTCCTTTGTTGCTCATCCGTTGGGTGGCATTTTTGTGCAGCAGAATGATATCCTTATGCAAATATTTTGTCTACTTTCAACACTAATGTTGCACAGGTGCAAGTGTAGCTCCAGTTACTTGACACTACATAACACAGAGAAGGAATGAGTGCATTTGTTCACCAATGGGAAAAATACACTAATCTCAACAGGGATTGCCTAAACATGTTGCATAGTAAAATGTTGGTAACATATGCACAATTTGTACTTTACTTTCTAGATATTCCTCTTATATATATGTATAGGGTGTATCAAAAATACTTTTACAAACTTTAGAGGATGTTTCCTTACACCAAAACAAGAACAAAAGTCTATATAAACATATATCCGCAATTCCTTTGTATTTAAGTTATTAAGCTTAAAGTTTATGGTAAACACTGTTAAATGTAAAATCCAAGATACAATCCAAAAATACTTTCAAAAGCTTTGGGGTGGGTTTCTGACACCAAAACAAGGTAAAATGTCCATATAAACATATGTTCAAAAGGCCATCATTTTACCTCAATTCAGCAAATGTTCAAAATATCCTCTGCTTACTTCTGCACCTGGTAGATCAACTCACAGACCCTTTGAAATTCTCCCACATGTGGTCAAATGGTTTTGTAGGCTCACATGACATGTTGATAAAGTGTCTCTGAATTATTAGTGTCTGCTGCATAAACCAATTGTTTTAGCTGGCCCCCC
>OZ038506.1:56562462-56679962 GCA_964036315.1 Acanthosepion esculentum
CATGGGGCAAATTTCAAAATTTTCATCATATTAAAAAAATAATTCCATGATAAAACTCTCTTACCATATATATATATATATATATGTATATATATATATATAATGTCTGTGTAGTGACTTTGTATCATATATAAGAGAGAAAGATTTATCAAAAAATTTCCTCACATACAGGCACATGTATAGGTGTATGTATTTGCTCTCTCTTTCTCTCATATATGAGGAAGAGAGAGTGTAAGATTTATCATTAACAAATTTTCACACATGCATATGTGTGTTTATTCCCTCTCTCTTGTATATGAGAGAGAAAGATTTATTATGAAAAGAATTTTTACATACACTCATTATTTATTTATATATATATGTGTGTTTGTGTGTATATATATATATATATATATAGAGAGAGAGAGAGGGGGGAGAGAGAGAGGGTGGGGATTTAAAATTCCATGATGTAGATTTTAATCTTTTATTCGTTTTCATTATTGATTTATATCTGTCAACTTGCTTACCTGTTTTTTTTTGGGGGGGGGGTATCTTCCTTCATAATGCTTCCTCCATGCATGTGTAATAAAAAGACTACTTTTTAAATCTTTAGGTGCTATTCTCTTCTTTTTTATATCAGATCCAATTTTAACAAAAAGGATTTTTTTAAAATTCAGAGTTAAGAAAACCAAAAAAGAAAAGGTGGATTCTCCTTGATTTATCTTGAATATTTTATGCTACTTTTTTTTCTTTTCTTTTTTTTTTTTTCATTTTCACATCAGACCTATCTTGGTAGCCATTGCTGGGGGAACAGGACAAAATGACCATGACTTGTCTCCATAAAACTCCAGTCTCTTCAGGACTATTCTTAACAATTCTTCTTTTACTTTTAATACTACTACAACTAACAAGAAAAAAAGAATCCTTGTCACTTTCTTTTGTTCTTCTTTATTAATTTTTCTTTATTGTTTAATTTCTTATTCTCATTTTATTTCCTTTTTTTTTTATTTTTTCATGAGATCAAAGTTATTCCCATAAAGTACACGTGGCTCTGCATGAAAGAAATTGTTAGGACACTAAATTATTCAACTGAAAAATGAAATTAAACTATCTTTTGAAAAAGCAATCATATATTTTGAAAAAACTTGTCAAATTATTGCTAGCAAATGATTTTATCTGTTTGATTGATAGATATGAATAGATATTCATAGTTTTATATTGATAGATATAGAAAGATAATTAGATATGAATATAAATAGAGATAGATATATGAATGGATATAGATAGATATGAAGAGATATAGAAACCAATATGGATAGATATGAATAAACTGATAAATAGACAAAGGTAGATAGATCTTCCTCATTCTCTGTGTGCAGCTACCCAGTTCTGGCTGCAACATATTGCACCTATGTAGATAAGTAGTCAGTAGCCAGCATTGACAGTTTACTTATATGTGCAAGCAGAAGTAAAAGGTGGCGGGCTGGAGGAAGGAAGAAAAAAAGAAGTGCAGAATGAGAGGAATCAAGAAAATATAGGAAGGGAATGATTGAAAAGCTAGAAATGATTGGGAAAGAAAGAAAATGCAAATTAAGGCACAAAGAGATTAAAAGAAAACATTGATAGGAATGATGAATAAAGGAAGAAAGAAAACATTGATAGGAATGATGAATAAAGGAAGAAAGAAAACAAAAAGAAGCAAAGAAAAAGAATAGATGAATGATAAAAAGAAGCAAAGAAGAGAAAAATAGGGATTGAAAAAAAAAAAAAGAATATCCTGGAAAGAATAGAAGAAACTGGAAAAAATTAAATTAAATAATGATGGGTAATGGAGAATGAGGTAGAAAGGAAGAATGAGTGAACTTAAGAAGAAAAATGCAAAAAAATAATGAAAGAGGAAGAAATTAAAGATTAGGAAGAAGAGTTAAAAAAAAAATAGAAAATGAAAACTAAAGAAAAAATGAAAAGGTCGAAAAATAGAAAAGAAGGAATCAAAGAAAGAGGCAGTTAAAGACAGGAAATGAAGAAATGAGATGGAAGTGAATAAGAACGAAGGACGGAAGGAAAGAAAAAAAGAAAATGAAATAAAGGAACAAAAATTAAGTACAATTTTTTTTTTTAATATGTAATAGTAAATAAAAGGGAAATAAAAGATAAAAAAAAAATTAAAGAATTTAAAAAAACAAAATATCCCAGTATGTTTGCATCATATTTCTTATTTTCAATTGGATTGTACATGTCAATAGTCGGTGTTGTAGAAACCATGTTACCTGCCTTTTCTTCTACATCCTGTCTTCCAACATTGCTCAAGAAAGATTGCATGGTAACATGTAATGCAAATCACTTTTCTAAAAGTAGACGGCGCCATCTCAGTGCACTCTTGAAATCATATTGAGTTACAAAGCCTTGTGGAGCCTCTTTCTTTTAATTTTTTTAATTTTTCCATATTTTTTTTTTTTCCATATTTTTTTTTTTAGCGCCCCCCCCACACACCACCACCACCACCACCACCTTCTTTTTTTCTTTCTTTCTTTTTTTCTTTTTTTTTCCTTTTTTTTTCTTTTTTTTTTTTTCCCCCTCCATTTCATCTTTTCATATGATATTACCGCAGTCTTTCATTAAGAAAGGCTACCTTGTATTTTGGATGGCTTCTTCGATTTTCTTTCTTCCTTTTTTTATGGTAACTGGGAAGGGGGGTAATATTTTGCATATTTCCTCAGCTGAAAAGAGACAGTAAGAGAAGCAGATATGCCAATAGATGACTTTCTTTAATTTTATGTTGGCACAAGAAATTAATAAATGCCGAAGGTAATGTTGGATCTATCAAAAAATCTGACGGTAGTTTCTCTTTGATTATATTATCTATTTTTCTCAATTTACCAACTTAGCCATTTTTACATAATCTCTACCTTCTTGGTACTTTTTCACCTACTCCAGCTCTCTCTCTGTTTGCCTATTTATCAATAGTAACTAAGCTTATCTTAATAAGGCACAAACCACAAGTGTTTGGCATCTGATAAGAACCAAATTCAATACTCTATATGAAGGTATCCATATTAGGCTAAGTCATAAATAATTTCCATTTTTGTTTATCAACTTTATTTTTTACAAAATAAAGTGCTGCTGCTGTTAAAACTAATGCTATGAAGGTGTTGAGCACCTTGACCCTCCAGGTCTCACAGTTTGGCAGAGTGCCAGAACATCCTCCAGCACCAGATTAATCTGCTGGAGGTCCTGGCAGACAATATCCTTCCAGCAGCTACATGGTCTGCCCTGAGATTGTCTCCAGTTTGCAGATGGTGGTTTGAACTGGTAGATAACTCTGGAAGGGTAGTCATCAGAATGTGACTGAGCTAGTGAACACAACACTGAAAGATAAAATAAGATGAAAATGTAATTGACTAAAATTACATTTTATTCAATTACATTTTCATCATTATATTATCAAAATTTAAATTCCTTCCAATAAAATAAAAACAAATAAGATGGTCTTCTTGTCAAGTAGCTTAATTTATATTCTATATTAATACTGTGGAGTAATGGATAGTGGCTTGGATTGAGGAATTGGAGAGCCGAATTCAAATTCCATTTGGATCCATTACATTCACTTATATACTAATACCCTTGAGAAAGATATGACAGACCTGGTTCTATAGCCTTTGATGGCAACTGGTCAACCGCAGAAAGAAATGGCAACCTACTGCGGGGAAAAACTCTGCCTCGTCAGTCATGTATCGAACGATACATGATCGCCTAAGCGTGTATCACACATGGCACATAACTGACTGATATTAATGGTTTTGACTTTGGTCTTCTTTGCATTTTTGTTGGGTATCAGACTTTTAGATTAAGCAAAATATTAGTCCATTGCCATAGGTGCCACTTTCAATAGAAAGGCTTCTGTATATTATTCAGTTCTGAAAATAATGTCACTTTTAATATCTGAAAATTTATAACCAAGTTAAAAAGAAGTTTAAATTGTAAAAAAAAAAAATTGATTTTGAGATGTAGTTTTGACATCAAGCAGTGTGTTGATTATTTCAGCATGAGTCATAAATAATTTCTGTTTTCATTTATCATCGTTATTCTTTTAAAAAAAATACAATTACATTTTATTCAATTCCATGTTCACCGTTATTTGCAATGACTTGTTGCCACTTATCAGGCAGCTCTTTGATACCTTTTGAATAAAATTCCGCAGGTTTTGATATGAAAAAAGGTAATAATCAGTTGGTGAAAGGTCAGGTGAATATGGCAGATTGGATAGAACAGATCAACTAAGTTGCCAATTTTTTTTCCTGTGCCATTCTCACTGAATGCAGGTTTGCTTTGTCATTGCAGAGGAACATTTTTTTTTTTTTTGGCAAGTGCAGGGCACTTTTCAGCAAAATTTTATGGACACATTGCAGCTACTGGACATATAAACATTGTTGGTTACAATCCTATATGGAATAACTGCAAAAAACACTTTCTCCTCCCCAATTTAAAAGCAGAAGCCCACAAATGCATGCTAGGATGTCTTCCTAGCCAATAAAATAGGCTGGTTCTCAGTTTCATATGACTCGGCCCCAGTCTGTCTTGCCTTGAAGTCAGAATGCTATGTTCATTTATCTGAATTTACTCTTTTGTGTCAACCCCAATTCTTAGTTTGTGAACTTTTTGCCATATCACTTAATTTGCCTGGCATATATTGCTTTACTTTTATTTTTCTTATTACTTATTATGAACATTGTTAATTCTGTTTGTTGGGCAATTCTGCCATTTATTTACATTTATCCATGGCCAGTTACTCTACAAATGTCCATTGAGTTTTTCATTCCATTTTAAGAACATTAAATGAATAATACTTTGACAATCCTGCCATACACATAACATAACATTTCTTCCATGGAGCTCAGCTTTCTGGGTGAGCTATAGAGATTTATCCTTGTCGATCCACTGCCTTTTGGGTTGAATATTGTTGTATATATGATATATTTAAGGAACTTATAATTATAATGATATCTTTACCATTATAATTAATTCCCAAAAGTGTAAAGTACTCAATCTAATATAAATGTTTTTTTTTTCTTTTTCAATACCTTTATAACTATCTCAGCCACATCTATACTTACCTCTGTCATTATTCTTTCATCATTTCTATTATTAATCTCTAGTTAATCTACTTACTACTTACCTATGCAAATGCATCAATAAGTCTGTATTTGTCAATATAATGTCCTTCTTTGTCAGTGGTAATGATAATATTAGGCGTTTCCTTATAAGGAGACATTTGACATTCACTGACTGAGTAGCCAGCACTGCTTTAGCCGAAATTTATGAAATCTTTCTCATAAAAACAATTTTTCAGGAAAAACAGTTTCTCAAGCTGTTATCTCTCTTTCTAGTATTGATTGGGGTTTCTTTCCTCACCTTTTATTTAAAATAATGTAGAATATCAATATCTTCATGGTAAATGCAGGGTGTGGCAGAAATACCTCATACATTAAGACATTAGCTAAATTAAAATACCATTGCCCCTAATGTCTTAACATTGTGTGGAATTTTTTTTTCTGCTGCACCCTGATCATAGACTATATAGTGAAAATTTTAAATCCAAATTCAACTAATGACTAAAAGTATGACTATGAGCTTATTAGTCCACCTTTGTATCTTTGTGCGTAAATGTTATATATATATACATATATAACAAACACACTATATCTGGAGGAGTAATCTGTGTGTGTGAAGTAACTTTATCCTCATTTTCCCAGTTAACAGTAATTTCCAAAGTCATATCTGAAACTAATTTATTTCCAAAAGCAAAAGATATACAACTCAATGCCCTCCCTGATGCCAACCCAAAATTTATGTGGTATTGATTCTTTTTTTTTTCCATTAGCTCCATTATTTCTGGTTTATTCACTCATAATTCATTCTTTCATCCAACCTCCTTCTCAATAGGACATCAAAATGGCCATTGAAATCACAAGTAATTACTATACATTCTGTTCTGTGATTAAGCCACTGTGCCCAAGAAGACTCTAAAGAATCCACTTGGAACACACGCTCCGATCCTTGCCCTGAGTCTACACAGAATTGATGAATAAAAAAGGAAGAAGTTCTTCGTTTACTTCAAAGAGAATATTATCTTTTGATGCTCTTTCTCTTTTTGTTACTCTCTCTCTCTCTTTCTCTACCCACACTTCTATTCCCAGCACTTGTACACCTACATAAGGAACACACACATGCACATACACAACAGATATATATATATATATATATATATATATATATATATATATATATATATATATATATGAGAGAGTACTTAAGCACATAAAATGCACATGATGCATACTGAATATGTACACAAAAATTTAAACCTTTTTATAATGTGCCAATAACTTATACTTTTATGCATTCATTCAAATGCATATTTAGTTATGTAGGATGAAGATTGAATTAAATTAGACTGATGTCTCGTTACTGGAAATGTTTTTCACACCTCAAGACAACACTAACCAATATCCTCCTGGTGTCAATTTAAACTGGCATCTTCTTTTTTCATATATCTAAATTGTGATTATACACTATAATTTTGAAAAGTGAAAATTTCACTGAATATTTTAGAACATTTCCAAAAGACAGGAGAAACTTTAAGCAAAATGATCACAACATATGAAAGAAAAAAAAGGTATCAGTTTAAACTGACACCAGAAGGATATAGGTTAACTTGAACATTTATATAAAATCTACCAAAGTGTAGTATCTGTTCTTTTGGGGAGATAAAATGTAAAGTTATGTTAAAGAAACATTTATCTATATTTTACTCACCTATATTTTCCTTTTTTTCTTATTTCTTTATTTTTCTTCATTTTCTTTTTTTCTCTTCTTTTTCGTTCTTTTCTATTTTTTATTTTTTCTCTTCTTTTTCTTTTTTGTGTTTTTCTATTTTTTCTTTTCTATTTTTTGTTCTTTTTTTCTTTTTTTTCTTCATTTTTCTTTTTTCTCTTCTTTTTCGTTCTTTTCTATTTTTTATTTTTTCTCTTCTTTTTCTTTTTTGTGTTTTTCTATTTTTTCTTTTCTATTTTTTGTTCTTTTTTCTTTTTTTTCTTCATTTTTCTTTTTTCTCTTCTTTTTCGTTCTTTTCTATTTTTTCTCTTCTTTTTCTTTTTTGTGTTTTTCTATTTTTTCTTTTCTATTTTTTGTTCCTTTTTTTTTTTTTTCTTCATTTTTCTTTTTTCTCTTCTTTTTCGTTCTTTTCTATTTTTTATTTTTTCTCTTCTTTTTCTTTTTTGTGTTTTTCTATTTTTTCTTTTCTATTTTTTGTTCTTTTTTCTTTTTTTTCTTCTTTTCATATAAAATGTTACTTTCAATTTATATAGTAAATTTTATGCAAAATAAAATGATCAAATAATTCTTAAAGTTATTGCTAAAGATGCCTCACATAAAAATACCACTTTAATATCAAGTATATATAAATTATATTGACTGAGAACTTTCATGAGGGGCTTACATCCCCCATCACATTGAAACATTGGTTCCCATATGACCACGAAAGGTAAGCAATATTGAGCCAATGTTTGTCCTTGGCTCTTATGCATATTCATATGTATGGGCTCGTCACCTTAAAAATGACTTTGTGTCAAATCCTGCCTTAGTGGGGCGGTTAGGTAAATAATCACTACTCTGCCGTTTGGTCAGGATGAAAGCATAGTATCTGTTCTCTCTTCATTTTGAGATAGGAGAAGGCATCTAGTCCTGAGGATTCCAACACTATGGCAGTACTTTCTTCATTGCACAAAGAGAGGTGAGTGGTGTAATATCAATGTCAGCATGACAGTGGTATGTATGTATATGGGCGCCCATATAAAAAATGACCTTGTGTCACATCATGCCTTAGTGGGGAGGTTAGGTAAATAGCTTGTTATTGATAAGAGTGTCACTTCTTTCCAAATTTTTCAGCTGATAGCTGTTGTTTCTCTTTTCATGTTAGTTCATTTTTATATATTTCATGAAAATGGTCACTGATATTTTACAGCTGTCAGGGTAATTTCATATTTTGGAGAGCTGTCTGAAAATATGAAAAAACAAAATGACTATCATTAAATAATCTTTGTCCATCAGTTATAATGAAAGTATTTTGAGTGGAATTTTTCAGTTCTGAAATATATATTTATGTGATATGAGGATGCTCATAAAGCAGATAAGTTTTTTTCCATCAATGTTATCTCATTTGATTACTTATTATTAGTTTAATATATGACAATTGTAATATTATCATTTCCTTATAAGGAAATATTCAACATTCATTAACTGAGTAGCCAGTGCTACTTTCAGTTGAAATTTATAAAATCTTTCCCTTAAAATATTTTTCACTTTTTTTTTTTTTTCCCCTCAGAAAAACAGGTTTCTCAAGTCCAGTAACTCTTATTGCTCTTTCCAGTATTGATGGAGGTTTCCTTCCAAACCTTTTGTTAGAAGTAGTGTGGAATATCAATGTTTTGGTTGTTGTTATTCTGTCAGAGTTACATGAGCTATTCATTTTAGTTGTTGTTGTGTTTAAAAGTCCTCAAGTGATGATGTTTCTGTATTTTGATAGAATTCTTTGTGATTCTGTAGTGCCAGCCCATGAGATTCGAAGAAGAATAGTTCTCGCTAAGACCTACAGGCTTCATTTCATCAAAATCATTTTTAACCATTGACCTGAGAAAAGCGTTGAATACAGTTGACAGTCTAGATATTTCTCAATGCATCTGGCACCATAATAGCATCCCTATGAAAGTCTTGATCTGATGAGGTTCATATCAACAATGTATGTATCTGCAAAGTGTTACCTGAAAAGTTCAAAGAATTTGAACAGATTTTTTCATCTGTCATCTATATTTCATCTGTCAAGGTGTTTGGCTTTTATTCCCCTGTCTTGCTGGGTATTTTACATATCTTTTAGTCATATAAAAATACATTAGACATAAATAAAGTCTTTTTTGTATCAATTTCTTTTTCTTTGAGGATGTCATTTAGTACCTAAATGGGTTTCATCTTATAAAATACTTGAAGTTACTGAATTTGCATTACTTTCCAGTTTTAGTTCACTCTTGGGCAAGGTAACTGTTATCCGGATGTTGAGTTTGTATTAATTTAAGTTACCCCATTGTTATATGTAGTTGTAGGAGCATTCCTTTTCACCTTTTTTTTTACGTAAAACAAAATGAATAAAAATGTACCATGATAACAACAACACAATAAGACTTTGAGACACTAATGACAAGAATGTGTATTTTACTTTTCATGATGTGAATTACAGATATTGGTATGGTGTGTGTTACAAATTTTCTCAGTGTTGCTGTCTCTTTTGTTTCTTTAAAGGTTTGTGCTTACTTGTTTTTGCCTGTTCCAAGAGAATTTCGTTATTTAGGGTGGTATTTGAGACTGTCAATTTTTGATTTTCCAGAGCAAGGGTGATACATATGTGTTGTGTTCCTGTTTACTACTGCTACTTGCTACTATATTCTACTATCCTGACCCTACTGTACTTTGCTTGTGGTGGAAGGGTTGTTTTTATAATGATGAAGGTTCAGATTTTAGAATGACGGAATATCTCTCTCATCTTTCATCACTGGTGGCAAGGTTATTTTAGGATGATGAAATATCATCATCATTCTGGATCATAACACCTATTATTGAAACATGAAATCATCCATCCACTATGTGTAGAACGTCTGTTCGTGGATCTGTGGCAAAAAGTGGGTTGCAAAGGCATAGCACTTTCCAGTCGTACTCTTGTTGCATTGAACTACTGTATTCTAAGTACATATTCTCATGTGATTATACCCTTCCTCACTCAACCTTTTCTTTTCAGAGTTTTTCTTACTAACGCAGATGCATGTTAATATGCATGATTGGTGCATACTATTCCTGAACACCCTGATGGGGTGGGTGGGGTATGCTGATTGGGTGCCCCAGATAGTGCTTTGTGACCCTTGCTATCTTATCAACATTTGCTTTTTTTCTACCTACATTTATATACATTACAAATTAAACTAAGCACAACTGACTATTAAAAGATCAACAATGTTTGTGGATTTTGACATCATTCTGGGGGCTTTTTTTTGTTTTTCTTTTATACAAATCTGTGAAAACTATAAAATTCACTATTTTTTATCCATAATGTTGAATGTGTTAAAATTATTCACTTTCTTAACAAGAAAAATCTCAAGTTGGTGTTAAAAATTGACATAAAATATTGCCAATTTATTTTAGATGGAATTATCTATTATGATATGTCTCTAATTTGTATTCAGATATATTGTATTTATTTTCATATTTCTACTTGAATTGTTCACCTATACTGCATATGATCCATTATTGTACATAATTAGGTTGCAATAAAATGTGTATTTTATATGAATTCTACCTTATGAAAATTGAGATGTAGTATAGTGGGGGGACCTGTATTATAGATTGGGAGGGGTATGAGACCCTTGCACTGGTTCTATCAATATTCACATAACTGCCAATGCACTGTTTTTGCTGAGTAAATGTTCCTATGAAATATGATATCGATACATGATTAAAAGAAAAGGTAATGTTTAAACTCATCTTGATGATATCATTATTGTTAGTCTAACAGGAGCTGTAAGCTTCTACGCAGTTTTTGTCAGATAAGAAAAGTAAGAGGGTGATGTTTGATTTTATAAGTTAGAGGCATGCAATAACTGAGCAGTGTATTCATCAGGAACAAGAATAATCTACTCCCCCCCATCCCCATGTAGAGTAAATAAATGTCTTCATCTTTCTTGTTATCACAAGAATGAACCGGGCAGTGTGTATTTCAACTCAGCAGAAACAGGGTGAGCAATAACTGATCAGTACTAAATAAGAACTAGATGAGATATCCCTGGACATGGGCAGTGGAAAGGGAACAATTTGATGACATAGTAATTCAATCTCTGGGCTGGGTAATATGTATTTGGACTCAGTGGAAACAGGGTGAGCAATAACTGAGCAGTACAAAAATAAGAACTAGATGAGATATTCCAAAACACAATCTACCCCTGTAGATTAAATAAAGGGTTCAATTTGAAATTTCCTGTAGGTTACCCAGATCAACATACACCTGATGAAGGCCAGAAGGCATAATGTCCGAAACCTTATGACAACAACAACAAAGATGAGGACAATAACGCAAATGTAAATAATGATAACTCCTCATCCTAGACAGATATCACTATAAAGAGATTGATAAATGAACAGTCATAACAATGGCTGTGAAATTTCTGATGGTTTTATTGTATTTTTTAACAAAATTTTAAAATTCTGTACTCACACTATAACTTCAATCTCCATCTTGCTTTCTCTCTCTCCTTTTTTTCCATAACCATGTTCACGCTCTTACACACACACACACACATTGTGAATATCACATTACAACATTCAGTTTTCATTTGGTTTTCTCTCTTTTCTTCTTCTTCTTCACCAACCTCTGTTCGGCGCCACCTGTGGCTTCAGGCAGTCAGAGAAATGATCTTACATTAGGTCTCTTCTTTCTTCAACTTTTTAGCCCTCATCACCGCCATCAACCAGCCAACACCCTATGTTCATAATTCTCATATCCTGTCTTGGTAGACATCTCCATATAGCATGCCTGTACATATTTCCTCCCAAAACTTTTTTTTTTTTTTTTGATGGGATGCCCAGGGGGTGGGGCATCAAACTTAATTTTGGCATATTCACTCACTCATTGCATGCTCACATATTTTTTTTTTTTTTTTTTCCAAATTCTGAAATTCAACTTTAAAGTATTTTGTTTGAGTGACACACCTCTTTCTATATCACTTTTGGTTATGTGTGCTCATATCTATCCATGTCTATTCTTTGGTTTCAGTAAATATTGGTTCATTACAAAATTAAAATTCACTTTGTGTACACACACACACACACACACGATCATGAATATGATAAAAATAATTTATTATGATAAAAAATATTAAACTCATAATTATTTTCTGGTTAAAAGGAAATATTTATATTGTTCTTACATGCACAGGAATAATTTATATCAGGCGATTTTATTTCTCTATCTATTTATGTATATATATGTGTGTGTGTATGAAAAACTCAAGAGAGATGTTCATAAAGCTCTTGAAGTTAATTTCCCTGAAGATGTTGCCATAGAATTTGATCTATCATGTAATGAATGTGGTTGCATCTGCCTAAGTAGGGCAGGCCTCAAAAATCATTAAAGACACCACACACAGAAAGAAGTCATTCGCTACATGTTATACTCATTTTCTACTTGCAGAGAGAATGTGCCTTAGTTGGTGTACTGAAACAACATTTTACTATTCACCAAAAATATTAATGTAACAACTGCTGCAAAAGACACCCAACATTACCACATAGAATGTAAGATCATAGCAGAACTAAAAAGCTTAATTAATGCTGCCAATATCTGAGGACGAGTCAAGTGAAGACATTGCTTGAAACTGAGTCGCAGTTATCATCATGTGTGTATATCTCATTGTATGAGCTTCGGCTTATGGCTGCATCAGGTTCAAACACCAGTTCTCATATGATCACCCAAGTTAAGCAACATCAAGCCAGATCACTACCTAGATGAGTGATAACTTAGGAATACCAGGTGCTGTAAGCTTGGATTGTGTTTACTGTAAGGGATAATGGCTCAGAATTGGAAATCAGAGAACTGAGTTCCAGTTGGGTTCGTTATATTTACTTATGTGCAAGCTCCCTTAGAAAAGGTATGAATCCACCTCTTCTCTCCCCAGCTATGGGTTAATTAGTATGATTTGTATCACTAAAACATTATTATTATTTCTGAAAAATAAATAAAATTACATGCAAAATATTTAGATTTCAACATTAAATAGCCCATAGCAGTTGGTATGCTGCTAAACAAAACAACCAACCAACCATCAAAAATCTTTATAACTTAGTTAAATAGTATAACTCCAGCATGTACAGTTAACAAATTTGTAATACTAACCTTGTGTGTATAATTGAAGTGTGAATTTCCAGTACTCACTTGTATATGTATATATGAATTCATTTAGCCAGATTCTAAGAGGTATATTTTGTAAAGAATTTTTACTATTTCATCATCCCCTTGTATACATAAATTTTTCACTTTTGAATTAATATAAAATATTTCAATTACCCTTACATACAGAAATATCACCATTTCGTTAAATTCTAAATTTAATCTATTTTATAATCGAAAACACGATGTGACTTCATATATTTATCAATCACAGAGCCTTGCTCTTCCTTTCTTAATAAGACATTCCATTTTTTAACCCAGAGGCATTACTCAATACCAAGAAGCAAATATTCTTTGTGTTACTATGACAACAGAATATCTCATTAGTATGTAGTGGGTTTGGTTTGGTTTGGTTTGTTTTATGACATATCAACCACAATGGGTTATTTAATGCCGTATATATAGTGGGGATCATGTTACAAATTCATTCTTTCTTTATTTCTGTTATTTCATGTAATGATAGAGTTAATTGTATAGATGGAAGAAATCCTAGCTTTCTCATGTAGAAAATATGAACACTACCAAAGTAAATTTGAAGGAATAGGCAAAGCAGTGATTTAATAATGAACAGAAGTGGAACTGAACGATAAAAATTTCAAGACATTTCAGGCGTGAAAGGGTTTAACAGGGTCTTTATTTTTTTTTTAGTAAAGTAATATTTTTTTACCATACACACTGCTTAAAATCTGGTTAAATTAATTCATACATACAAATCATGTACACACACAAATTAGAAGTTTGTTGACTGTATATGATAGGAATGTGCCATTCAACTAAGTCGTAACAATTTTTGAAGCTCACACAATGAGTCTTTGAAAGCTGTGACTCAGTTTCAAGCAATGTCACTGCTTGATCCGTCCTCAAATATGGATGGATGTGGCTTTTTACTTCTGCTATGGTCTTACTTTGGGAGGCATAGTGGAGTAATGGATAGTGGCTTAGATTGAGGAATCGGAGAGCCGAGTTCAAATTCCAGTCGAATCCATTACATTCACTTACATACTAATACTCTTGGGAAAGGTATGAATCCTCTTCTTCTCCCTTCAGCTATGGGTAAATGGCAGGACAGACCAGGTTCTATAGCCTTGGATGGCAACTGGTCTACCACAGAAAGACATGGCAACCTACTGCGGGGAAAAAAAATCTGCCTCATCAGTCATGTATCGAAAGATACATGATTGCCTAAGCATGTATCACGCATGGCACATAACTGACTGATGACTTACATTCTTTTACACAGATGTGGTAACACTGTGCATCATTTGTAATAGTTGTTATATTAAGTGTCCAAATGCATCTGCAAGTTCCACACTTTTGCAGTTCAGGGACCGTCTGAGTGTACCTGCAATTGGTTAGCATTGTATTTCAATACACAACTTTTATAATACCCATTACGTGGTCAGTGACAGGGATTGGAAATCTATTAGGTTGGAAGCAAAGTTCTTGCACAACTTCTATTAATCTGTAGCACTCTGCAATATTCATGTGTTTTTCATCCTCATTCATTGGGTATAAGTTATCACACAACTGCAGTAGCATCATCTTCAATTTTCAGTTAGTCACTTTCCTGTTGCCATAGCAGGATATGACAACACTAGTGAAAAATTCAACCACACTATTGTCTGATGATCAGTTGCATGCAGTGGCTGTACAAACATTTTGTTTTGACAACTCAAGTCACCTATATATATATATATATATATATATATATATTATATATATATATATATACATACATACAGTGTGCTGAAGGTTAAATATATATAAAAAGTTGTACAAGGACTTTGTTTCCAACCCAATACAACTATAAAGTTGTAGATTTCCAAAATTATATCTCATAAGGAGTAGTACCAAGAGGTTACGTTAGGTAAATAATATAAATATACATATATATATATATATATATATATATATATATATATATATATATATATATATAGTTTTCTGGGTATTCCAAAGTAAAAATTTATCAATAGAATAACATAAAATTAAACATAAAGATTTTTTTAAAAAATGCTTTCTAAGTCAGTTTACTATCAGTTCATGTGAAATAAGAAAAAACATAAGAGAGGAAATTATGATATAATTAGCTGGTGACAAGTTGGTTTTATCCTCAATCTAGACCATTAAATATATAATGCTGTCTGCCTCTGTATTAAACTAACATTGCAAAACTGCTTAATTAGTTTTGATAGATTTAGGCTAAAAGCTATCATTGGAGTCCAAAGTACTTAAAATAATCAAAACTTTAAAAGTTTTAAAAACTTGAAATAATTCTATCAAAAATAACTAATTTGATTTTCTATTGTAATTTATAAAGCACATACATACATACATACATATATATATATATATATATATATATATGAGAAAGTAACTTAGTTGGAAAATTCTTGAGAGTGTTTCTATGAAATTTTAGCAAAATATAAATCTGTGCCTCAAATTTCTCCTTCTCTGAAAGAATTACTTTTGATTATAAAAAATTTTTAAAATTAAAAGAAAACAGTTAAATTCAAAAACTATTATTTAAAATATACAGTACATAAATTAATCCAAAACTAAATAATATAAATAATAATCATATAAAAAAAATAGAACAACAGTATTTGCTCACTTTTGTTTATTAGGCATTAAATGAAATTAGCTTCCTCCCTGATTTACCTTGACTTTCAGTTAGCCTGTTGTATATTTATGAGTGTTCTAAAATTTAAAAAATCTGAAAATCTATCAACATTTTTATTTTTGTTTATAAATACTTGTTGCCAAATAAAATCCTCATATTTGCTTTGATAAAGTCCATCAGAAGACAAAATGTGTCACCTAAGTTTTCCTTTTTGGCTTTTTTATAGCTCCTTAGTGACATGTTTCATTCTCAGAAAGAACATCTTAATTGCTGTTATCATTAAATTTTGGCCATTATGCCCTCCAGCTGAAACATTGTTGTGATAATAACAACAACGATGAGGACAATAGTCCAGGTGTAAATTAAAGAAAATTTCTCATCCCAAAAATTCAGACACAAATCATATTTTTAGCACACACACAATTTTTATATATATATATATATATATATATATATATATATATATATATATATAGGCACATTGATGACAATCTGTTTACTCCAACATCAACATTGAAAGAATCAAACGTCCTTGCAATAGAATTAAGAAGCAATGGAGAAGTGGAACAAAAATACATTTTAAAGTTCCCCAGAACAAGCCAGAGAGTGCCAGTTTGTTTCAGCTCCCTCTGCCTATACAGAGTTGGACGAGACATGTTAACAACCACCTCCAAGATGTTAAGATGGTGTTTCATCCAAGCCCTGTGCAGAACAAAGAAGAACTCCGTTGAATAAGTGGACCCACAAGTGACAGATTTCAATAAATGCTCTTTGATAACAGACTCATGCACCTGTGAATGTCCGGATGCTAATGAAGAATGTCTACATATAAAGCCAAGCATGTGCTGTGCAATCTGCACCTCCAGCTGTTGGATAGTCTTACCCACATGACAATTGAGGAGATCTTATCAGCATATAATTGACTATAACAGCCAATCCAAAGTAATCCCATGTAGACAGGACACTTAGGTGAACCAACTGTTTTAATTTCATTAAACTTAGAAATTTTAAGCTTAATGTTTGTTTTAGTGACACCTTCCAAATAGCTGTTCATGAGAAAGATATTGATAATTTCCCTAAGTTCGGTATCAAGTTTGCACTCCGAACATATCAATATACGATGAGTAAGTGTTTTGACAAGGTTATTTTTCCTAGATATAGGAACAAAAGTGTCCCAACTGAGATAAAACCCAGTAAAAGTGGGCTTCCTATATATGCTGGTGAGGTAAGAATTGGGTGTTCTCACCACCAGCATATCCATGAAAGGTAACATATTATTACTCTATTTGTAAAGAGAGGTGGAGACTAGTTATTGAAAAAAACCTGTCTGCCTCATTATGTAATGAAAATGATGTAATGGTGTCATCAACATAACGGAAATAGCAGTATGGTTTAAGGACCTTATCAAACAATTGCCTCTCATGAAACCCTACAAAAATATTGACCATGAGAGGTTCCAAAGAACCACCCATCGCTAACCCATCAATCTGTTGATACATGTTATTATCAAAGCTGAAAGAGAAAGACTTAATAGCCATCTCCATCAGCTCACCAAAGATATGCTCAGGAAAAGATGGAGGCTTTAAGGGGCCATGATACAAATAGTCAGCACAAATGTCAATAGTCTCATAAATAGGGACATTCATGAACAGACTAAAATATCAAAAGACACAAGAAACTCTGTGTCAATAGTACGTTACAATTTATGTATATCAGACACAAACTGGAACGAGGCTGGAATACAATACTCAGAATAATACTGCAAAACAAGATCAAGAACTTCAACCAACCACTTGGCCAACTCATGCTGGGCAGAGTCTATCATAGACAAAATGGGTTAAAGTAGAACATTCATTTTTATGAACTTTTGGCAAACTATACATCCTAGGACACTGGGATTCTATCATATACCTGCTTTGAGAGGAACATACTTTTATTAAATTCAAGCAAACTCTTCTGAAATTTAACTTCCGTTTTCACAGTGTCATCACATGATGTATCACCTAATTTCCAAAATTTGCTAGTGTCAGCCAATACGGACATTTTACTTATATAATCAGAATAATTCAGAATCGCAACACTAGATCCTTTATCATGTCTGGTTATATAAATATAATCTTCTTCTTTTATGGGCTCTCCACAACTTCTTGTCCTTTGTTCTGAGGAAAGTTGTTTTACCCTTTTTCTGTCCAGAAACTATCTTACATATTTATAAGTCAACCATTTGTCTTTGCTTTGAATATTGCTGCCACATATGGTCTCAGGCTCTTGTTATATATTTAAAGATTCTTGATAAAATAAAAAGAATCTGCAATGTTATTGGTCCTGACCTGACATCTCAGCTTCAGTCACTTTCCTATCACTGTAATGAAACTTCCCTGTTCCTTTTCTACAAATAATTTCATGGTAATTGTTCTGATGAACTTTCATCTATGGTAGCTAGACTTTATGAATTTACATACAATACTAGATTGACAGCAAGGTTTCATCATTTTACAGTTGAAATGGCTATATGTAACCATAAGTTCTATGCTAACAGTTCCTTCTTTTACACTTCTTGGTTGTGGAACTCTCTTCTGGCTTCTTGTTTTCCAGTCAACTATGATCATTAAAAATTTAAAGGTCAATTGTTACCTTCTTAATTCCTCTTCTGTTTTTGTTTTTGCTCCTTGTTAGTGTTCTTAGATTCTTTCACACACTCAGTAACCCATTGTGTCTTAGTGGCTTAATTGCCTTCCTTGGGGTGAAATAATTAAAAAAAGAGTTCAGAAACTTGTTGAGAGTGCAAGTATCGATTCTTGCTAAAATGTTAACTTATCCCCTGGATTTTTTCAAACATCTCCCTTCTTAAAGGAAATACTCCTTTCCCAACTCAACTTACATGACCATAAATTTTTTTAAATATTAAAAGACAACAGTTATCTTATGACCTTCTTTTATTTAAAATAAATACATAATTTATCAAATAAATGATTATAATTACATTAAAAAATATGTATTTATATATCCAAATAAGAAAATAAAAATTCAACAACAATAACATTTAATCACTTTCATTTATTAGG
Source organism: Acanthosepion esculentum (assembly GCA_964036315.1). Lineage (NCBI taxonomy): Eukaryota > Metazoa > Mollusca > Cephalopoda > Sepiida > Sepiidae > Acanthosepion > Acanthosepion esculentum. The sequence continues at coordinate 56,581,172 of OZ038506.1, forward strand.
CATTAAATTATATCACTTAGCATCCTCAATAGTTTTTAGCATTACATATAATAAGGTTTAAGAATATTTTAGAGCATTCTTAAATTTAATATTTTCAAAATGTAACAATATTTTTCCTCCTCTTTGCTTCTTTTAATAAATACAATAAAATCTTTACATTTACCTTGATAATATGCATTAAATTACATCACTTAGAATTCTCCATAGTTTACCTTGACTTTCATATTTTTGAGTGTTTTTAAATTAAAATTTTTTAAAACCTAACAATATTTTACTTCTCTTTGTAAATATATGTTGCAAAATAAAATCCTTACATTTACCTTGATAAAGTCCATCAGGGGACAAAACACATTTGTTAAGAAAATTTTTCCTTTAGTCTTTATTCCTATATATATATATATATATATATATATATATATATATATATATATATATTCCAATTTGTATGTACCAATATAAACAATAATATGGATCAGGAGACTAATATGAGAGTTGCAATATACACAACTCAACTGTTGTGGTAATGATTCTTCAGTTCAGCGGCAGATTACCACAGTGGGTTTGGCCATTTATTTAGGCAATGGAAATTCCAAAAGGAAACCTAGGGACCATGGGACTTTATTCTCAGTGTTCCACTTTCCTGGGCCTTGGCATGTAAAACCCAAGTATAAAAGGAAGAGTCAGTAATGTGTGCACGGCTCTCCAATTTAAACATCAATAGTGCAAACCTGAGTGCTGCTATACTTGCCTCCCATGGACATAGGAGAGGCAGTATCAATCATGAAAAGGGCTCTTATGTTTTTGTTTGACGTCAAACAATAATAATATATATAGTGAGCAAAATAAATTGCAATATGTTTCAATTTCTGTAAGACTGAATGTAGTTAATATAGATGAATTTCAGTAAATTGTAAAATATTGTTGTACTGGTGAACGTTTACTTGAGTTCAGCCAAATCCTTGTCAACAAAATGTTGTAATCTAGAGAAGTTTACTGAATGAGGAATAACCAAAACAGAGGTTGGAAATGAAATGGTAATCTTTATAACATCAACAAAATACAATACTCGTCAGTGGCATAAAGTAAGTAAACCACTGCTGGTGGTGGACAGCATATTACCCCCACTTACAATAGTGTCCAACATATGAGGATTGGGAGATATCCATTTGTTTTAATATATACAGTATATAACACATATAGAAACCAAAACATGCACAAGTTCCAAAATAAAGGGTTTATTAATGGTATCCAGACTCCAAATTAATACATTGTATATTCCTCCTTAGCTGTTAGCACAGGCCTCTACTATCATATATGTATTCCATGCTTCTTTCATCTGTTGATGCAGTATAGCTAGAGTTGTAGGTGGGCTTACTGAATGAGTCAGGTGCAATCCCATCATGACTTATAAAATGTTAAATGTATGATAGGACTGGCAGTTGTACTTGTGAGATAAATTGTCATATATTTTCAGAGTATGTTGAATAGCATGGGCATCATATGGTAGGAATTATCCTGCAGAAAAAGCAGGAACTGCAACAGAATGAGTTGAACAATGTATATAGCAAATATATATGTTCAAATTTTATTCTGCAAAGCATGTGAGAGATGTAACTTTTGTTACCTGCTCTCATCGATGAACACTACAGCGCACCATTCAATCACACTAGTGCACCTCTCCCGACACCACTGGAGAGATTCATCATGATATTATGGCATGTTGAAGTCCTGCTGCAATAAACCATTCCCAACAATCACTGATGACACTGTTGGGGCCACATTTGTTCTGATTTATGCTGTAGAGGTCAGGCTGTCTGCTACTGTTGAAATTTAATTATGGCCTACAAAACAACCCGCTTGAAACGGCTCTAATTGAAAAGGAGCTTATGTGCATCACTATTACATGACCCCTGCTTGTGTCTGTGTGTGCTATTACCATTTTGGCCATGGAAGTGCTTACAGTCAGGCAGGGCTAAAATACACTTTTCTTTAAAAAGTGCATCTCCAGATGAGAGTTTTCAGTGTTTATATCTGCTAGCTCATATTTTCATACCTGAAATGTAAATGAAGTAACTGAATCATTTAATGGATATAATTAATTCAACAATATATATATATATATATATATATATATATATATATATATATATATATAGCACATAGAACAAACTGTACAACCAGATCAAATTTGCAGAGGAACTATTAAATGTTCATAATGTTTCCATTCAAGTATTTTTAACAATCTCTAGTAATTATCAGCAACATAGAATTCTGGTATTTAAGAAGGTTACATTACTAATTTAAATATATGTCATGCACAGGACAGTTTTTTGTAAAAAATAGACCATTAGGGATCACAAAACTTGACAGCGCCTAAAGACAAAGTTATTAATTTTTTTTTTTAAACACCCTTGCAAATGACATCCCCTGTGGTGAAAGATATTGTGTTTAATAATAGTTTGTTCCTTTTGGACAATGATATTTCCAAGTGTGTTTGTGTGTGTATATATATATATATATATATATATATATATATCTATATATATATAACACATAAGCATGAGTCTGTGTATGTGTATACAAACTTGTATGCTGACTAGAAAAATGTAAATTAAAGGTTGAATAGATAAACTTTGTTGAAAAAATATATTTGAATGAATTCTTGTTGCCTAAGTATAGTGTGTATATGTGCATATATACACACACACACATATATATATATAATATAAAAGGCTCTAACACTAATATTCCATAGTTATAATTTATTACATTGGAACTGTAATCACATTCCAATTCATCAAACTACAAATTCAAGAATAAATCGGAAACTATAACCCGGAGTTATAGTTTCCGATTTCTTTTTGAATTTGTAGGTTTGATGAATTGGATCGTGATTACGATTCCAATGTAATAAATTATAACCCTGGAATATTAGTGTTTGAGCCTTTTATATTATATTCTTGCTCTGTCTTGGACATTGAGATTGACCTGGATTCTATCCTCTTGGAAATTTATATATATATATATATATATGATTAATTCAAATATAAAATTTGTCACTTAGCTGACTGATATTATATTCAGCACCTTGACTCCAGAGTTTCATAGACAAACCTTTTTGTAATCATTTGATCCACTCCTCAGGAGATATCAGTAGATATATCCAAATACAAACATATGACTATAATTTAAATACAAATATACTTACCAGCACTCAATGTGTGATATCTTATATATACCAGGTATAACAGCAAAATTGTCCAAATTGTGTAACAGCAAGATTGTCCACTTGTTAGATCAATCTTTGAACTCTTGTATCTTAGAAATGATTATAGATATCTTACTGAAATTTTCTGAAGTTTTTATAACACTATTGGATTCTACTTTGAGCAATAAGAATGTATAATTACTCTCCAAATTTAACAGAAGGATCGTGATGAAATCTATCATAAACGAAAATGACATGTTCATCATCAATTAATCATAGCTAAGGCTGGAAAGCTCATGAAGGATTGAAATAAAGTTTATATACATATATATATATATATATATATATATATATATATATATATATATAATTATTCCAGGATCTTTTTCCAACTTATTCCAGATGATTTTCACCCTCTCTAACCGTCTAACTTTCTATCCTGGAGTAACAAGTTACCTCACTGGTTTCACATATGATTTCATTTTCAAGTTTTTTTCACTGCTCTTTGAACTGTCATATCTGTAACTCCTCTCTCATGTGCTAAACGTCTTGAGTTGGATCTTTTCTAACTGATCTCTTTAGCACTAAGTTGAAATGATGATCCCACTTCCTGTTGTGACCTCCTGATCCAGTTTTCCTCTCCATTCTCTCTTGATGGTTCTTGAATGGATGGAAGCCAGAGTATGAATGTTTGATACCATTACTAAAGGTTTGAATGAACTTTTTTCCTCTCACCATTGCTCAATTGGGAAGACAGTAGATACAAAATGATTTTAACCTGTTCTCTTTCTAACTGAATAACTCAAAGGGTTTTTCAGTGATTCTTATGACAAATGGTATCAAGATGGCTCAACATCTTATCTGAAAACTTGGAAAAATGAAACTCAATTAGTTTAGTGGTTGTTTAGATATTAAACCTTTTGTGGGATGGACAATTATCCTATGCTATTACAGAATTTGGACAATTTTGGTGTTACACCTTGTGTGTGTGTTTGTGTGTACATTATATATATATATATAATTATGCAAGTCAGTGTTTTCATAATTAATATTAATCAATTGATTTTGATCAAATTTTCAAGCTTACTCATTTATATGAGCTATATATAACATCAGTTTTAGTTTTTAATGTCTCCTTATTAAAAATAGATATATAATAATTTGTTTTGAGGATGTCAGGTTTTATTACCCAAACAAAATGAAACATAAATTTTTATTTAAAAATAAACCCAAAAGGCTTAAACCATCGTGACATATCTCATATACCTGAATAAATTATTTTACATTTTAATATGTAAAATATCAATAGCATAATATAATTATAATAACACAATATCAGTTACATCATAGATACTAAATAACATCAATAGCATAATAAATATGAGTAACATAATATCATTCTAAATACATAATATAAATTACTATATTACATGTTAATATGGGCTCCTTGACATTCTATATCCTTTTTTCACTAATTGATTTTATTAACTTTTCAGACTTTAACATTATTTGAAGCAGTTTTTACTGTTTGCCAGAGATCTTCTTTCCTTATGGACATTTTCTTTTTAAAGACAGAACACAAGTTTTCTCTTGGATTACTATCTGGAAAGGCTGGGAGCTATTCTGTTAATTTCATGTTTCTAAAAACTTTTTTTTTGGCAAGGTGGGCAGTAGTAATGTTTGTGAAATATTGAATGAACATTGTCTTTTTTGAATATACTCTTTCGCTTAAAGCTTCTTCATCATAACCTGTATTACTGAAAAAAAATAATTGGCTTGTTCAAGAATTGTTCTTTGAATTTATCTTGATACCATCATCAACTTCGAAGAGAGACTCTAATTTTACTTCTAACAATACAAACCCAGAAGTATATTCTACTTTCTGTTGTTGTCTTTTAAGTTGTGTTGGTTGACTATTTCCCTGCAAGACACAACCTTTATCTCATCCATCAAGTTCATTCATTGTAGCTCTATATTCATCACTAAGGAAACTGATTATGCAGCAGAAATCTTATCAACTTAGAGGTTTCTTTTGTGATATTTACCTAAAGGTAACATGTAATATAGTTTGGTTGCTTTCATGACTGTTTCTCTCTTAAACATTTGAAACATTTTCTTGCTGGTCAGTCTACTTATCTTGCTTATTACTCTATTACTTTTTTTAAAGCCATTTTTCTTTACTTTTTTTTTCTTCACTTGCCAGATTTTAAAAAATTTCTTTTTTAATTGTTCTATGATCTCTGTTCAACTTTCTTGCAATTTTCAATGCCGTTTTCCCATCAGTCAATAATTTTACACCATTTTGTTTCTCTTTTGAGGTTAGATCTTTCTTACAATCCATTGAGTCTTTATATATATATATATATATATCTGAGTAAAAAAAAACAAACAAATACATAAAAATAATCATGCTACTAGATATGGCAGTGAATGCTGGGCAATCTACTCCCAGATAAAGAAGAGTCTTGAAACAACAGAAATGTGGTTCTACAGAAGGATGCTGAGAATACTATGAACTGAACATGTTAGCAACGACAAAGTTTTGAAGAAAATGGAAACAAAATAACATTTATACTTAGAATCAAAAAAATGCAGTTGAATTTTCTAGGGCACATAATGAGGAGAAGGTTTTTGAAAATTTTATCCTCACAGGTCAGATTGAAGGTAAGAGAAGCAGAGGAGAACAATGCATAAACTACCTAGCAAGTGTGAGTAAATGGATGGCAGAACAAGGTTTAGGAAAGATAACAAAAAGAGAAAATTTATTATGAGCAACAAAAGACAGGAAATTGTGGAGAGCCATGATTGCCAATATCCTGAAGGGACATATTACATAGAAGAAGAACTTAAGTTGCATAATCTAATCTCATACCACTAAATAAGATACTGTAAATATTTAAATAAAAATACTGAAATTCACATGGCATATTTATCATATAACTATAATATGAATGTTTTACCAACTTTTAATACTACTACTATTACAAAAACAATTGCTCCAACATTTGACATGGTGGACACACACACAGATTATATATGTATATAATATTTCATATGGGTTAACTGATAACACCCAGGAGTTGGATATACTCATCAATTGAAACTTACACATTTTCTTTGGGGGCCATTTTCAAATTGACCATTGCTTAGAAGACCCAGCAGCTCCACCAGGTGTAGAAGTTATATATAAATGTTGGTGATAGAGAAGGACAGAGAAAATGTCCAAGGAAATGACTTAAGAAAATATGTGGCAGAATGGTAATCAAAAATGGCATGTTCCAAGTAAGCAAACACCAGCACCGCCTTGTAAGAAATGCCTGAGGCTATCTTGGGAAGCTTCCTCCTCTAGCTTCATATGAGCGCAACTATCTGCTAAGATTCTGTGTATTTATGCATGCATGCATGCATATATATATATATATATATATATATATATATATATATATATATATATATATATATATATACACACACACACACACACACACACATATATATATATAGTGCGATGTGTAAATTGTTGCCATTTTATATTTTGAATATGTGCATTGTTTGTTTTAGATTTTGTCAACTGCATAGTATAGTACGGTCAATGGGACACAATCTGTGAGAAAAAGAGCATCACGGCACAATTCACTCTGCCAGAAATTTGAAAATGACATATTGTACTGCTTGACATTTACACTGGAAGCTCCAATACAAACATTTCACAGTGTTTGGTTATAAATCTGAGGACAGTGCAGAGAATTCAGAAAGAGTTGGATGAATCTAATGGTGATTACGACGGTGTTTGGAGTGATCACTAGTGATGGCAATGTTATGCCTCTATTTATCTTCCCACAGGGACTCAAACTCTACACGGAGGCCTGCATCAAGTGCCTTGAGGAGGTAGTGCTGCTCTTGGTCAAGAGGGTGGCTGCTGGAAGATCCTATGTCTGGCAACAGGACTCTGCACTATGCCATATAAGCAAGAGAACCCAATCAAAGCTGTCAGACAGATTCTGTAACCATATCACCAGATATATCTGGCCATCTAACTCCCCAAACTGCAAGCCTCTTGATTATTATGTGTGGGAAGCAGTTGAGGCTGCATTCATATATATATATATATATATATATATGAATGCAGCCTCCAACATAAATGAAAAGCAACAATTTTGTAAAAAATTTTCTTTCTCTCTCACACACAGACACACATGTGTCTCTGTGTACATGTATATCTATATATATCTATGTGTGTGTGTGTGTGTGTGTATGTTGTTTTCATGGATTTGTATCCTGCAATCAATGTGGGAAGGCCTGTAACAATCATGGAAATCCTGCAAAATCTTTGCTCACAATTCAAGCTATGATGTGATCTTTTATATATATATATATATATATATATATATATATATATAAAAGAATTATTTATTGTCTTTTGACTGTGTTTTACAAATTTGAAGTTTTATTTATTAATCCATAAATACAGAATTTATAAGACTGTGACAGATTCTTTCCTTCTCTCTAACATCCCCACCTCCAGTTTAAACAAGAAAAGTCAAAAAGAAATCTATAAAATCATTGTCAATAAATGGAACTCTTCTTCCATTAAGTCTTCATCCTTACTTAGGTACATTTGTCTTTTGCTCTGACAGAATCAGCATCCTGCTCTCTCTCCTTCCCACTCTCTCTTTCTCACCATTTTCATTTGGTCTTTATTACTTTGTTCACAAATTCCTTGTTGCAAAATAATAGAAACATTTTATTCCATAATTATTAGTAAAAATAATAATTTAGATATATTTTAGGAAAATAAGCAGGAGCACATGTAATATAGAACTGTGTGGGTGGGTGTCTAAAACTTCAGATATAACTAAAAATATATCTGTAAAAGAACAGTAAAAATTAAGATAAATGGAAAACTTAGCTGACTCATTTCATCCTGAAGTTCATCAGCGGACGAAACACGTCAACTAAGATAAATTTTTGTTTTGTTTTTATTCACATATATATATTTGCATCTATCTATCTATCTATATGGAAAAATATGAAAAAACAAAATCCGAATATGCAAGTTTACTGTTTTAATGTTTCAATATATATCCATATATTTGCTTATATATATATATATATATATATATATATATATATATATATATATATGCCATCCACAGACAGATTGTTTTGCTGTATCACAGCTTTTCAGTGTGACTAGATATGCGGTTGCTTCAAGCCAAGATTGAAACTTGACCGATTTGACATGCTATGGAGGAAGGGAATTTTTAATGCACTATATACATGATATAAGCATTATCAGCTGCCAGAGTGCTCTATTCATTATGAAGAACTTAGCATTATAGCGGCAGCAGCCGTCAAATACCCTTTCTTCCAAAGTGTGCAATCAATGAACGGGAGCGTATATAGTCATCCACAGACAGACTGTTTCGCTGTATCACAGCTCTTCAGTGTGGCTAGACACATGGTTGCTTCAAGCCAGGATCAAAACTAAATATATATATAGTTATACTTTTTTAAATAGCTTTTTAAAATAGGTTTATGACTTAATAAGTTTGTATGTCTGTATGTGTCTGTCTTTATATAGTCAAATATAACTTACAGCCATATCATGATGAAACACTGGTTTTCATACAATTACTGAAGTTAAGCAACATTGAGCCTGGTCAGTAACTAAATGGGTGACTGCTTGGGAATGCCAGGTGCTGTAAGTTTGGATGTGCAAATGGTATAATGGGCAAAACCTCGAAATTGCAGACCATATATGGCAGCAATACTCCATGCAAGGGTGAATGGTTGATTTGTAGATTTGAAGGATCGATTCCGGGGAGAAAAATTTCCTGGCCCGGCACAGAGAGCCAACTTTTCTTGCAGTGGATGAAGCAATTGACTCAATGTATTTGTTCCATCTCCTAACTCAAGTCTTTCTCTTTGACTCTCTGTTGATGCAATAAAATAAAATTTTCTAATTATAGAAATACAAATATTTTCATCTATTTCAATGCACTCTCTCTCAAGAAAGGTAAAATACCTACATGTTTGGTATGTAATGGGAAGTGTTTACAGAAATTTTTTTATTTTCTTTTAATTTATTGATTATCCACAAGTGACTTGTGAAATTGGTTTCAATTCTTATTTCAGAATTGTCTTTTATTTATTCCAATGACTGAATTTTTTCTTATTTACCCTTCTTGTTCTTTCCAGATGGAATGATCGGCACCTGTTACTTTGTTTTAAATCATGGAAGTACTACGAAATGTTGGGCCAGCTTTTTCTGCAAGGACGATTGGAGAATATTGTTGGTATGAAAGTCAGGGAAATTGAACGTATGTATTTCACTAGGTATTTAAAATAAGTAAACTGTCAGTATGTCGGTCTGTGCAACATCAAATGTCATTGTTGGAATATATATATATATAATATATATATATATATATATATATATATATATATATATATATATATATTATATATATATATATTCTAACAATGACATTTGATTTTGCACAGGCCAACTCCCATTCCTTTATTCCCCTGTTTTATGCAGTCGTTTCTTTGTTTGAGTTTTGTTGTAAACTGATATCAGCAAAAACTGTCTTAAATAGGTTTAAAACATTTTGATAGTCATTTATTTCATACGCAGCATGTTATGATTGTGATGAAGAAAACCAAATCTTAACTTGAAAAAAAAATTTACTATCCATAAAAAAAAGAAAATCAGAATCAAAATCATGCCAATTTCAGAAGGCCGGCCTCGAAATACAGTAGTTGTTTGCACTTCTTTACCAGTCTTGACCAATCACAACCTTTCTTACCCCAATAAAAGAATGCTGCTTTAGACAACAGGAGATCTTTGCAAAAGCCTTCTTTTGTTGCATGTTTTAGATACAGGTTTTATATTCCTTTTGATTTACACCCCTGGCATTTTTTACTTTGGACTTGCAAAACTGATTTGTACCTTTTTGAATGATGACCCCATATTTTGGTTTGTTTTTTTGTTTTGTTTTTTGGAGGTGGGTGCAGATTGGAAACATCCATTATTATTTTCTCACAATAATATTATAATTCATAATATTTGTTAGCATTTAAAATTTCTATTAAAAAGTGAATGGCAACATTACTTCTTGATAGATTTCATTTACTCCCAAGCTGTGGTCTAAATGCTAGGATAGTTACCTCTTTATTTGAATAGCTATGTAATTGAATTAAAAAAAAAACATTGAAAAAGCAATCACTTATAAAGATAAAAAAAAAAAACCAGATTGGAAAAAAATAATGAAATAGTTATTTTTGATATTTGATTATTAAAGTTGACTAAAACAAGAACTGATATGTTGTATAATATATAGTGGAATTTTAGTTTTAAAGAATTCAGATTTGCATAATCTTCAGTTATTCTTAACATCTTGTCTCTATATTTCTTACCTTACCAATTTCATTGCAAGAAATTGCTGTTTACCGATCTGCATTAAAAATTAAGCATGTTTCAATGTCTTTTCCACTCTTTCCACATTCATTTTTCTTTGTCTTTGATTTTTTTTGTTAATTATTTCGTTTAATTCTGCATTTTCAATTTTCACTCTCTCCCACTGACTATTTACAGCCATATTTTTCCTCTTTTCCATCAGTTCTGTTGATTTTCAGTATTTCCTTTTGTCACTGGAATTTCCATTTGCCTTCCATGTTATCTCTGCTGCTTCCTTAATTAGAGTTGCCAATTTGTTATTCATATTTTCCATGTTATTTTTGTCTTTTCACAAAGCTTGGAATCTCTTTTTGATTTCTACCTGAAATTTGGGGTGGTTCGTTTTTTTACCTTATCAGAATATGCTTTCTTTCACGGAATTATTTTTGTTTGAAAATCAAATTTTGCTCTGCAAGCTACCATTTTGTGATTGTTTCCTCAATGGACTTTGTTTATTATAGTCACATCTTTAATGGTACCTTGTCAGGGATTACAAAGCCAGTTTCATTTTTGGTTTCTTTGTTTCCATTTTTCTAAATCCATTTATTGTACCATCATTTAAAAAAAAAAAAAAATGGTCTGACGATCACTCAAAGTGTGAAACTGACAGTCACCATGCAGTGTTGATTTCTATATCCACACTTTGGAAAGTGTGATCATCATGCCGAATTTAAATCCCAGCCAAGATCATTGTATTCATTCTTGCACAAATGCTCTTGGGTGGGGAATATGATTCCATTTCTTCCCTCCTTGGCTATGGGTTAAATAGCAGAGCTGACTAGACTCTCTTGCCTTGGTTGGCAACAAGGCTAGGCAAAAGAAAACTGACTTCAAACCCAAGGAGGGCTGTTTGAATACATTGTGGCACATTGTGCGCCATTTCTCTGTTATCAGTTTGTTTGATAAGTGTGGCCATTTCTACACAAGCTTTCAACATTATAATCAAATCATCTGCATCGGTAGTCCTAATGGTTCAGTCCTAAGAGTGTTCAATGGGAGTATGTATATGATGTTTGTGTGTGTGTACTTATATTCAGTATATTTTGGTAGTAATTGTACATGCAAAAATGTCTTATTAAAAAGAATAAGGCAGATATTGCAGAGATTTCACCATTGTCTACAATCTAATACAGATCATTGAAAAACCCACACATGTTCTCGATATGACAGCTGATCAGGCAGACATCTTTGAACTCTTCCTCACATCCTGTCCTGAAAAATGTCTTGAAGAAGCTCCCTAACACCTCTGGACACTTCAGATCATTCCCTAGTCAGTGTGAAAGTTGATGCCAAACTAAAGGCATCCCCTGATAGACCATTCCACAGAATGATTTTTCAGTACATGAAAGCAGGCTGGGACAGCTTCAGCTCCTACATGCTGGACACTCCTATCACAGACTTCTTCAAACACACTGCCCCCAAAACTGTTGCCTTGTATCAGAATGAATCTGTACTGGAATAAAGAGTTTTATACCCTGGGAAAAAAAATAATGGGTTCACTTCAGAATTCCCTGTATGTTACCTTGATCAATATACACCTGATGAAGGCCGGAGGGTACAATGGTCAAGACATCATGATATCAAGAACAAAGATGAGGACAATAGTCTGAATGTAAATAGGGCAAATAGTAAACAATAGAATCATGAAATTTAATCATAAGACCTTTGAAGGGAGTTTTGCATACTTATTGTCCATGGTGGTGCAAGAGGAGGCAGTCACCCAAGGTGTAAGTGTGAAGGGGCACAAAATTCTTCCTGTTGGTAATACTGGCAAAATGGGCACTAGCCCAGAGCACCAAATACCATTGAGCAACTCTCATGTGCCTTAAACAATAGGATATCAGGACTTTCCAATTACAACTACGTAAAAATAGGAAAATGAATAAAACAAAATAAGAAAATTCTCTGGGATGAAGTCAGGGTACCTACAATAACAGAGGCCTAGTAGGGAAGATACGTAGGGTGAGATCATAAAGGATTTTCTGGGCTCAGATTGTATTGTTTTACAATTTATCATATTAGCTACTCTTTTCTCTGTAATTGTTTTTTTTTTTATTTTATCCCAAGTAAAGCAATAAAGCCACTAAGATACAAGGTGTTACTGAGTGTGAGAGAGTATGGTAAAAATTAAACATTATTAAGAAAAAACAATAAAAGAACAAGAATTATTTAAATTGTTGAAAACCAAAGTTGACTGAGAAGCAAGAATCTGGAAGAGAGTTCCACAAGTGAGAAGTGCAAGAGAAGACAGATCTGCAATGTGATCGTTCCTGACTTGGCACCTTGACTGCAGTCACTTTCCCACAGACATGATGTGGCTTCTCTCTGGCTTTTGTACAAATATTTTTAAGGCAACTGCTCTGACAAGCTATTTTCCCTGGTTCTCCGACTGCATGAATTTAAGCATGCTACTAGTTTGGCATCTAGGTCCCATCCTTTTACTGTTGAAACAGTTAAATGTAATCGCCTCTTCTACTCCAACAGCTTCTTCTCTCACACTTCATGACAGTGGAACTCCCTTCCTCTTACTTGCTTCCCCGATAAGTACAATCTTCAAAAATGTTAAAATTTAAATATAATTTCAATCATCATCTTCTGATACCTTGATCCCTGTTTTTCTTTTTATCCTTTCCTCAACCCCCCCCCCATACCCAGTCTTTTCTCTTATCTTCACTCTCTGTAATCCCTTGCATACTAGTGGCACTCCGGCCTTGCTTGGAGTGAAATGCTTTTTTTTTTAAAAAATGAAGAAACTGTTAGCTTAAAGTTACAACTAGCCATTTCAATTGTAAGATGATGAGACCTTGCCACCAATCTAGTACTGTGCTTAAATTCATAAAGTCTAGTTACCTAAGAGGAAAGCTCATCAGAACAATTACCATGAAAATATTTCTAGAACAGGCACGGAGAAGCCATGATACGGTGGTGGAAATGTGACTGAAACTGAGACGGCAAGAATCTCTTAATGTATAGCAGAAGCACCAGACCAGATGTGTAATCTCTCTGCTTTCTTTGTGGTCTTAGTTACAATTCACTATCTCACTTCTATCTTTCCATACACATGAGTTTAGTGGTCAAATCATATTTGTGATAAAGGATTTTGGCTTTTGAAATTGGGATCTGATAGAAATCTCAAAATGCCATTCTCATGACAGTTACTGAAGAAATGATCAGTGAAAAATAGAAGTGGCACCAATTTGTCCCAACCTTTGAAAATTTAGGTAAGAGCCAAAATTTTAGAAGAAATAAAACCATATGATATCAACAGTTAGCTAAAAAGCATTGAAGAATAGCTAGTTCTTAAAAGAAAGTCAAAAGTCACATGATGAAAAAAACAAAAACAAACAAAATCAAAATCATTTTCTGAATACCAGTTTATTGTCATTTCTATTCTAAAATAATAAAAAAAAAAAACATGGCCTCTAAGAAACTCAAATATGTCTGTGATTTTTTTTTCACGAGAATTAACTAGTTGAAGAATAATATCATATTGTACAGATTTTTTATCTGGTCTCATATTGACACATTTTTAAAGCTCAACATTTTTTAGACATTCAAAAATTAAAGAACAATATGAAACAATATTTTTTTTATCTGATCTCATATTTTAATCATCCATCTTTAAAGCTTAAAATTTTTTTAGGCATTTGAAAATTGAAGTATAATACCAACACAGTTCCTCTTACTTATGGAATGTGTTTACCTGGCCTCATATTCTGATCATATTTTTGAGGAATTGAAGAATTTACAAATAATACTAACAATAAATTTTTTTTTTAAATCAGTAAACTATTGTAATAAATCAATCAGGATTTTTATTCTCTTAATTATTATTAGTATTTTTCATGCGTGTGTGGGTGTCTATATATATATATATATATATATATATATATATATATATATATATATATATAATGAGGCATGGTGGAGTAGTGGGTAGCGACTCAGACTGGAGGCTCAGAGAGCTGAGTTTGAGTTCCAGTCAAATCTATTACATTCACTTTGGGAAAAGTATGAATCCACTTCTCTCTCCAGCTATGGGGAAATAGCAGGACAGACTGGGTTCTATAGCCTTGGATGAAAACTGGTCTAGAAGGACAACTCTGAATTCAAAACCTGCAGAAGGTTGTTTGGGGACCTTGTGGAACGTAGTGCACCAGGTCTCTGTATTTGGCCCGTCAAAAAGTGTGGTTGGTTCTGCACAAAGCCTTCACCACTATAATCAAATCATATGTGCTGGTGTCTGACTGCCAGTTCCTAGGAACTGAGTTGCTGACCTTCATGCATCAAATACAACGGGAGAGTCCACCATATATATATATATATATATATATATATATATATATATATATATATTCTGTGTATTTAGGCAGCAAATGTTCTTTAAGGCAAATATTTTTAAAGACAACATTTTGTGTTGATCAACATTTCCAAGTAGGAAATTCCATTAGAAATTGTCCAAAGTCCATTTCAGAAGAAATATGGTCCAAGCTTTGACTTCCTTAAGTCATCTTCAGGGTAGGTAGAGACAAACACACATTTTGTGTCGGTTCATATTACTGATCAAATTTTTCAAATTACAAATGATCCTTTTCAAACAAGGAGGAAATTCCATCAGAAACTGACCAAAGTTCATTTCAGAAGAACTATAGTCCTAGCTTTTGACTTTCTTAAAACACCATCAGAGTAGGTAGACACAAATGGTGAGTGTCGTGACATAGGCAAGGCATGTGTTTTTTTTTTTTTTCATTTTGTTATTTAGATACCTTTGAAGATGCGAGCTCTTAAATTATAGGACTTCATCAGACTAAAGTAATGTTCTTATTGATGGAATTATATATATTGGGTCGGTCAAAAAGTTTGTTCACTTTATTAAGTATTTAATTTTCTAGTTAATAATAGAATAAACTTTTTGGTCAACACAATATGTAGGAGGAGAGAGGAATATAAATAAAAAAAAATTGGTTATAATTATTCCCGAGAAGTAATTGAACTGAACGCTAAATTTTAAATATTCAGGTATCCTTTTAATGGTGAAAATGTGTTATATAAATTTTTTCTATTTTGTCATTCAATTACCAAATGTTGTTCTCATATGTAAAAACTTACATATCACATTCTCAGATATAAATATATTCCTTTTGAATGTGCCATGGAGTTTTGTAAGTCTCTCGCTCAACCGCGCCCCACACATAATCATCAAAGAGGTTGCAGTCTGAGGAGTTAGGTGGCCAGATGCTTGTGTGGCATGGTGCAGAGTCCTGTTGCCAGACATAGGGTCTTCCTGCAGCCACCCTCTTGATCTAGTACAGCATGCCATTTTGGAAATTTCTGGAGGAGTGTATTGCGTCATGGTGCTCTTTTTCTCACAGATGGTGCCCAACTGACCCTACTATAGTGTGCAGTCGACAAAATCAAAAACAAACAACGAACATGCACAAAATTAAAAAATATAAAATGGCAACAATTTACCCATTGCACCCTATACAAACACAAGAAAAAATTAATTAAAAAGCTTAAACACAGTACTTTGTCAGTCATCTTTAATGAAACTTGTATAAAAGAGGTATTGCTCCCTAATTATATATATATATATATATATATATATATATATATATACTCACACTTCATAATGTACAATTGTTTTTATTATTATTATTATTGTTATTCTGTCTCTTAAAAGTACAGTGACTAATCATTGAACTTTTTGTTATGATTCAGTCTAATCAATGGGTTTATCAGTTTTTCACTTTGTGTGTATATGTTTTATCTTTGAATGTTGTGTCCTATACTCTTTATGTGGCTATCTGCATGCACTTTTAACATGGAAGCAATGTGCCACAAAATAAAATTGGGAAATGGAGCTAGGGCAAAGGCAAAATTCTAACCCCCACCCCTCATAAAAAATGAAGATTTTTTTTTTTTAGATGTGTTATCCTATTTTTTTTGTTTGATTTTAAATACACATTTATTTTTACTTTTCACTTGTAATAATTTTCTGGAATGAGGCATCCAGACTTTTGCCCCCACATATATGACATATAAAAGTTTTCAAAGATAATGTTTAAAAAAAAATATAAATAATGAAAGTTAAAATTTTCTGATTTATTTTGAAAATTAGTGGCAGTAATAATTTTAGACAAATGATACAGTAATATCATCATAGATTGATGACAAAGTTAGTCTTGTGTTTAGTTCTTAATTTCAGCAAAGAGCATGGGGATTACCTCCCTTTATAGCACCATAATTATTTATTGATAATCATTCTCTTTCTTCTAATGGCTCCTTCAGGACATGGGCGATCATAGCTCCCCACAACTTCTTATCCCTTGTGGCCTTTAGCAGTTTTGAAATCCATGCTTAAATCCCAATTAATGTCTCTATAAATAGCACAGACAAAATATTTGGGCATTTTAAAAATGTGTCTTCCAAATCTAATGCTTCAGATTCAAAATCTTTTGAAAAAACAGATAAAGTGAACAAATTAGAGTTTTTAGTAGACATATAATAGCATGTCATCCATGTTTAAACTAATTCAAAGACAAAAACAACTGTTGTAGTTGCTTCACACATTTTCTGTATTTCTTCATTTTTTATTTTCATTTCATGTTTGAAAAGTGAAATAAACAATTGGCATTATTTTATTGTTTTGATTCTGAATACATTGTATATTTATAAGCCTATGATAAAATCAGTGCCACCACAGGGTCTCCCAGAATTAATAATCCAAATCAACATTATTGGCTGCTCTGGGAGTTTAATGACCCAAATTATCGTACTTGTTGTAAGCATACCACTTTGTCAATTTCATCAAATTAATTAATGATTTTTCTACAGTCTTTCTTCTTACTAATAACACTAAGATTATTGTGATAAAATGG
Source organism: Acanthosepion esculentum (assembly GCA_964036315.1). Taxonomy (NCBI): domain Eukaryota; kingdom Metazoa; phylum Mollusca; class Cephalopoda; order Sepiida; family Sepiidae; genus Acanthosepion; species Acanthosepion esculentum. Next base: position 56,598,723 of record OZ038506.1, read on the forward strand.
ACATGTTATAAGTTTTGGGGGAGGGAGGCAATTTTATCAATATGTGACACTTGTTTGTCAAATGTCCATGAACCTTGTTGTTAAAGGTCCAAAATCACAAATAATAATCTATTTTTCAGTTGTTTTGACTTTAAATACAAAATTATATTGATGTTATTCTTTTAAGACTGCATTTCAATGCATTTTGATTCTAAATGCAAAATGAAAATGTATAAATATTTGGCTGCTTATTTATGTGGTGCCTTTTACATGTTCTCAACTCTTCCTACAACTTTAGAACGTCTTTATGTCACTGTAATATTTAATCTTTTAGCCTCTTATGTTGAAAATAGGAAAATGGGGTACAAAGGACATGTATAAAATTGTGACCTCAAGCAGTGATGAAATCTTTCATTTCTGGAAGTGATGACAACAACGAACCAGTATTTATTCCTTTTGATGGCAATGAAGAGGTCATAGTTCAAAATTGGGAATGCAGCTATTTCATTTGAAAAAGGAGCGGCATAGTTCTTTGTGCTGGTTAATAAATACGAAAAATCCACTTTGTTAGAAACAAATTCACAAAATAGTGTTGCAAATCTAAAAGTAGATGACCTCATAAATATTTTAACATTGACATGATATTGACTTTATAGAATCTGACAAAACAGATTCATTTGCACAGAAATTGCTAAAACTGGAACACACTCATTTCAACATATAAAGAAAACCTATTTGCTTCCAAAGTAAGCGTTCTGTATTTGCAATGTGTTTCAAACGATGTCTTCTGATAGGAGAAGTGGGCAATGATTCCTGGTTGGAACATTTATGTCTTCATAAAACAACATATTGCTTAAGTTGTCTTCTTTTAAATTGTTGACATCCTTACCCTACACGCAAACCACCAATCTGCTACTGGGTGCCATGCCACGCCACTAGTGTTTACCGCTGTCAGACCATCAACCAGCATGTTCATCTCGGCAATGTTACCACTGGTAGACTGCTAGTGGCTCGCTGGTGGCTGCCACCAGAGGACTGCTGGCATTGTCATCGGCGGTTGGAAAGTGGCTAAAACCGAGATGCCAGGTCAAGACCAATAACAGTGCAGATTCTTTGTTGTATCTTATCAAGAATCTCTAAATATAAAACGCAATTGGTATGTGTGCGTCTGTATGTATGTGTGTGTGTGAAACACTTTTCATACACACACAGTAAATATGGACTAAGACCAGAAATTACCAGTCTCTACTATCTACTGGTGTAATGGTGGAGGTGTTGCTGGAGGACTGGAATCTCCAGGGATTATGCTTCCCTCATTGCTTTGCTATGAACAACCCGAAGGCAAAATCTCCCCGCTAACGTCCTGTGCCATAGACACGACAGAGGAAATGAAACAGATACTACACTCTGATCCTGTTTTGCTATGCTATTCTTTTTCTATCTATCTATCTATCTCAGGCTATTCCTATCTATTTGTCTCATGTTGTTCTGTGGGATTACCGCCCTCTGATTAATAAAATCTCACTGCGGCAATTTTAGAATTATCACACCCTGACAATTTACGATTTGTGTGTAGGTAGCTTCAGCTTTGCATATCTTGATACTCCAAATCCGAATCTCCTCCCTCCTGTTGGAGGAACTCCTCCATGATTTGCTACATACCCTGAAGACATGGTCATTCTCACCACAGTTGGCCAAATGTGGGTTGGTGAGGCTTTTTAACCCACAGTTGGTGGCTTTGAATTCAGTTTTGTCCTCCTCCTAGACTGGTTGTCACCCAAGTCTGTCCTGCTATTTACCCATACCTGGAGGAGAAGTGATAGATTCATACCTTTGCCAAGAGTATTTACACATAAGTGAATGTAACAAACTCAACTGGAATTTAACCTCAGCTCTCCAATTCGTCAATCCAAGATGCTATCCATTATTCAAACATGCTTCCTTTGTATCTTCAAATGCAACTCAGAAAAAGAACAGTTATTACCTTTTCTGGCATAATTGAAGCCATTTGTTATTACTTTGTTTATCCAATAACTCAATGGGACAAACTGCCACAGGAACTTAAGATTTCTATCAAGTATGAATCAGAACCCTGGTAGAGTATAAGAGAAAAGAGGGTAAAAGATGGACATGAAAATCTGAAGGAATTGGTAAGAGTTACATGAGAATGGCAACATGGCTGAAACAAAATTTGATGTACATAATATTTTCCAATGCATGTTTACATTTGATTTTTACATCTGTTCATTTTTATCATTTATCTATCAAATTTAGAAATGTTTTCACATCTCAAAAATGAATTTTAGAGAAACAACTGCTGATCTTGATTCTTTGAGAGAGAAATTGATAGAATCACATGAAAAGCACTTGTTAAGAAACACTTAAAATGCTTAAGAACCAAAGGTGAAACATGGGGATTGATTATTGAAAGAAGAAAAATGTTGCAAAACAAGGCACACAGTGAAAATGTAGCTGATGCTACTGGATTGACTGCTTAGAAAGAAATTTGTCACATCCTGAAAAATGTCATTGGTCGATTAATTCAAGAAATAACCAAAGATTTTTCTCACTTTCAAGATTTAGATTCATTGTTTTGTATTTGTTCAAAATTCACAAAACATTATTTCAGAAGATTTCAAAAATGGAAAAACCGCAAATAAAAGTTTGTAACTTTACAAATAGTTATTCAGGTTGTATTGATGGACCAGAATTATACATACAGTGAACTGAAAGACTGTAGAATGTTCTTGAGAAAAGGACCAATTTTCATAAACCAAAGGTTGCAACCGATTTGTTAAAATTTATAAGATATTTTTCCCAAATTTAAAGAATGTTTTGTAAATATTATTAACAATTAAGTTTTTCTGTCACAAGGTGTGAGAGGTTCTTCAACAAGCCAAAGTTAGTTGTGAGAGGTTCTTCAGCAAACCAAAGTTAGTTGTGAGAGGTCCTTCAACAAGCTGAAATTAATTCTTACTTCAATGACTGAAGAACACCTTAATATCTTGAAGGTATTAAGTTTTCAAAGAGAGCTGCTTAACTTAAATTTGGATAATTTTATTGACACATTTTCAGCAACCAAAGAACAAAAGTTTTATATCTTATAATTATGGAAAATATTAATGCTACCTGTATACAACCAAGCTAAGTATATGCAGAGTTTTGTAAGCAAGTAAGATTTACTCTTTGTAAGCTTAAGTAGCATTTTATCAATCCCTTTCATAATCCGTGCACATAACAAATGATTGGATTTTCATGTAAAAAATGAATTTCAAAGCCAGCAATATAACAGAAATTTATTCTGCATGCTCACAACGTTACTTAAACTATTTGATATGGATGCCTAAAAAATTCAATACATTTTAATAAAACTATGAAAAAATAATTAAATTTTTGTGCCGGTCCATCCATAATTATTTCCCTTGCTGATATAGTCACATGTCTATAACACCATATCCTTAATACAGTTTTAGGAAATTTGGTGAAATGTGCTATAAATGATGGAAGTGATAAAAAATTGTGGTGGATCCATTCTATTGTTAACACCCCTGTGAGTAGTTTTAGTGACAATTATGTTGGCAGAGTACTTTTTAGTTTCTTACTCCCTTGTCCTTAATAATTTTTTTTTTTTTTTTTTTTTTTTGCTGGGGAGGAGAGGTCAATTTCTAATTTTTTCAGTTTTGTTTACCAATTGTATCCACTTATTATGACACCTGCAACTTATTTTTTTTTTTTTTTTTTTTTTAATACTTATTAGGTACAGAAGAGTTATTTTCAATCCCTGGGTAATGAGTCACAAAACAAATAATCAAAATACTTCAGTGGTGGGTAAAAAATATCTACCCCACCACCCACCCTACTGGGCGGTGACACTGAGAGCTCTTGCCACACCACTGGTTATCATAATGTAAATTTGTTTTACATTTCTTTGATGCTGACTAATGCCAGGTGGGAACAATCATGTCCTTTTATACTGAGATCAAAAAATTCTCACCCGTCTGAAATTAACTCCTCACCGAGATAATTGATATTTGTGAAGTTGTTTCAAAAAAGGACATCTATTTTAAAATCCTGAAAACAATTTAAGAATCTTAAGTGAGAATTATTTGTTAAATTGCTTTTGCATGAATCAGTAATTATATTGCCTCAGTGTAAACAGATTTTTTATGTTGGGATATTCTTGTTGGGGTTGAAGGTGAATATCAAGTAAATCTGTCTTTTGTTTAGAGTTTTGATTGATTTGTTTGTTTAAAGTCATATCTACTCCTTATGGGTCATTTAGTGCTGAAATTTAATTTTCTTGAGTGTTTTGAAGTAATAAAAATATGATCTATGTTATTCTGCTTTCACAAGTGAATACATGGTAGATGATACTCAGCTTTTGTGCATATATATATTTGTGTGAACATGAGTACTAGAGGCAGTGATATGTGTGTTTTATGTTGTACTTTTATTGAAGTTATATTTTGAAATATTTTAAGAAATTGTAAGATATTACATGGATTAATGTCACAAAAGTTATTTCATGTTGGTTCCTTAGTTGATTTTTAGCAGCCTATCAACCTCTATGGGTTATTTAATGCAGAGATCTGAATATTTTGAATGCAATTGTATGCCTTCAACTACAGATAAAATGTATTGTTGGTCATTTTGCTATAAAATGTATTGTTGATAATTCTACTATAAAATGTATTGCTGGTAATTTTTTTATATAAAAATATATTGCTATGAAAATGTATTTTATACTTTTATAGTGTTTTGTTTGGGGGTACACTAATTTTCCACAGCTGGGACCCTAACAGGTACTATCACCTTGGGTCATGGTGGACCTGAAAACAACAGCAATTAAGAGGTGGTTTCATACTCCTCAAAACTTCCAATGTCTTCATCAGAGGCCTTGCTGCCAGATGTAGTTTACAGTTTTGAAATGATTAATGATTATGACACTGATTTATTCAGAAATTAACACTATATGATTGCCTTGTATTGAGAATATGAACATTAAGCTGAAGACTCAACAATATCAGCAGCTTTACTCAGGCATAAAAGTGTTGGTTAAGTGAATAGAATTATCTAGCAGTTTTGAGTTCAATCCCTGGATAGTGCCAAAGATCATATACCCTGGTTCAGTGTAAGAGAAAATTGTCATCACAAGGATGAATTAATTAAATAGAATTGATTGATATGAGATATACTCTGGCATTGACAAGCAGAAAAATCTTACCCCAGCCCTGGATTTCAGAAAGGGTTTCTTGAAAGGTTTAGGCAAACATTGAAATGTTGTGACAATAACAACTAAAGTAAGAATACTAATCTGAGTAAATCTTTTTTTTTTAAAATATAGTTTTGAAACAATAAGCAATTATAAATGTAGCAGTTGTTTATACAATTCATCATATTACTAGTAAGATTTATTAAACTACTACATCAAAACCTTCATTCACTCTAATCATATATATATATATATATATATAATTCTTTAAGTATGGATTTTATAAAAGTTGGTGACTTATTTTCAAATTTTATTGAAATTAGTCATCCTCAACACTAGACCACCACCTCCAAGACAATTGGAAATATAATTAGGGTGAAAAACAGATCTAATACCACATCAGATGCCGGGATTTATAAAATAAAATGCCTGCAATGTAGAAATGCTTACATTGGCGAAACATTTAGAAATCAAAAAGCCTGCATCTACAAACATAAGAGAAACCTATGTTAGGATAATCCTTTAAACCCGATCGTAATGCACAGGAACAAAACTGGGCATAACTTTGATTTTATGAATGTCACCCTAATTAAAAAAAAAAAAAAAAAAAGAACATCCCTACACAAGCCACCAATCTGCCACTTGGTGACATACCACTAGTGTTTACCACTAATGGTCTGCTATCAGACTGCTGGCCGGCATGTTTGTCTTGGCAATGTTACCACTGGTGGACTGCTAAAGGCCCACCAGTGGCTGCCACCAGCTGGCCATTTGCGGCTTTCATATAGGGATAATTCTTTATGCAGGAAATACTTCAAGGGAATTCTAATAAATATCTGACCATCTATAAAAAAAACTATTACATCACTAACTTTTATAAAATCCATACTTAAAGATTCTAAGATATTCTCTCTATCTCCCTCATATATATATATATATATATAATGGAGAGTGAGAGAGGAAATAAGACTCAACACTACACAGTGACTGTTAGTTTCATGTTACAATATGATCTTCTGACCAGCTCTTCTTAGTGAAGATTGCACTGAGGTATGAAACTGACAGTCACCATGCAGAATCAATTCTTATGTTTACACATATCTCTATATTTATAAATGTTCTCTCTCCAATATTGTCCACTCTTCCTCTATAAATATAGCAAATTTTAAACAATATATTCTTATATTAATTTCATTTGAATCCACAATACATAGTCTCTGTCTCTGATTTCTTTTTCAATACTGTGTTTAATTTTTTGCATAAAGATTGTTATTATTACATTCCTTACCCACCAAAATCATAAAAATCAAAAAGTGTAAATGCACTGCAACAGGTTTTTAAAAAATTGAAATCTATTTATAGAAAGGAATTGAACATGATCTTTGTAATTTGATTTGTTGAACTTGAATGAAAGATTGTAGACAAACTAGTAAATAATTGTGTTAGTATGAAATAAAGTATGAAATCAAAACTTGACTCTAGCTTTTCAATTTTAATAAAAAAAACAAAATTAACAATTTTATATAAATAGAAACCAAATTTAAATTTTGAGGTTTTAGATTTCTCAGATTCCTTTCTCTTTTTTATTCATTTAAAAAAAATTTTTATTGTTTTTTTTTGTTTTTTTTTTTTAATTTTAATGCCAAGCTTTGTAGAATTACTAACAGCTGGATTAATCTTTAGATAAAATAAACATGTACTTAGGGTCAACTAAAATGAAAAGTGGGTGGCACCACATTTTTTTTTTTACTTTGTAGTGACCAAATCCTATCTCATTATCTACTGTCTTCCTGATTACTCTTCTATTGTTCCCACTCCTTCATAAATCTTTTCTATTTTCTAAATCTTGCACACCCAGTAACCCCTTTTGCCTTAGTGGTTTTACTGCCTTGCTTGGGGTGAATGATTAAAAAAAAATTATGGTCATGGGATCATTGTGCAGCTGAGCACTTGACTAGCTCTCGCTATATGTCTCAGTTGCAGGCCACTGTCTCTCTTTGAAGGATCTTCCAATCCACTCAGTGACATTGTCAGCTCATTTTTTCTTCTATGGCTACCTCTCCTTTTGCCTAGGGTGATAGTTTAGTTTGTAGAATGGCAGTGGAAAGATTGGAAATCATATAAAACCACTTTAAAAAAAAAAATTAATGAAAACATTTATCTCATTTGGTTTACGTTTATTTTGAATGTGTCTTCAAGCCAGAAACTGTATTTGTTTTTGTATTTAAAAGACCAGGTGCCAACTGGAAGGAAAACATCTTTATTTTATACCTGTTCAAGAAGTTAATTGTTACAAAACCAAACCATTAACCAAAAATTTGAGTCATTTCTTAAATTGCCTCATCACATCGAGACTTTCATTTGAATTTCAAACATGGTGCCAAACCTGTTTAGAAATATCTAAATTTTCAGCTGTATACAACCACTTTCCAAGATCAATGGTTAGAAATGACTTTGAGTAGGTGAAACCTGTGAGTCTTGGCAAAGATTACTCTTCTTCAGCCATTGTGGACTGACACTATAGAATCACAAAGAACTGTACCAGATAACAGAAACCATATGACTTGAGGACTTTCAACAGCAGCAACAAGTAAAATGGATAGCACATGTTAATCAAAAAGAAAATAATGGTATAATCAAGATGTTGACATTCCACACTTACTTCTAATAAAATGTTAGGAAGGAAACCCCCATCAGTACTGGAAAGAGTGATGACAACAACTAGACTTAAGAAACCTATTTTCCTAAGAAAAGTGTTTTGAAAGAAAAATTTCATAAATTTCAACTGAAATTAGTGCAAGCTTCTCAGTCAATGAATGTTTCCTTATAAGGAAACAGCTAATATTACCATTTCCACTGACCTAGTCTTTCAGCCCTCACTCTCAAGTTCTTGCAGTATCAACTAAATGCATCTATTTTAACATCTAATAGGAATTGTAAGAAGTAAGTTAGTGAATTTCTTATTAAGCAAAAAACTTTATAGTTACAACATGAAGAGGCATATATTTTAAGTCTATGAATATATCATTACTAAAATAAATGCTGTAACTCTATGTCTAATTATTATCTGGGAAGGAGTTGCACCATTGTTGGCCTGTGCTTATGATGCCAATGAGCTTTAATGCAGCTCTGATAAAAAAGCACAAATATCGTTATGTATAAATATTTGATAGTGAAGAAATATGTATGAAATGTTTGGTTCAAATGTATGGTCATAAGTGAGAATTCAGAAAATAGAAACTAACCGTATAACTTTGAAAGGATTAAATCTTAATACCATCTTTTCTAAGGATGTGAATTTAACTTTTTAGATTTACAGAAACTTAAAGAGTTACTTAAAAAAACACTTTTAGTAATAAGGCTTTAAGTATATTTTAAAAACCTATTTTAAGTAGTCATTAAAAAGTGCTTATAACTTTATAATTAAATATGTCTGAAGGTACCCTTTTGGTTTTGGAGTGAAGGATTGCAATGTTGGTGTAGTTGAGGTCATATTTTAATATAAAAAAAAAAAGATCTGCCTAATAGTTGATTTTCATTTTGCACTAAAAAACAGGATGGGTTCTTAAATACGTACACATCTGCATACATAATAAATACATACATATATTACAGGGTGGGGGTATGACAAAGTGGAAACTTTTTTCATGTGCTATGTTTTGTCCTTTTGGATTTCATTGGACTAAATTGATGTTTACGTTGCTGTGAGTACATATGCGCACAGAGGAAAGAGAATGCTGAGAATTTTAAATTTAAACTTTTATTTAATTTTTTTTTTTAATATGTTTTGGATATATAATCTATCTGATTTCATTTAGATTCTTTTTCTTAATGTTTCCATCACTTTTGTTATTAAATATCCCACATTGTGATAATAGATCTGCCAAGAAAGGTGAAACATTGTAAGAACCTGGCTGAAACTCTTCTATAGATGATCTAGCAATTAATACATTTCTAAACATTTTTGCCTAACATTTTCTCTTTTAATTAGAGTAGCATTTTTTAAATCAAAATTGTAGTCAGTCTTGTTATGGTGAGCAACTAATGCATTTAGGGTGTTGTTATGTAAAAGATCCCTTTTTTTTTCATATGTTTCCCCTCCCTAAAACTGTTATATATATATATATATATATATATATATATATATATATTACACTAAAGTACTTAATTTACTGAAACATAATTTCAGCATTGATGACTTCCAAAATAAAAATGTCAATTAGAGCACAACTAATTGTAAAAGTAATTTTTTACCCATTTTCCTTTTATGTAATAAAAAACAGTACTTCAGGGATATGAGATTGAGTGTTAGTGAAGTGGTTACAACATCAGACTGCTTCCTATGGGAATTAAGATTAGAAGCTGTGTCACCGAGGTGCAAAAATGGTAAATGTATTCTAGTTTGGCTAAGAAATTTTAAAAAAATTGATTTGTGGAGCTCAAGGTCCACAGTTTAAGTTCATTTTAATTTTTTCTTATATACCCTGGTTCACTCATGAGCCACTCAAGGTAGAGGGTTACTGAATGAAGTTGTATGTTGATGATGGTTGACCCTAGATTTAAAGAGGTTGAGATTGTAGTGATTTGGGAAGTGTCCTCTCACAAAGTAGAGGTTCTTGTGAAGTATTTGTCCAAATGGAACTTTCTTCTTATCAGTGGAATACAGAGGAAACACGGATGATTTTCCTCAGTGGACATGGAAGGGATGGTCTTAGTTGTAAAGGTTTGAACTGCTGAAACTGAAGAATATAGCTTGTCTGTATATTTTCCATGGAGCAGAAAGAGGCTTGCAAGATTTTGTTTGTGGGCAAGTGGTTTTAGGGTGGAAAATATCTCATTACTCATAAGATCACACAGATGTTTTTGAACTAACATGGCTGGGAAGTGCAGATTGAGCAGCTCCAGCCTAAATATGGCACAAATAGTTCCTTTTTGGTTTAATCTGATTCTTGTAAAGATAAAGCATGGCAGAAGGAGCCTGATACTTCAACTGACAATTTTTCTTTCATTTTGATGAAAATTTAACTTTACAGTAACTATTAAGTTACCAGTGTTGCTTTGTTTATTTTAAACTAAAGATTGACTGCCCAATGGTTTAAAGCATTGTTTTATGAATTTAATGACATAGTAATTGTGAGTTCAATCTCTGAGCCAAGTAGTACAGACTTACTCAGTCGATACATAGCAAGCAGTAACTGAACAGTACTAAATAAGAACAAGGTGAGATATCCCTAGAAATGGGCAGCAGAATGAGAACAATTTACCTCCTGTAGATTGAATAAAGGATTAAATTCAAAATTACTTGAAGGTTACCCAAATCAACAGGCACTTAAAGACCAGAGGACACGACAGCTGAAACATTGTGATTATAACAACAATGATGAGAACATTAGTTCACATGGAAATAGTGAATACACTGGTTTTGGATATTCTTTATTCAGTGTTCATTTATCTTGTGTTAAAAGATTTAGAAAAAAAGTAAAATATCAGTGAGCAAGACACAGATACTGCATGCTATTACTTTTCCAGTTGAACAAGACAGCAGCAGAAGTGAAGAAGATGATTGATGAAGTCTATGGAGAGGTTTTGGTTGGAAGCAATGCACATCATAAATGGTTTTCAAAGTTAAAGAATAAATTTGACTTGGATGACAAATCATGCAGCAGAAGACCACAAGAATTTGGAAATGATGACTTTACTCATCATTGAAGTTGACTAATTATTCAACAGTTGTAAGGCATTTGAAAAGTAAGGAAGAAACAAAAAGGCATGAACATGTGTTCAATAGAAATTGTCAGAACAAAGCTTTGAACAGGGATCAGGATCATTTTAATTTCAATTCTTGTCCAACATGAAAAAAACTTTTTGCAGAAAATTATCACTGGAAATGAAAAATGAATTCACTATCATAATCCAAAATGTTGAAAATCGTGGCTGGATCAATAGAAAAAAAAGAAAAAAAAAAAAAAACTAACTTTTAAGGGTAAAAAGTTATTGCTCTGTCCTTGGTGGGATATGAAATGTGTACTGTGTTACAAATTGCTGGAACGTAGTGAAACTGTTACTGCATTATATTCATCACGTTCATAGAAATTGAAAGAAGAAAGAACATTTACAAGACAAGTATACTAGAATAGAAAGTCATACTAGCAGGAAACACTCCCTCCCCATGCATGAATAATATTGTCAGCCCCCAAAATACCATCATGGAATTAGGATGAGTAATTCTTTTTCACACGCCACAGACGTGTTCATCCAATTTGGTGCCATCAGATTATCATTTGTTTCGATCAATGCAGCATTTCTCATTTGCTAATCAGTTTCAAGATATCTTCAATGTTCAAAATTTCACTGACAACTTTATTGCTTTAGTCAGAGTCATTTTACCAAGAGGGAAGTAGAAACGTTGGCATAAAGTCTTAGAAATTGATTAACTTCCTACGCCTTATCAACACTTTGCGGGTTATTTAAAGCCAGAAAATATTTTTAGATTGTAAGAAATTTTTTTTTTTGCTTATTGTAATGATTTAGTGATACAAGTTTTACTAATTAACCCATAGCTGGGGGAGAAAAAGTGGATTCGTATCTAATCAGAATTTGACAAACAAACAAGCAATTATAATGTGCATATAAAGTCGGGAATCAATTCTATATTACAATCAGTATATAAACTGATCCCTTACTTTGTGGTCATGGTGGTTTCTATACATTTATATCCCAGAGAATGTAAACAAATCTAAAAGACATGCCTGGGTAGCTAATCAGTATTTGATCAATTCATTTTCTACAGCTTATCAACCCAGTGCAGGTTATTTAAAGCCAGAAAATAATTTTAGATTGTAAGAAATTTTTTTTTTTTTTTAAATAATAATGGTTTAGTGATACAATTTTTACTAATTAACCTATAGCTGGGGGACAAATGGGTGGATTCCTACCTTTCCCAAGGGTATTTACGCATAAGTGAATATAACGAACCTGACTGGAAGTGGAATGCTGCTCTCTGGTTAACAATTCTGAACCATCATCTATTACACCACCCACACATCCACGCTTTCAGCACCAGGGATTCCCAATCTAGGTACTGACCGGGCTCAACATTGCTTAACTTCAGTGATCAATATGATGTGGCTGTAAGCCCCTAAAATTTTAAAAAGTAAAGGAAAATCTTTGGAGGATAAATATGCATTTTATCAGGTTCTATTCTTCTTCTTCATGTACCATGTCTCCTCAGGATGTAAGCAATCATGGCTCTCCACAACTTTCTCTCCTTTGTAGCTCTTAATAAATTTTTTTTTTTTTTTTTTGTTATTTCTCCTAAACCCTGTTCTGTCATCCATATATACTCAAGCTTACTAAGTATGTTATGTGTTCTTTTCCTTTGTCCTTTTTGCATTCAATCTGTTCTGTGAGTATCAGATTTTCCAAACCCTCTTTCCTCATTATGAGTCCTAGAAATTTCAACTCTCTTTTTCTGATGCTAAGTATAAGTTTCCTTTTTGTTTCCATTTTCTCTTGCAGCTCCTGGCATTCTCAATCTAGGTACTGCTTATCAGGTTCTGTTAGACAAGTCAATGATTTCAAAATAAAATTGGTATTAATTAACTCGGTAAAATTTTCAGGCAATACTTATATTTATATGATAAATATATCCTGTGATATTCAGCTTATAATAACTGTTTTTCTTCGAAATATTTACAAACATTTATTTGGTGGTGCAAATTATGGTGTTTATTATGCAAAGTGTCATTCATCATATAAACAAATATATATCTTACCAGTTTGTGACTGGAAGGGATAATTCCAAGGAGGATATAAATCCAGGGAGAGCTTAATGTAGACTACAGAGCATTATAATGATAATAAGAAGATGGAGACTTTAATTATCCATTTTGAGTATAAATTTATTTCATGAACACTGAAATGTTCAACTCTTTGGATCAAAATCTCTGTTTACGGAGGAGATTTCAATCTAAAGAGTTGGACATAAATACATTAGATCAACCAAACTACTACCTTTTTGTAAAAATTTAAAAAATAAACTATTTCTCAACAGTAATTTTCAAGTGAATAATGTAGACAGCATTGAATTTAGTACAAATAAATCCTTGTGCTAGTAAAGTTATGAGGCCCCTTACTTGGGCCAAGGTGGTAGGCCCGGCATGACTATACAGGCATGGAAGGAAGATGGGTCCCCTCGCCAACGGGACCTGTGCTTAAATCACACCTAAGCATAATAGTAAATCCGGCACTGAATGTAGAACTACATTGGATAGGATGGACCTGATGGCCAGACAAGAAGTTAGGTCCTTTGTTGAAATAACCATAGCAAACAACAGTGAAGTGGAATAATGTTTTAAGCTATTCTTGTAAGCATTAAAATTATAAGTCTCTTCAAAGATGATGATTGTTCAACCAGTGACATGCAGAGGTTTGGTGATACCCAGTGCCAACGCCTTTATTGTATCCCCAAGACTCAAGTAGGGGGAACCTATAGAATCTAGTACTGAGAAATGTGAGAAAGGAAGACATTTTAAATATGTAAAAACAAATGAAACATAAAATAAACATTTTATTCAAATTAAATATAATTTTTTATTTCACTCTTTCATTGGATTCCCTCCCAATATGGATGCTTGGGACCATTGCACCTTCTGCACATGACTAGGTTCAAGATAAATGTAGAAAATTATAGTAAATTATTGGACAAGACATTATTTGAATGCTACTCATTATAAGCAAATAATTTTAAGCGAGAGAATATACTGAGACAGCATAATGATTTGTCAATGCCAAGTATTGTTGATCTTGTCAAAACAGTTTCAAAGACACAAAATTAATGGAATGGCACCCAGCTTCTCCATATGTTAATCCAACAGAAAAGTTCTCAACCTTACCCAGAAGGGATTTATAAAAAAAAAAAATCTTTGATGTTTGATCATTTTGTTAATTTGAGGAAGTCGGTTAGGCCAATATCTCTTTAGCACTTCCTCCTAGTTATCACATGATAAAGATAAGTAGATGTTAGAATTTACAGCCGTTTATGTGTTTGCTGCAATGTGGTTGGGAATTGAAAGTGTGGAAGGAACTAATGGTGGTTGGTGTGTTTCTGAGAATTCCCCGGTCACAGGTCCTGCTGGCAAAGATGACTGCAGCAGGTGTTAGCAATGAAAAGGGAGTGGATTAACGACTTGGACTTAATTAGATTCTGTGATCTCTTTGAAGTTAGAATACAAAGGGGCTGTTTTCGCCTGTGGTTCTGTTGTTAATCATATGTGAAATGACTGTCTAGCATGTGCATAATAAGCAACTGTCTGCAGAAATGTGTGTGAGAGTAAGAGATAACAATATGCATTTTGTTTTTATGCAGAACTCTGTATATATTTTTGCATATATGATTACTCACAAGTGATAAGAAAAATTTAAAAAAAAAAAACAAAAATAATCATCAAAGCGTATATAAAGTGGTATTTGAAAGTTTTACAGACTAGTTGAAACGTATGATCACCGAAGTTAAGCAATGTTGAGTCTGGTCAGTACCTAGATGGGTGACCATTTGGGAATACCAGGTTTTGTTATCTTGGATGTGCGAGTGATATAATGGATTAAAGGCTCCAAATTGGAAATCTGCTTTTCAGTTTCCAATTCCAATCAGCTTTGTTATATTCACTTACACACAAATACCCTTGGGAAAAGCATGAATCCACCTCTTCTTCCCCCAGCTATGGGTTAATTAGTAGGACTTGTCTCAGTAAAATCATTATTATCTCCCCAAAATTCTCAGAATCTAAAAATATTTCTGGTTTTAAATAACCTGCAAAAGGTTGATAAGCCGTAAAAAAAAATCAAACCAATCCAAATCCTAGCAGCAGACTCCATAACTGATTTCAATCCCAGAAGATAGCCAAGAAATTTTTTCTGCAATAGACTTCATGGATAAGTTCACAAATTCTTTCCACATTTTCTGGCATTATTATGATTGGTCACGTTGAATGCTCATCTTTTTAAACTGACATAAACCAGTGCCACTGAAAACCTGTCTTCAAAATAAAGAACGTTCGCTAAAAGGCCAATGAAACATATTTGGGGATTTTGGTAGCAGATTTACCTATCTGTGAACAAAATTTGATGCAGGCACATTGATACTGAAAGGACTCTATAATTTTTTCGATGTCTGAACTTAAACAATGTTAGAAATTTTTGCATAATACAAATACTGAATACAAATAGAGTGCATTAAGCTCTTTGTAGACTGACTCAATAAGCTGGTTCCCTCGGAGCTTTACCTGTATATACATAGGAAGGCAGGCCAAATCAGGTGCAACCTGTGTGGACAAATGTTCCATGCAAGGATCAGTCTCACTAGCTACGAAAGGCATAGAGAAAGGAATTGAGAACTGTTACTTTGTGGAAAAGATTCCCAAAAGTATACTTCTCTGAAAATGTTAACATATTCAAGTTTAGGTCAACCGATATCTATCATACATATCCTCATAATATGCATTCTTTCATCTTCCCTTACACTCTTAAAACAATTTCATTCAGTAACCCTCTACCTTGAATGACTCTTGGGCTTTGTATTTAGTGAACTACAGTTAAAAGAAAAAAAAGAGTATAGCACAGGAATTAAATACTCAAAAATGAGGAAACGCCATTGATGATATTTGTTATAAAAGGGTTTGATGAAAAGTTCTTGACCTGATTCATTTCCCCAAATCTGACCTAAAGTCTGAATATTTTTAATTTATTTTGTATCATTTGGATGGATGAAAAACTTTTCAGCACTTATATTATTTTCAAGGAATATACCTACTTTGTTAATACTAATAAATTTAGCAGATTTGCTGAACTTTATGTAAAATTTGATGCAGACACACTGTTTGAATTTTTCAGTCATCGTAAAGATTGCAGAACCCTTCCAATAGAGATTTTTGCATAATTGAATACAAGTAGAGAGAATTAAGTCTATTGGTATACTGACTCTATTATCTGGGTTCCAATGAGTGTTAACTGTGCACACATTTCTATTCCCTCATAGAATATACAGTTTAGAAATGTTTAACTCTCTGATACAGTGTAATGTATTATAATTGTTTATTTTTAAAGATTATTTATTCCATAAGTGGTCTTAAATTGGTTTTACAGACTAATTTTTTTAATATTTGTTATATTTTCTAACATTACTCAAGATTTCCTTATTTGTTCTTATATTCAAAGTCCATTTGCTTCACACATATTAACATTGTATCGGCATTAAAAATTCTATGAACACTACAGCATTATTGTAATTTCATTAATCATCAAACACAAGATCTGTAAACTAAATTACAGATGTATGAGTTAAGTTTTAAAACAGAATTTTCAGTTAGATTACGACATGATTTTAAATAGTTTTAATCATTGGATAAGATATCTTTTTTCATATTTGAAATAGATTTAATTATTGAATGAGATCTGATTATTTTTCTATAAAAAACTTCCCATGATCCAAACCCTGTAACTGAAATACTACTGTATGAATTAAATATGCATTTAATTATTGAATAATCTGCAGTTATGCTTAAATCTGCACATTAGTTATCTTGAAGAAATGTAACAATTTACATTTTTTCTGACTCTTTTGACACATTTTGTTGAAAGCGTTTCGTTGTGGGATTTGACAGCATGAGTAGCTGCCATTGAGTAATGATTAACACACTAGGTATGCAAAACACTATTCTTGAGTTCATTCCCATGTCCAAATCTCATTCCTCCATTGATTCAGTTAATAAGTTTGCATTTAATTATCAAAAGAAATCTGACCATTCTTTTTTGACTAATATTTTTCTTTAAACTTTTACTTGCTTTTTAATGCAGCTATATACTATCAGTCTATGACCATTAGTAAAAAAAGACAGATTGGAAATAGGGAATAAGTTCCTGGCAACAAACACACACATCCTTTTGCTTCAGAGAATCTGGTTAACCATACCAGCTGTTCTGTTGATTGGGCTGCAAGAAATCTTACAGCTAACAGAACAACAAATCTAACCATGTAAACTTATTCTTTATATTTCTCTGATTCCAGGAAACTATATTTGTTATTGTCTTTATATAAACAAGGAGTATGAGTAATTGTAACATTATCATGCTTTTGCATTGTTTTATTAGATGACGCATTGTCAACCATTATTAATGTTTGACTTGTATTTTCTTTCATCTTAATTTTTAGCTGCTTTTCATTTAGAATGAATCAGATCATCAATTCGGTCTACTGCTAAAAAAATGAGTTTTTGCTAAAGAATCTTCCTGCATTTACTACAGTACAGCTAAATTTGTCCAAATTACATGTAGGATTGTCAAGATAAATTTATTAACAAGAATAAGAGATAAAAATTCAAAACTTATTAAAAGCTTCTTTTTCTTTCTCTAGCCAATGCTTCATTAACAATCAAAAATATTTAAAACCAACCTGGGCATTTTAAAAGATCTTAAAAAATAATGTGAAAGAAAGCTAATAGAAGAAAAATACATTTGAGTTTATTTCTGCTTTTAATGAAATATAAATTTCATTTTGTTTTTAAATCATCTCACCCCAAGCAAGGCAATAATCCCTCTATGGACAGAGCTAGTGAAAAAAGAAGATTTTAATGATGAGAAGACAATAAAGGAACAGAGTTCAGGAAGACAGAAGATGGCATTTGTCATTGCATTTAAATTTTTGAAGATTGTAGTTGGCAGGGAAGTAAGTTTTATCAGTGAGAAATGCAAGAAAATAAACTGTTAGAATAGAAGAGATGGTTGCATCTACTTTTAGTTTAACAGTAAAATGCTGAGACCTAGTTGCCAATCTAAACCTCCATTCACTTTTTAGGCTACTGTTCATTATGACTTATTCTGATCTCTATTCTGTATAGTTTTAACTTTTGTTGATCAACATCCTATTTATAATACAAGTGCACTTGCATAATGTAATGTCTTTATACTTTTTTTACATATGAGCTGTGTTCAAAAAGTATCCAACTTTATTTTTCTCCTGCCAAAACTAATGCCACATGGACAAAATCCTTTGAGGGTGGTGACACCACCCTTGTTGCACATATGTGAAAATTTTTACACTGGTAGGCCGCATCAGTTTCTGGCTGTTATGCCTAGTTTACAGACATGTAGTGCACACTTATCAGATTTTTGTTTTCATGCAAGATAACTAAATACATCAAGTAGAGATATTGAATCAAGTTTTGCCAAAACTTTGGTGATACTCAAGTTCAAACCATCCAAAAGATTCAGCAGACCCTTGATGATGATGCCATGGGCAAAACTCAGATCAAGGAGTGGTACAACCATTTCAAACATGGCCACACCTCAGTGAAGAGTGAGGCAGGTAATCCACAAGCTGAAATGAGGAGCTGATTGAGAAGGTTCAGTGAATAGTCATCAAAGTGCGTCATGTGACAATCCAGAAAATCGCTCACTATGTGGAAATAAGCACAGGATCAGTGCATTCCATTTTAATGGAGAATTTGCGCAAGTGGAGTGTGTCAGCAAAATTCAACCCAAATAATCCAAGCTGTCCTGGTCAAGAACAACGCAGCACTTGCTTGATATGTTCTCTACTCTCCCAACTTGGCACTGTTTGACTTCTGGCTCTTCCCCAATCTGAAAACCACACTAAAAGGGAAGTAAGTTGCAAAAGAAAATTATGAGAAAAATGAGGGCAGAGCTCCATAACATTCCAGAGAAGGAGTTCCAGAGGTGTTACCATCAGTGGCAGAACCACTGGGAGAAGAACTCTCAAGGGGAGTATTTTGAAGGTGATTGTGAAAGTTTATGCCCAAAGACATTTTTGAACGCACTTTGTACATATTTTAAGGTTCCAACAAAACAGCTATCAAAAATGTACAAATACTGGCTAACTGCATGTATATTCTCAAAGTTATGGGAAAACTTTTATATTCATATTTGTTTATCATCATGTCACATTTTTTCTTCTATCTGCCATGTCCTTTAGGATGTTTGCGATCATGGCTCTCTACAACTTTCTGTCCTTTACAGCTCTTATTAAATTTTGTCTTTTCACTATCTCTGTTCTGCCAATCATTTGCACAAGCTTAGTAGATGGGTACCCTGCTTTCCTCCATCCCTCTTGCCATGAATATATATACTGAGAGCATCAAATTTTCTAAGCCCTCTTTCCTTATTATGTGCCTGAGAAATTTCAGCTCTTCTTGATGTTAACTATAAGTATTTCCTTTTTATTTCTATTTTTTCTAAAATTTTGTCATTGCTGACATGTTCATTCCTTGGTATTTTCAGCATCCTTCTGTAGAACCACATACACAGAAATACTAATATAAATACCATATCTCCTATAACAAATAAATAAATGGATACTATATTTTTCTTGATCTATAAGTTACATTTGTCTTTTTATTTTTGGAGATTTCTGAAGAAAGCTAGAAAAATAAAAACTTTTAAAATTTTTTGTTGTTGATATTGTTAGCACAATATTTTGTCTGTTCCATTCTACAGCCTTCTTCAAGTGTATAATTGTTAAGAAAAAGAAAAGTCTCTTTGCCACTCAAAAAATCAGTATTTGATTACCGATGTTGAAAGGAAATTTACCAATCTTGCCTTCTTTTGTTCAATCTAATCTAAGCAGTTTGTATATTATTAGGTTTTATACTGTTGTGTATAAACAATTGAATAAAAATAATATTTGACTACTTTAGCCAGTACTTTTTGTTAACAGTAAACACAGTCAACATTCTACGCTTTGATCAGGGAATTGAAGTCTTTGTGTTGTTGATGTTCTTTCCACAATACCTGATTAGTATAATGCTCTTAGACAAAAATGTAAATAATCTCCTTATTTCTCTTTCTAATATATATATATATATATATATATGACAAAGTTTAAGAGATATTCAACTATGTGTTTCACTCCTTATAGTAGCCATCCTTAGAGACAAATCTGTGTGTTGGAAGATGTAATAAAGATCCTATTTTTATACTGAAGTTGTTAATGTCTGCTGGATTTGAAATTTAGAAAATTGAAATTTCTACCTACTACTCTATAATAGCTACTACTGAAAACAACTTATCCAACCTTGAAAATATTCTTCAAACTTTTACACAAACACTTCCCGGAATCAAACACCCTACACAAAATATTCAACAAAAACACAGTAAAAATCAGCTACAGTTGCACCGAGAACATGGCACAAATAATAAAAAAGCACAACAGGAAAATTATCAACAAACCACACGAACAAATTAAACCCATGTGCAACTGCAGAATAAAGAACAAATGTCCCTTAAACGGTAATTGTTTACAAAACAACGTAATATACCAAGCCACGATAAAATCACCAGATAATGAAGGAAAAGTATACATAGGAGTAACTGAAGGACAATGGAAACAAAGAAATTATGTACACAAAACATCCTTTACAAATAGTAAATATGCGAACAGCACAATGCTTTCTAAGTATATCTGGGAAATCAAAAACAAATGCACACCACACCAAAAATATCTTCGAAAATAAGGAAAAGATCATCAGCCTACAACAACCAATCAAAAATAGCTATCATTACCTTCCCAAACCAAAATAAATTATTAAATAAAAGATCCAAGCTCATCTAAAAATGCAGACATGAAAACAAATTTTTACTACGTTACTTAAAAATTGAAAACGGAAAAAATAAACAAAATGACAATAAAATAAGCAAAATAAATGATTCCAAACAAATTACCAAATCACACCTGTTAGAATAAAAAATAAGAAACAAAATCAATAAATAAAGTAAATAATAAACAAATTAGCAAACTATTATGACCAAAATATTAGTTAGACTATAAAAATCAAACCAAAAATGAATGAAAATAAAAATAAAAAATAATATACTACATTACTTAAAAATTGAAAACCAAAATGAGAAAATATACAGTGTAACAAATAAATAATAACAAGTAAAATAAATTGATCTTAATACATCCAAATATATAAATAAACTAACAACCGATACCGATAAACTAGCCGTTAGAAAAAATAAATAAAGATAATCAATCCAAATAAATACATGATGTAATAAACAAATTAAAAACTGTTCCCACCAAAATAATAGTTAGAACAAACTACAACAATCAACCCTAAAACTGAGCAAATAGCTTCATATTATCTTCCCAAACAAAAACAAAACTATTAAATAAGCTATATAAACAAATTTTTACTATGTTAATAAAAACACTGATCAAAATAAAAATAAATAAATAAATATATAAGATAAGAAATAAAAATAAATAAAAACAAGCAAAATAATTTAACTCAAATAAATAAATAAACAAATAAACGACTTCCGGTAAAATAACCACCAAAATAGACTACCCACAATGCACCACTGACCCGTATATATAAATAGCCGAGAAAAATAACAGCACTCGTGGCCTGATGATTGTCGCCTCTAAGTGTTGACTTATATGCTCACTTTTATATATATATATATATATATATATATATATATATATATATATAGAGAGAGAGAGAGAGAGAGAGTAATATTTTTTTAGCCAGCATTATTTCTTATTACTATAACTGTTATTTTTAATGGAGACATGTGTTTGAGATGCTATCCTTGTAAAACTGGGGGCAATAGGTAATTACAACCTTGATATGTCAAGCTGGTCTCCATGGCCAAACTAGTAGAGGCTCTAAAAGTGGTTTCTCTGATAGAAAAAAGGGGATTCAGGTTCGATTCCTGTCAAAGGCACAATTTTTCTTTAGTAGGATTTCTCAATCTAGGCCAGTTGTTATTAATTTCACTGTTTAAGAAAGAAAAACAGAGATAGCAGTTCAGACACTTGTACCCAATAAAAATAATGGTTGTAGTAATAAGAAATATATACACACACACTATATATATATATATATAGAGAGAGAGAGAGAGAGTGGAGTGATAAATGGATATACTTTTGATGCACCTTATTTCATATATATATATATGTGTGTGTGTGACATAAGGTGTATCAAAAGTATATCCATATGTATATATTTATATAGAATTCTACTATATATATATATATATATATATTAGAATTCTATAAAAATTTTGATACACCTTATTTCACATATATATATATATATATATATATATATATATATATATATATATATATATATATATATATCAAAAGTATATCTATTTTATATAGAATTCTACTACGTCTTATTTCATATACACATTTAAATAACTCCGCTATATATATATATATAGTGTGTATGTGTGTGTGTGGGATATAATTACCATTTGTTATTCAGTTGTACCTTTTGTTTAAGATATTATAATGACAACTAGCAAATAGAAGTATTAATATTCTGGCAATTTTAAATATGGCCTTAATTACTGAAGCTGCTTGCAGAATTCAGGAAATGGAATGAAATAAAACAATATCTGGGCCTACTGCTCAAAACTGGTTGAAGCATTTTAAGAGTGGAAGCTTGTTCTTTGAAATAAAATCCAGAAGTGAACAATCCCCAACTGTCAATTATGATGCATATAAATGCAACGTAGAGGCACTCAACCCTCAGCACTCACAGACTTTCAGAAGAGTTACAGTGCAGTCAGTGGTCGTATTTTGATGTGAACTTGAAAAATGGTTTGGAATAAAAGTCTGTAAAAATAAGTACTTCTGATACACATTGATAGTCTAGCTAATCCACCATATGTCACCTTGAAATTGTTGAATACATTGCATATCCACTTTAATAACACAAATTTTGGATATTTCACTATGGCGTAATGGATAACAAGCTAGTCTCACAGTGACAACTACTGTAGTGAGGTCATCCTCACTGATTATCCTAGAATGGTAGCTGTGGGCCACATTGAACCAACCTGAGCAGATACCAATAATACACAGATTTTGTCTTTACAATTTGCTTAATTTATCTCTTCTTCTAAGAACCATTTTGAAAATTGGCATTGTTTACTTTTTTGGGATATTACACGGTTTATTTCTTGTATCATCTTGAAACTTTTATTTTAAGGAAACATTATTTAATTAAGTAAATAGCTGGCTCTTAGGATGAACTAGAATATGCTCAGTAATGATGACAGTTGTGAGATTGGATCAGTCCATCACAAAATCCTTTGGTTAATGTTCCACCAATAAATTTCACAAATTGTTCAAAAATATTTTATAGGTTTCCTGCTCTTTTGTGGTCATGGATAATCTGTAAATGAAAATTTCAAAGTCTTATTTTTTACCAGGACATGTGTATATATGGATCTCTTTTTTAATTTCATAACTGGTTCATACAATATGATCTTGCACGAACTGAAGACAATACTGGCTTAGTCATGTGATCACTGACATCATAAAATAATTAAATTTCAATGTGATTGATAGTTTGAAAAGATCAATGATTATAAATATGAACTAAGTTCTTAAATAGGTTTTCTGCAACATCTGCATTTTCCTGGATGTGTCCTCCATTTGAGTCTCAAAATAATGGCCATTGTGTACAGGGTGCGATGCGTAAATTGTCGTTATTTTATATTTTTAATTTTATGTATGCACATTGTTTATTTTAGATTTTGTCTACTGCACGGTATAGTAGGGTCAGTTGGGAACCATATGTGAGAAAAAGTGCATCATGACACAATTCACTCCGCCAGAAATTTGGAAACAGTATGCTGTACTTCTTGGTATTCATGCTGGAAGCTCCAATACAAACATACAAAGTATTTGGATGTCAATCTGAGGAAAGCGCAGAGGATTCGGAAAGAGTTGGATGAGTCTAATGGTGATTATGAAGGTGTTATCACTAATGATGGCAACATTATATGCCTCCATTCATCTTCCTACAGAGCCACAGACTCAATACAGAGGTCTACATCAAATGCCTTGAGGAGGTAATGCTGCCCTGGATCAAGAGGGTGACTTCTGGAAGACCCTATGTCTGTCAACAGGACTCTGCACCATACCACACAAGCAGGAGAATCCAATCATGGGCTGTCAAAACAATATCAGGCCACCTAACTCCCCAGACTGCAACCCCCTTGATTATTATGTGTGGGGTGCAGTTGAGTGAGAGACCAACAAAACTCTTTGTAACACCAAAGATGAACTTAAGGCAAGGATTATGGCGGCATTCACCAACTTAAACAAGGAGACTGTCCAGAAAAGTTGCAGTAGATTCCAAAGTTGTCTGGAGGCAATGGTTGAAGTCAATGGCAATTTTATTGAATAAATTTACTCTTTATTAATTCAAGATTTACTCTTTAGTATTTCAAGATATTTTTGTGTCATTTTGGTAAATATATCTGTTAAAATAAGATGTCAGAATTATTTTCCTTTTTTTTTTGCATAATTTAGACGACAATTTATCCATTGCACCCTGTATATGTAAACATATCAAATAAATTATCATAGATGCTCCAAGGCTACATAGTGTGTATCGGGCAAGATGTTTTCAGGAATTTCCTTTTTTTTAATGTTCAGATATGGTAGCCTTGTTCTAAAAATTGATCCAAATAATGTTACTCTTTTTTTGTTAGAATGTATGAGGAAATTTTAATGAAAATGAAAACCAAAAGGAAATTTATACTTAGAATCGCAAACAGACAGTTGAAATTTTTGTGACTTAATGAGGAAAGAGGGTGGCTTGAAGAATTCAACACTCACAAGACATATCGAAAGGCAAGAGGAACAGAGTAAAACTGCAATAACCTAATTAAACTTGTTTAAATGAATGGCATAAGATAAATATTTCTGTGAGCTGCAAATGACAGGAAGTTGTGTAGAGCCATTATCATTCATCTCCTGAAGGAACACATAACAAAAGTAGAACACCTTGTAACTTTGTGATAGTGATTTCTCTAATGAAAATGAAATTAATACAAACAAAACATTCAAAATAGACAAAGATACCAGTTAAGAAATAAAACAAAAACTATTTACAGTTCTGAGTTGGTGTGACACTGAAATCCAAAGCTACATTACAATATCAAAAAGATGCCTTATGACACTGAAATCCAAAGCTACATTACAATATCAAAAAGATGCCTTATGAAACAGGAAAATTTCATGAGAAACAAAGAAAAGAATGCTGAACTGTAATATCAATACTCCTAGATGGCAATGAATGTTGGATAATTTTCTCACAGATGAAAAAGAAACTTGAGGCTACAGAAGGATACTGAGAATACCATGGCCTGAGCATATAAGTGACAAGGAAGTTCTAAGGATAATGAAACAAAAAGGATGCTTATATTTAAAATGAGAAAGAAAGTTGAAATTTCTAGGACACATAATGAGGAAAGAGGGCTCGGAGGATTTGATACTCACAACCTATCTAACAAGCTTTTGCAACAACAGGGACTAGTTAAAAGACAAACCTTACTAAGAGCTACAAAGGATAGGAAGAAAAACACCTTTTAACCTTGTGATAGTCCATGATTTCTTTAACAATTGACAAAAATAAACTATTCTTCACAAAGATACCAGTTAAAATAAAAAAACTGTTTACAGAACACTTTTGTTATACAGAAATTATTGGCAGCCACAGTTTTAACAACATAAGGTATGCAAATGACAGTGTTGCTAACAGACACAGAAAGTAAACTACAAGAACTCCTACAGAAGGTAGTAAAGGAAAGCAAGAAGAAAGGACTAATTATCACTTGCAAGAGGATAGAATGCATGGTTGTCAGCATGCAAATTAAGAATTGGATATAGTAAAATCAAACAAGTACAACAATTTAAATATCAGAGAAGAATTTTAACAGTATGGAAAGTGCAACATTGAAATCTGACAGTGCATTGGGATAGTGAAAGATGCCTTCCAAAAACTAAGTAAAGTTTTAAGAAATAGAAAAATTTCATTAGAAACAAAGAAAAGTGTACTGAACTGTTATGTAATATCAGTCCTCCTATATGCTAGTGAATACAGGACAATCTCCTCACAGATGAAGACAAGATTTGAAGCAACTGAAATGTGGTTCTACAGAAGGATTCTGAGAATACCATGTACTGAACATGTGAGCAACAATGAAGTTTTAGAGAAAATGGAAAAGGGTGCTTATACTTAATGTCAGAAAGAGATAGTTGAAATTTCTGGGGCACATAATGAGGAAAGAAGGCTTGGAAAATTAGATACTCATGGGACAGATTAAAGGCAAGAGGGGACAGATAACCTAGCTTGAGTAAATGGATGGCAGAACTGGGTTTGGGAGAAATCAGAAGACAAAGTTTATTAAAAGCTACAAAGGACAAGAAATTGAGGAGAGTCATGATCACCAACATCTTGAAGGGACACGGCACATAGAAGAAGAAGACAATTTAGTAAACATACTATTGTCTTTTGATAATAGAAAAAGAATGTCTAAAAAATCTTAAATTGTAAAATTTAAAAAAAGGGATGGAAAAATTACATTAAAGCTGCCTATAACAGAAACGGAAAATATGCAAATGTGCAAAGGAAGTATATCTTCAAAATATACAGTAACAGGGTTAAATTTCTGTATCATACCAATGGTTAAAAATAAAATCATGTTTCTGTATATGTTGTTTACCCAAAAGAATGTTGGAGAGTAAAAATTACTCAACAAGCATCAGTTTTTGAATGGAACTGACAAATAGTTCTGGGAATGAAGCCTCAAAGAAGAAGACTCAATGTGCTGTACGAAAGAAAGGAAACGGCTTTTTGTTCTTTTGTGAAGGAAAACCTTGAAGCAATGTTTTGTTAGTAGAAATGAAAAGACAGACAATAACAAGAAAAGAGGTATTGTGTATTTGCTTGAGAGAAGGATGTGTGTGTATATATAGGGTCTTTTTTTTTGTTGCTTTATGTATGTATGTATATATGTATGTATGTGCATTAGTAACATGTTTGTATAGATTGGCTATTTGTATGCGTATATGGGTATCTGTAAACATATGTACATGTTTATGCATGAAATAATCTCAGGTTTGGTTGTACTTATATTAATTTAGTGTGTGTATGAGTTTTATATTGATATCCCTATATATGATGATCTGTATATTTTCAATAAGATTATTAAAGTAAGAGATTCACTAATCAAAATATTATTTGATTTAAAGATGATTGGCATAGTACAAATTAGAATCTTCCTCTAAGTTATTTGAAATGTCATGAGGAAAATAATAATAATAATAAAGATTATGAATTTTAACAGTTCAGTTTGTGTCAGGTCAGGCTTAGTCCTGCTACTGGTAACATGTAACCCAGTACAAACTGCAGCACGGACGGGTGGTTGGCATATAAACCAGCTCTTATACTAGTTTTTCTGCTAGTGAGGAGGGTGGCATGTCATCCCCACAGGATGAAAAACAAAACCTGTCAAAGGTGGATGAGCTTCTTATAGGAGCCAACAGTCAATAGATATAAGGTTAGGATGGAGTCTCAAGCTTATAGCCACATCATGTTGAAGCACTGGTTCTCATAGGATCACCAAATTTAGACAATATCAAGCCTGATCAGTACCTAGATGAGGGATCACTTATATCTAATGTTTACATCTATAAGCATTTGATGCGGCAGTTTCTGTATCTGTAATTATTAATTTTATTCAGATATGAGGAAATTATCAGCTGTTTATGTTACTTAGGTGGCTCTTTTATGGTTAGGGCTTACTCATCTGCAGTGTATTTGATTGGCGACAGGGCAAGTTTTGAAGCCATGATTGTACAAACAAAATAAGATAACTGATAATGATAATGGAGGTTACAAAAATACGATAGTCCTGGGTAATTAGAAAGTGGCTGTCAACCCATAAAAAGAATCACCGCTCAAAAGCATAGATACTAATGTCAGCACCAAGCGACAACTGTCTCATGCTTGAAAGCAATCTTCAGGCCATGGGTGTTGTATTTTGGCTCGAATGGTCAATGGTGCATTATGGGTAGAAGAACTATTTTATTATCCTGACAGTTGTTTTGTAGCCGGTAATGGTTATGTTTCAAATTGTTCTATAGGCTGTTGAGTAGAAATAATTGTGGATCCAAATGTGGTTATTTGTAACTATTTTGTTGTGTTGTTGTTAACTTTTTACTCATTATTTATTATTGATTGCTTAATTATTTGTTAATGATTCTTATTATTAC
This sequence comes from Acanthosepion esculentum, assembly GCA_964036315.1. Lineage (NCBI taxonomy): Eukaryota > Metazoa > Mollusca > Cephalopoda > Sepiida > Sepiidae > Acanthosepion > Acanthosepion esculentum. The sequence goes on from OZ038506.1 coordinate 56,627,018, forward strand.
ATTTACTTGAGGTTTATGTGTGCATTCATTGTTTGCTAATTTATTTATTACTATTTTTTGTTCATTATATTTATTTATTTTTTCCCAGGCATTAGTTATCTTATTTGTTTAGTTTAAGGTATTGACTTTGTCTAAAGTATGTTGCATTATCTGTGTTGTATATAGTGTATATATTTTCATTTATCATAGTGATATTTTACAAGGTATTCATCTTTAGTTTTTGTTTTTTAAATAACATAGTAAAAATAATAAATATATATAAAGTTTTAAAATAGGGATCATCATTTAATACTTAATGATTAAAATTGAATTAAATAAATATAACCTGACGTGCCTTTCAACCGACACTTCATCAGTATTAAAAAAACTACTGAAGGGATAGTTTCTTTAAATAAGATCTTAAAAGAAGACGAAAGGGGAGGAATAATATATATATATATATATATATATATATATATATATATATATATATATACACACACACACACATATAATGTCTCTTTATCCTTCTCCTGATCTGAAACCATTACATGATCACTGAGAAGATGTAGATGAGAAGTCAGTCTGAAGCATTATTATTCCATTCAACATTTCTTGTAACAATACTTCAGGGATGAATAGTAGATGACACAGTCCATAATCCTAAGCACTAAACACTAAGCTATATACAAATGCAAGTACGCAATAGGCTTAATATTTATACCATTTGGAAATCATAAATTTTTCAAGTGCTAAGACTGATGACGTGGGCTATGAAGAGGAGATGGTGAAAGGCTAAGTTTCTTTTTCCTAAAACCAATCTAAACTATAATATCTGGGCCAAAAGTATTATATAAGCATTGTAGATTAAAAGGTTAGGTGCCTGCTCCAAGGTTAAAACCTATAAAAGAACCAAGGAGCCTCAACCACAGTTAGATCTAAATGTCCAACTATGATCTGAAGACTAATGCTTAGGATTCTTGGATATTGTAGAATTTACAGATAAAAATTACAAATGAATCAAAAACTATTTGTGGGCGGTATGTTAAACTTCAAATCAAATAATGAGCAAAAAAAGAACAATGAAAAGTCAAGAGTTTTTGTATAATTTTAAGAGAATATGTGAACCTTACAGCAACTGTCAACTCCGAAAAACAGAATCTTCTTTGGAGAAATGACCAGCATGAGATCTATACATTTTTTTTAATCAGAAAAGCATTGGAACCAGTAAATAACAACTTCAACAAAGAAATTTTAGAATAAAAAAGAAACAAAGGTATTTAAACCTTCAAGGCTTGATTTAGTCCAATTAGCAATAATTACCATTTTTTCTTTGATCACAAAGATTGTAATCAACAAGTCAGAGTTTTAAAATAAATTAAGAAAAGAGTTACACCTCTTAGTATAAATCGTCATTTGACCCAAAATGAAACTTCCACACAGAAAATGAATTTGATAACCTCATTTAAATTTTTCCCTTAATTGATATAAACTTAACAAAGCTGATTATTTACTAAGAAGGACATTTCATATAAACTCAATTGAGCGATATCTACATTGGTCAATCGTTAATTGGTGACTAATTCAAGAAGGATTCGAAAAGTGATAAAAAATATCCATTTTATAAAAGGGGACAAATATTTTTTTTAACTGCAATCTTGTTGTTGTAATATTCCCCATGGCCATGTGCAGTTCATAACCCGGTCTGGTTGCCCAGTTACTAATTTAATGCTATTCAATGTTAATTTGTAGCTGCTGATTAAACATTACATTAACCATAGTTGCAAAACAGACAAACAGGTCTTTGTTGTGATGAATGTTATCACTTGCAATGCAGCTGTGACCCTTTAGTGACAATGTAAACATACAACGCGTTCATTGCATTGAACAGCTGTAGAGTTTTGATTGATGCTAGGAAATTGCCATGTATGTGGGCGTGCACATATACACTTACATATAGAGAGATTTGCATATATTACCTTTGTATGTATGTATTTGTGTATATATATATTCTTATATATGCATGCATTATATATACACAGATTTACATGTATTAACTGTGTGTATATGCATTATATTTACACAAACTTACATGTATTAGTTTTATATAATATATACAGACACTTACATGTATTACCTTTCCTTTTCTCTCATTCACATGCATATATATATATAAGGCATGCATGTATAAGAAAATATATGCCGTTGTAAAATAAAATTGCAGGGCCCTGTTAAATATATAGATGTACAGGTAATATTGTTGGACATCATTAAATAATTGTATATACCATTCAATACATAACCAGGTTTCAAAATAAGATATGGATCTCAGAGTTTTAAAATAAATTAAGAAAAGAGTTACACCTCTTAGTATAAATCTTCATAAATGAAACTTCCACACAGAAAATTGAATTTGATAATCTCATTTAAATGAGTACAGTTTTGTTTGATACATTTGAATCTCTATAAGTGGTTGGTTTTATATGACCCACATGGTTGATTCTAACATGGGCTTCTACTCCTGCTTGTATGCAATCATGAAAATAATGAATATCATCCTGTGGTACATTATTTCATGCCTCTTGCAACTGTTAATGCAATACAGCAAGTGTTGTAGGTGGTGCAAGTCAGGTATTATCCCATCATGTTCCATACATGTTCAGTGGAGGATAGGTTTGTTGACTGTGCCAACCATAGAAATTGACAAACATTTAGCAAAACAAGTTGAGTAGCATAGGTATTACGTAGGCAGGCATTATTCTGCTGGAACATCACATTGCTTTTCTGTTCGAAAGAAGGCAGCAAAGTGGACTTTCCAATATTTTGGATATATTGGACACTACTGAACATTCTATACACAAACACCAAAGGTGAGCATAATTTATAACTTAAGTTACCCTTCACTATACCTGTGTGTCATGGGCATGTAAACTCATGAAGATGTCACTGCCCATATCTACATAACATGTACACATGCATACAAATGACCATCATCCACATGAATGCAGTATTTGCTCTCATTATTAAACATGACATCTGATCCTCTAACAACATCACTTGTGACATGCATATGGTATGGAAGTGTTTCTCAAGGCACACAAAAAATTAATTCATATATATATATATATATATATATATATATATATATATATATATATATATACAGGTTAATGGTCAGAGTTGAATCAGACCAGAAAATAGTAGTATTAAAATTGCTCAATACACGAGAAAAAATAAGTAAAAATAAAAATAACATGTATAGCTTTTAACTTTAATAATCAGGAGGTCAATTAAAACCATGGTTGCGTATTTTAATTGAACTCCTGATTTTTAAAGTATGTATGATTGATTCTCTTTTATATATATATATATATATATATATATATATATATATATATATATATATATACACACACACACAGTGTGCCAAGAGTAAAGTATATATTTAAAGATTCTTGAAATACAAAGAAGAATCTGAAATGTTATTGGTCCTGACCTGGCATCTTGACTTCAGTAACTTTCCCAGTGCTATAACATAACTTCACTATGCCTTTTCTATAAATATTTTCATTGTAATTGTTTTGATGAAATTTCCTCTTTGGTAACTAAACTTTATAAATTTACATTCATTTTACACTTGAAATATCTAGACGTAACTGTAAGTTTTATGCTAACAGAGTCTTCTCTCGCACTTCTTGCTTGTGGAACTCTCTTCTGGTCTCTTGCTTTCTAGTCAACATTTATCTTGAAAAATTTGAATGCAATATCAATCATTATCTTCTGTCTTCTTAATTCCTGTTCTTTTATTGTTCACCCATTTTAATGTTTTTCTTTTTCTCGTATCCTCTCAAACTTAGTAACCCTTTGCATCTTAGTGGCTTTATTGCCTTGGTTGGGATGAAATGATTAAAAAAAAAAAAAAAGAATTTTAGAATGTTGTTCTAGTGGGTTATAAATGAAGATTACTGATGTAATGTTACACAGCCTGTGCCAAATATTAATATTCTCATTTTTCTTTCAAACATATGAAGTGCATTAACACGGCAGCTTCCAGTCTGATACAAGAAATGAAAAAGCACACTGTTATATTCTGTGTTAATAGGAATATATACTTGAAAAACAAGGTGGTTAAAATAAGTAAAGGTTTATTGTAACAAACCAGTACAATAAGAATAAAGGTAACAGTAAGGCACAAGGTTGTCACTAGTCAATCCAGTAGTGAGTGATACTATTGGAAGGTCAATAGTTCTCACATAAGTCTGAGTCGTACTCAACAGATCCCAACTAGTCTCTGTAGTTCGTTGACATACAGCTACTTATAGGTAGTTACTACCTATAGTGTAGTTATTCATGGGGGTGACAGGTTATTCCATTACATCACACACTATACTTGTGGTATTAGCTACCAACCTCAGCAATTCAGAAATAGCCAACTTCTTGAAAATGGCCAGGTGAACAGAAGAAACACCAATTTTGCCTATTGATCTTTTTGGGATGTTTATTCATTTTGTTCTACAGGTTATTTTTTGACAAAAGTACAGTTTTGTTTGATACTTTTGAATCTCTATAAGTGGTTGGTTTTATATGACCCACATGGTTTTCAATTTGTCAGAAAATTTTTATCATTCTGCAATTTGTTTGGACTAATATTCTCATCTGGTGTAATGGAATAACCTATCACCCCCATGAGTGACTACATTATAGGTAGTAACTACCTATAAGTATCGGTAAGTCAACAGACCACAGTTTCTAGCTGGGATCTGTTGAGTACGATTCAGACTTATGTGAGAACTACCGACCTGCAAATAGTAGCACTTACTACTGGATTGACTTGTGCTGATCATACTCATAACTGTTACTTTGTTTCTTATTGTACTGGTTTTTACAATAAACCTTTACTTATTTTATCCACCGTGTTTTTTCAAGTATATATTCCTATTAGCACAGAATATAATATCATCTTTACGGGTTTTTATCACTACATTTTCATTGATGCATTTTTGTTCTTCACAGGTGATTTTATTCATTCAGCAATTTTTTCTTATAGTTTTAGAACCTGACATCAAACATTTCTACAGGTAGTAATAATTCATGAGTAAGCCCTCCCACACTCTGTACACCCATTGTCTAGCAACATGTACTTCAGTTTTTTGCAGTACATGTGTAAGATACAGAAAATACCATTTTTCATTGAGGCTCTTGCATTAGTTTTTGCTTTACAAATATAGCATAGAACTCTAAACTGAATTTGATTAAACAACCTTTTGTATACAGCTTTCTTTAACTCACACTAGTTCCAGCAAGGTTCCCTGTCAGTTATTTTGGGCTTATGTTTGTTTTCATTCCATGCATAACTTCAAAGTCTCACCTTAGATTATGACTTATCAATGTTCTACACATCTAATTTTTAAGGTCACTCAGTAAACTTGACTTTTTATTCTTTTCACAGTAAGGTTCACCCTCTACAGGGCCAAGAGGCCACTCATGGTAGAGTGTTATGCTAAGAGACAGTTTATACAGATAAGAAGGGGAGATAACAGTTAACCCTAAACTTGAACAGGTTAAGATTATAGTGATCAGTCGGTTCCACAAAGCAGTGGTTTGCAGGAAGAAGCTGTTCAAGTGAAACGAACTTCTCACTGATGGAATATGGAGGGAATGTGGGTGGTTTGCTACAATATATGTGACATGACAGATCCTAGCCATGAAGGTTAGGCCTGGCGGTATCAATGAATGTAGTTTGTCCAAACACTTTTCAGGATTGTAGTAATAGGGAATTGAGAGGCTCAGCATATCCCTCCTGTGAGAGAGAGCTTGGAGGGTGGAAAATAATTTATTACTCAAAAGGACTCGGAAACACTTTTAACTATTGAGACTAAAAAGTGAGAACTGGGCAGCTCCCGCCAAAATATGATAACAGTACCACTTATTCAGCCTGATCTGGCCCTTGTAAAGGTAGAGGAAAGCATGAGGGGTCATGTACTTACTGGAGAGGTGAGGTAGCTGACCATTTTTCCTGAATCTTTGGTGATGGATTGTATGTAAGAGTTCCATTTGAGGTCAGGGGTGAATTTAAGTCTCAATAGTCTCTCAAGGAACAGGTCCTCCCGGAGAGGACACCTGTTCATCATAATTGGTGGTAATTAAAGAACTACCAGAATAGCAACATCAATATGCATTATTTTTCTCCAATGAAATAAAAACTACTAAAGCCTCACAAGTTCTATAAAGCCAAAGGGCAATAAATTGACGATAATAAAAGTGAATACATAGGTCTTGAATTAAAATAAAATCTCTTAGTTACTCTGATGAAAGAGAGAGAATGAAATTTGTGGGAAAAAAAACAAAAGAAAAAATAAAGACATGAAGTCATATTAAATGTTACCTTCCAACTCTTGATTAGCATAACCAGATGAAAGACTTGTGAATGCAAGCAAGGAAGCAAATTAGTTTTTGATTAAAACTTGTGGATTAGAAATGTTTGAAGCCTCTCTGCCAAGAAATGGCCTTTTACAATTTCAATTTGAGTCAAATTGAATCACTCATTATCATTCAGTGAAGTGTTGAGATGATTAATTTTGCAGAATTCAAAGTGAGAGAAAGATAGTCCCTATTTTGCCAAGTTAAAAATGTTGAATAAAACTGAAAACTGACCTCCTCACTCTTTTCCTGGCCTCTGAACACTTCTCAAAATTACTCATACTATCTCCTTCTGTTTTACAGTTTACTGATCTTTTATTACACTATTTTATTTTATTACACTAGTACAGTATTTTCTTGTGTATAATATGACCCCATGTTTCTGAAGATAAAAAAAGGGAATAAATTACATCCTTGAGTATAATACAACCCTCTAATACAGCCATCCCTATGTAATTTTTTTGTTGCAAAGTAGTACCATGTTATCCATTAAAATCACAATGTCATATATATATATATATATATATATATATATATATATATTTAGTTTAGGAAAAACTAGGTAATCCGTATGGGAAGACCCAATGAGGATAGAATCCAGAGAGCTCAATGTAAATCAGAGCTAATAATTTAAATAAAAACAGATTACATTAAGGTTCCATATATATATATATTGCTAAAATATTTAATTTCTCACAATATTAAAAAACGTAAATGAACTGGATATTTAGCAACTGTATTTTTCTTATCCTAATTTCCATTTTCCATTTCAAAACTTATTTTCAGGAAAAGATGCTAACTAGACATTCTCAGTAATGCATTTTACAGTTTTAATTAATTAGGGACCTCCACAAAAAAATACAATACTTAAGGTTTAAAATGAATTTTTAAAATGAAAAATTTCTTGAAGTTTTTATTTTAGTTTTAATTTCAAGCTAATAGATTAAATTTAATATTCCCAATAAGCAAAATACTTTACTGTATTTCAAAAACTAATTTAAATTGCCAGGAAGTTTTTTTTTTATTTTTTATTTATTTATTTATTTTCTTGCTAAAACAGCTGATTAGCACTCTTTTTTTAGTCGTCTTTCATCACAATGCAATTCTCTTTTATTAAAAATTCTTCCAAAAGTAAAATATACTTTTCTGAAACTTTATTTGAGGAATATTAGCTGACTTAAAGTTTAATTAATCTGATTTGAAACAAATATTATTTACTTATCACAGAAATGCATTTTTTAACCTGGCAGTTGTTTTAATGTGTTGACCGCCTGATGAGAGATCTAAAGTTGTTCTACGGAGACTTTATCTGTAAAACATAATTGATGTGAGCACCTTTTTATATTAGGTTGGTGCAAAAATAATGTCGTTTTTTGACGTTCAACTTCATGTGAGAAAACGACATTATTTTTGCACCAACCTAATATTATTTTTAAGTACTCAGTAAACTTAAAAATTTAGGAAAATATTCTCTGTAATCTAATGTTTTATTGAATTTTAGAAATGTTGACTATAAATTTACTATAGTTCTTGTGCCTATTTTCTGATGTCATGTATGGTCACCCATACTTACAAAAATTGACATTTTTATATACAAAAAATTCAAAATTCTTTTGAAAATATTGGTGCTTGATAATTTATATTAAGCTTTTCCATTTATGATTAGTAAATATAGTTTTAACTTCATAACATAATAACAAAGGCTAAAATTAATACAGAATTTTAAAAGATTTAAAATTTAAATTTTTCTAATTAAAATTTTTAAAAAATGAAAACCAATCTTGTAAAATTCATTATTCATTGAAAAAAAGTTTTTTCTAAAGACAATAGTGTTCTTATATTGTAATTAAGCAACTAAGAGCTTTTCTAATTAAATAATGTCACAGTTATATTGCATTTTATTTTCTAAAATTCAAAACAGATTTTACATAAATGGGGTTGCTGTTTGACAAAAACAAATTGATGATTTAAAGTCTCCAATGAATCCTACTTTTAACTAATATAAATAGGAAAGAGGCCGAAATTTTAATTTCTCGAAATTTCATAAAATTAAGTAAGTGGGGGTAACAAATGTTAAAAAAGAAAAAAGAAAAAAAAAATTTTTAATAAATAACATTCATTTGGGAATAAGTCCCGAAAATTGCATCAAAATCCAACAATTATTTGATTTTTGCAAGAATTACCAAAACAATGTGTTTTTAATGCCAAAAAAAATGCTGAAACTCCCTATACTAATCTTTGGCCCAGCCAATGATGCTAGAAAAACAGGATTTTTACCAAAAATCTGAATATGCTAGAAAGAATTAAAAAATTTAATGAAATCAAAAAAAAATATTTGGTCTTTCTTCCTAATAACAAACATTTTAACAATAAAAAAATATTGTCTTTCATTAAGAATGAAGAGAGAAAACTTTATAAAAAAAACAAGAAAATTAAAATATAGACAAACATTATCTTGTGAGCAAAACTGTATGTATACAATCTTGCTGTTTCAAATAAATTTTTTACAAGTGGAGTAAAAATATTTGAAAAAGTATAGCTGTGGACAATATAAACAACCTACTTTTTGCCTTTAATTTTCATTAACAAATTTTCTCCTCTTATGCAGAAGAAAATAAGGTATTTGGAACAGACTCCCCATTTTTATTTTAAACAGTGTGTATTATGTCTATTTCAAATGAATAAAGTTTGAAAAATAATGAAAAATGTCAGATTAAAAATAAATCCAATAATTCTTTAGAAATTGCTTTGTTTATGTTTCATATACGGAACTGAGAAGATATGCGCTTTTGAGAAAATAATCTGGATGAAGATGAAGAGGGTGTGCTTTTCTTTAAAAAAAAGGAAAAAAGAGGCTTGTTTGCTGTGATGTTCTTCATGGCTGAGTGGTAAAGCACACTGAATCAAATGGTGGTTTCCCTAAAATGGACAACATAGGTTCGATCCCTGCCAGAGAACATATTTTCTTTACTATGATTTATTGAATGCCCAGGCCAATAGACACAATCAATACACATTGATCTCTATCTATAAAAGGCAGGATGTGTGTGTGTGTGTGTGTGTGTGTGTGTGTGTGTAACGAATGCACGACCGCAATTTTTGACGGGTTTGCACCAAAATTTACATGCACATGCTCCAAGTTAGTGAGAAGGCCAAGGCCAACTTTGCATTTCCCAACTCCCATCAATAGTGGAAATAATCGATTTTTTCATGCTTCTACAGCAGTTTTCATGTAGTTTTCTGCCATTTTCTACTGGCCAGAGTGAGAGCCTATAGCTGGCTGCCGTGAATAGGCAGGAAGATTCTATTGGCCAGCGTGAGAGCCAACAGCTGACTGACATGAATGTTAACTAGCATGCTAAAAAAATTGATAGCTGCGTTCGTCACAAGTGGGAAAGATTTAAATCTGCATGGCACTTTACTCCAATTGGCTCATTCACTTGCTTAAACTCAACATTGATTCTGATTCCGCAGAACTGTGTTGGGTGTGAAAAAAGTATTTGTTGTTAACATTCTTTTTTTCATTCGGTTTTTCCAGTCACGAGACCTTTTTTAAAGCTAATCGTTTTGTGTTCATTTTGTTTAGTTCTTTTTTCGTAACAGATTTAATGTTTAGTATAGAGCTTACAAAAAATTTGCAGTGTGAGATAGGCAAGAATTAAGGCTTGTAGCAACATCAGCATGGCAAAGGGCACTCCTTTAAAAAGCAAGGAAGGGCAAAAATATTTTAAGTGATAGCAATTGCTGTATGAGTCGTGCGATTTTTGAATCAAGCACGGGCAACGCCGGGCCATGCTGCTAGTAAATAAATAAAAACGGGGTGTCTATCTCAAATACGAAACATCCACTATAATAAAGTTTGAAGTAATAAAAACTGTCTCATTAAAAATAAATCCATTAATTCTTTAAAAATTGCTTAAGCTTGAAGACTGTATTTATAACACCTGTAGAAAAAATGAGAAATTTTATATGTGTGTATGTATATTTTTTATCCTGTATATAAATATATATATAAAAGCTGGGATGACCAACCATCTGCTTATTCATACACTAAGACTTATTACACACAGCTAATTTCTTTAGATTTATCCTGCCCAATTTGTAATAAAGTATGTATATAGATGTAATAATGTAAAAACCAGTTGGATGTTTCAAATTTTATTCTCTTGTCAACATTTCATTCAGTAAGAACATCTGTACAACTGGAAAATCTATAAAAAAAAATCATTAATATGGTAACCTTGCAACTTAGAAACAGGGTTGATTTGAAAATTTAACAGTTAATAAAATAAAGTATGTAGAAATATTCTGAATTAGCTAGACATGTGAAATCTTACAATATCAACATAAAAATCTAATAAACAATCAAAACAAGAGATTTTGTCTTATTTTTGTGAAAAAAAAAGTGTAAATCTCTTGAAAAACTTAAGAGATGTAGATCATGCAATTTATTGGTCACTTGTATATATTTCCCTGAATTTAGTTATTTTATTCAATTTTTTTACTCTCTAACATAATAATTCACATTTAACTTTAATTTTGAAGCATAATATTTCAAATTGTTCATAGTAATTTATTTTGTATACAATTTTAATTAAATGATTGTGACACATTTATAAAATTAGTTTAACAGCGTACATTGTCAATGCAAATAGTGTTGTGTTAACTTGTATGTTAAAGTGTCAGAAATAGTCATACTTGATTAATGTTTCAACAGCTGCTTCATATACACACACACACACACACACACACACAAAGGTGGTATCAGAAAATTCATGAACCATATGCATTGGGATTGTAAATTCAACTAATACTCATTGTTACCCAGCCTACTGAGTCAGTCTGCCAATAGGCTTAGTGATATCTATTTGTGTTCAATTATTATGAATGGTGATGGAACAGTTCTGCAATCTTTACAATAGCTGACAGATTCAACCTAATAACCTGTATCAAATTCTGCATGAAGCTCAGCAAATTTTGCTACTAAAGCCTCTATATGCTTTGTCAGGCTTTTGGTAAACACTCTTTAAGTTGAACACACTTGTTTCAAAAAGCTTGTTATATGTCAATTCAAGATGATGAGCATTCAGGACAAATCAGGGCAATATCACGAACAAAACAGCCAAAAATGTGGGGGAAATATGTGAACTCATCCATAAGGACCATTTGCAAATGATCACTCGGCTCTCTCACGTGGTATCAGTTATAAAGTCTGCTGGGGAACTTTCCAATACCATCTTGAAGATATTGATAAGATATTGCCTATGTATAAAACAATTTGTATTCCATTTAAACTGAGTTGATTATATAACTATAAATTTGTCAACTTAAAAGTAATCTATGTCAATGTAAAAAGAAATTATTTGGCAATAGAAACTTGCTCAGAATATATAACATTAAAGCAACATTTCTCATAGTTCTTCTAAATCAGCTGTGTCATAAAAGCCAAGAGACTATAAAAAAATTTAAAACATAGGAATGATAATATTTCACTGTTTTATAACCTTCTTGACATGCATAGTCAATTATATATTAGAGCGCTTGTATTTCCTAAGAAAGTTTAGATATGAATATGAAAAAAGCTTTTGCTTCTTTCAATTACTAGACATTTTTTTTTTCTTTTTAAATTGGCATATCCCTTCAGGACATAGGTGTTCGTGGCTCACCACAGACTTTTTATCATTAGTATCTGTGAATTGCCAAGACGTCTTGGGAACGATGGTGGTGTGGTTTCCTGTTGCCTTTTCCATAGTTTTGACTTCAGAGTAGTTTTCCTAGACTGGTTAAGGCTTGTGACCCCAGTCTACCCTACTATTTTAGTCTTAGCTGGAAGGGAGAAAAGCATTAGCGTGAAAGGGAACAGATTTGGCAAAAATTTGAGTCCCCAATTCCACTTTCTCTGCTAATAGTGATTACACTAATCGCAACTGAAATTCGAGATTAGCTCTCCGATTAACAATTCAAAGCCATTATCCCTTACAACACCTGGTATTCCCAAGTGGTTACCCATCTAGGTACTAACCAGGCTTGATGTTGTTTAACTTGGGTGATTGTATATGGAGCTGGTATTTCAGTACTATATGGCAGTAAGCAATTTAAATGTTATGTTTAATTAGTTTATAGTTGAAATAAACCAAACACATAAGATATTTTGTTAAAGAAAAGTTCCCCACCACAGTATATTTAAAAATAAGATTTTACAGTAATCTGTTGAATAGAAAAACTGAATAGTTAAAAAATTAATAAGGGGAGGAGGTAGAAAAATCTCCAAATTAACCACCTGTGGGTGAGGAAGTCATATTTAAGCATAGAATGCATATATCCTGTAGTCTCAGCAGAATTGTTGATCAGTAATAAATAATCCTAACAATTTTTGATGGGTACTATGCTGGTTTAACATAGATAAGAAAATACAGAGCAACATGAGGTTTGTAATATTTTATAAGTTCAATGCAATTGCAAAAATACTGAAATATTTCTCTCATTTTTTTTTTTTTGACAGCACAGAGAGCCACATATAATAACTATAGTTTTTGCTTCTTTGGAACTGATTTCAGTTTTTAAAATCTGACATTTTTGTTCATGCAAAAAATGAATTATAAGGTTTCTTTGATGTTATAGATAAATATCAATTATATATACAATTAAAATTCAAGTTAACATTAAAAATTAATTTGAAACATTTTATACAAATTTAAAACAATAAACCACATTCTCTTTGTCTCTTGGTGATTTTTTTTTGTCCATCCAATCTACTGTATTTTCAGTGAATGAGAATACTTGTGAACACATTAGTATATACAAAGTTAAATTTTTGTGTACCAAATGACATCTATTCCCCTCACTCAAGACCAATTAAATATTCAAAATCAAAATAAATGTACTCTGATTAAGATGAATGTACAGTCTTTCATCAGCTTTTCTCTTTGTCGACATATGATTCTAATTTTTCCTTCTGTTAATTTTACTAGTAAAATATTAAATTTCTTGCATAGGTCATTGGGTGCATATGTACATATATATAAATCTAACTTAAGCAAGATTATATTTTTTTCTGTTTGTCTCTGCATCCTATTATGAGATGTAGAAATTTGAAAACATAGCCAACTAAAACTGTGAAAATCTCAATTTACTTAGATTAACTAGAAGATGAGTAACAGGATTTTATTTTTTAACTATTCTTAAATCTGGACGTCAAATCAGTTTATTACCAATATAAAGATAACTGAATAATCTTCTTTTTTTTTTTTAACAGTAAGGTTCACCCTTTACAAGGCCTGGGAGCCACTCGAGGTAGAGGGTTATGTTAGGAGGCATTTTGTGCAGATAGGATTGGAAGATAACAGTTAACCCTAGCCTTGAACAGGTTAAGATTGTAGTGATCAGAGAAATATCCTCTTGGAAGTCAGTGGTTCGTGGGAATAAGCTGTTTGACTGGAATGTACTTCTCACCAATGGAATACGGAGGGAATGTGGGTGGTTTGCTACCATGAAAGTGGCATGGAATGTCTTTGCTGTGAGGGTTTGAAGTGGCAGGATCAGGGAATGTAGTTTGTCTGAGCAATTTCTATGGAAGTACCGATAGAGCAGCAAGAGGCTTGCCACATCCCGCCTGTTGGAGAGAGGTTGGAGGTTAGAAAATAATTTGTCACCCATGTGAACTTGGAGATGCTTTTAGACTCTATCAAGGCTGGAGCTTCAGGTCTGGGCAGCTCCTTCCCAAATGTGACAGCAGTACTCCATTTTTGGCCTGATCTGGCTCTTGTAAAGGTAGAGGTAAGCAGGAGGAGTCATGTACTTACAGGAGCAGTACAGAGAGCCGACCATTTTACCTGCATCCTTAGCAATGGATCGTATGTGTAAGTTCCAATTAAAGTCAGGCATGAGCTTGAGGCCCAGTAGTCTCTCAAGCCACTGTGCCTCCCCAAGGAGACATCTGTTCATCCTGACTGATGGTAGTTCGGGGTTTGATTGGCGATGATGGAATATGCAGCATTTGTATAGCTATCGATATTTTCATTCAAGGTAAAGAAAAAGACTCCTTTTAATTTAAAAAAAAAAATGATTTCCGACTTAAATCTGAACAAGAAAAAAAAATTTTTTTTTTTTGATGTCTTCTACTTTTAGTCTAAAACAAACAAGGCCCAAGTGCCACTCAAGGCAGACTTACTGAGTGAGATTTTAAGGAAGGAAGAAATAAGAGTATTATGAGGATCAAGTAGGATAGGTATTGGTTGACCGTGGACTTAAAGAAACCTGGATTGTAGTTGTTACGGAGGCATTCTCATAGAAGTTTGTTCCACAAAGTAACCATTCTGAGGAAAAAGCTGGAACTTGCTTTTTATCAAAGGGACCCAAAGGGAATCGTCATGGTTTGCCACATGGTGAGTCTTAGCTGTGAAGATCCACGTTGGTGGCAGTAAGGAATGTAGCTTGTCCAAACATCTGCCATAGTAATAGCAGTGAAAGGCTGGCAATATTTCATCTGTGGGATAAGGGTTGCAGGGTGAAGAATAATTCCTCACCCACAAGTATTGTTACTGTCTTTGAGTTTAACTTTCTTTCAAATATAACACCTCTTGTTTCTTAAACAAATGAGAAATTTTGAAAATATTCTATCAGTCCACATATATGATTCTATTAAACTAATTTAAATTTCACCATCTTTATGATTTGGCTTTAAGAGATTTTTAAATTGATTTTAATGTATAAAGAATTTGGTGATGTCTGCTGAAGTTGGGGTGCCTTTTAACTTGATATTAATTTTTGGTTTTTAGTTTTTACTCCCTCTCCCATCTCACCTTTATAACTTATTGCATTACCGTAAATTTTTTTTTTTATTGTTCTTTAAATCAAATAAATTCTTTGATGTCCCCTAATTAATTATTTGATTAAGTGGCACAGCTGTTATCAAATAATCTTCACTTTCATAACTGGAGTTCATTTTCAAAAATAAATATCTTCTGAGATAACGTGTTTTTTCACCTCTGCCTGCCCACCCTTCCTTCCTTTTTCTCCACATACCTCTCTTTTTTTTTCCTTCATTTCTTTCTTACTCTTTCTCACACACACACACACACACACACACACACACACACACACACAACAAATTGGCTAATCTTTTCAATCTTCCTTCATTCCTGCTTCTCGTTTTCTTTTCTTAAGTAATTTATGCAATTAGTTTCTCAGCTCAAGTACGATGCATTTTTTCCTGCAGGCTGACCTAATCTGCTAAATGTTGTGTTATATTCTATGGTAAGCCAAGCATTGTCATGATTCACTGCCTTGTCTTATTTACAATCTCTAAAACCATATCCAAAGAGCACACTTCAGTTCTTCTAATACATTTTTGTGATTGCGACAAGTGAGAAATTTCATCTGCTGATCGTCTCTACTTGTGGACACTTAAAGGAAATTTTGGCCACAATCTCAACAGCATTAGATATGCAATTGACCCAGTGTTGATAGCAGCAACAGAAAGTAAGCTAAAGGAACTCCGACAGAAGGTTGCAAGAGATAACAAGAAGAAAGGACTAAACATCAATTGTAAAAAGACAAAATGTCTGATTGTCAGGAAAAGGAATAGCCCAAAATGCAAACTACAAATCGGAGACAACAAGCAAGTACAAAAATTTAAATATCTAGGAAGTGTTTTAACAGAGGATGTAAAATCTGAAAATGCTTTGAAACAGCAGAAGATGCCTTCCAAAAGCTAAGCAAAGTATTAAGAAACAGGCAAATTTCATTAGAAACAAAAAAAAAGTACTGAACCAATATCATGATATTGGTTCTCATATATGGCAGTGAATACTGGGCAATCTTAACAGATGAAGAAGAAACTTAAAGCAAAAGAAATGGGATTCAACAGAAGGTTGCTGAGAATACCATGGCCTGTATATGTGAGCAACAACACAGTTTTTGAGAAAATGGAAACAAAAAAGACACTTATACTTAGAATCAGAAAGAGGCAGTTGAAATTTCTAGGGCACATAATAGGATAGAGGTTTGGAGAATTAGATACTCACAGGGGATATTGAGGGACAGAGTAACGCAGCAAATAACCTACCTAATAAGATTGTTTAAATGGTTGGCAGAACACAGAGAATGGAGATAGCAAAAAGACAAACCTTACTAAGACAATAGTGTCCATAATATATCTTATTCATAAAATCAATTAAAAGCTTTTCTAATTAAATAATGTCTCAGTTTCATTGCATTTTTTATTTTATGATTCAAAGCAGATTTTCTGTAACTGGGGGTCTTGTTTTACAAAAAAAAAGAAAATTAATGATTTAAATTCTCCACGGATTTGGAGATAAAATATAAATATAAACCTGATGTGCTACAAAAATGAATCTCTTGAAATTTCATAAAATTATATAAGTGGGAGTGGAGGGGTTAACAGATGCAAAATAATGTCTTACCAAGATTTTCTAAAAAAGAAACATTTCTAAAATAATTCATTTATGAATAAGTCCTGAAAGTCTCATTAAAAACCAACAATTATTTGATTTTTGAAAGAATTTCGAAATCAATATCTTTTTCACCACAAAAAGACACTAAAATTTCCTATATTCATTGATAGTCGCCCGTCGACACAAGAAAAACAAAATTTTGAAGATTCTAAAAAGGATTAAAAAATATAATTTAAAAATAAGAAAATCCTATGGTCTTTCCTCTTAATAATAACATAAATATTTTGACAATAATATTTTGTTTTTATTAAGTTTGGGTTATTTTTTATATCATGTATGACCTTTTTTTCACAATATCTACTTTAATATTATTAAAATTTTGGTGAATTATTATTATAAATTTTTATTACATGAATATATCCTGAATTCCATTTTCAAAATGAACGAAAAACTGCTTTACCAAAAATTCCAATTCAGTTTGCTAATTCTATTTTCCATGCCACTAACCATAATGTCACTCCTCGCTCCACCCCTATACCTATGTGTGCATACTCACAGAGAGAGACCGGTGTGTGTATTGATTAATCTCTTATTCATTTTAATGTCAATAGCATTCTGTATCACTAATACATATATTATACATTTAATAACCCTATTCTGTCAGTAATGTTTGTATTAATACCTGACCACAGATAATATTTTTTCTTATTTTTAATGCATTTCTACAGTAAGATCATGTACAATGCTTTTATATTATACATATGGTAACAGTAATATTAGATTTTCCCATGCAAGGAAATTTGGTATTCATTTACTGAGCAGACAATACTGCTTTTGGTTGAAATTTATAAAATCTTTCTCTTAAAACAATTTTTTAAGAAAATAGGTTTCCTAAGTCAAGTAGCTCTTATTGCTCTTTCCAGTATTGAAGGGGAGGGGTCCCTTCATAACCTTTTATTTGAATTAGTGTCAGATATCAATTTCTTGAATATGCCATTATTTTCTATTGGAGTTACATCTGCTATCCATTTTAGTTTTTGCCGCTGTTGGTAGTCTTCAAGTGATATGGTTGCTATTATTTGGTGCAGTTCTTTGTGAATCTGTAGTGCCAGTCCAAAATGTTCAAAGAAGAATGATCTTTGCCAAGACCCTCATTGGGTTCTCATATGATCACCAAAATTGAACAATGTTGAGCCTGATCAGCTCCTAGATGAATGACCATTTGGGGATACCAGGTGCTGTAAGCTTGGATTTGCTGCAAGGCATAATGGCTCAGAATTGAAAATCAGAGAGCTGAGTTCCAATTTCTGTTGGGTTTGTTATATTCCCTTATGTGCAAATACCATTGGGGAAATGTATGAATTCACCTCTTCTCTCCTCAGCTATGGGTTTATTAGTAGGACATATCATTATTATCTCCAAGAAATATTTAGAATCTAAAAATATTTTCTGCAAAAGGTTGATAAACCGTAAAAAAGCAAATCAATCAATTTACAGGTTATGTTCTCCAATTCTTTCTGGTCTGGCGATTCTGACAAGTAGATCCTTCTTTTACAGGGAGCTAACAATGGCGCTATCCACATTTGACAGAATTTGATCAGTGATTCATTCTTCACACAGATAAAAAATGTTTTGAATTATTCACAGAAATATGTAAACAAAAAGTGCAACCATTAAGTTTACCCTGTTCTTATTGATATCAAGCCACTTCCTTCTTCTATGTGCCATGTCCTTCAGGGTGTTGGTGATCTCCACAAATTCTTTGTAGCTCTTAATACTTTTTTTTGCTATCTCTCCTAAATCTTGTCTGCAAGCTTGCTAAGTAGGTTATACATTGTTTTCCTCTCCTTCTTGCCTTCAACATGTTCTTTAACTATTAAATTTGTTTTTGATATTTCAACTATCACTTCCTCAGGTTAACTATAAGTGTTCTTTTTTGTTTCCATTTTCTCTAAAACT
The DNA here is from genome assembly GCA_964036315.1 of Acanthosepion esculentum. Taxonomy (NCBI): domain Eukaryota; kingdom Metazoa; phylum Mollusca; class Cephalopoda; order Sepiida; family Sepiidae; genus Acanthosepion; species Acanthosepion esculentum. The sequence continues at coordinate 56,645,791 of OZ038506.1, forward strand.
TCATCATTGCTCACATGTTCAATCTGTTGTATTCTCAGCATCCTTCTGTAGAACCACATTTCTGTTGCTTAAAGTCTTCTTCATCTTTGAGGAGATTGTCCAGCATTCACTGCTATAAAGGAAGACTGCTATTACATAACAGTTCAGTACTTTTTCCTTTGTTTTTAATAAAAAAAAATTACTTTGCTTAGCTTTTGGAAGGTATCTTTTGCTATCCAAATGCATCTTCGGATTTTTCCATCCTCAGTTTGATTTTGGTATCTCCGATTTGTAATTTGCATGTTGGGCTGTTCTTTTTGCTCAAAACTGAATAGCACATTTCACTCTATTTTTCAAAGTCTAAAATTGAGGTGGTATGTTGGAATTTTTGAGATGAGGAATTATCATGTTCTGTTTCACAAAAGCCAGATCAGACCAAAAATGGAGTATTGCTGCCATATTTAGGCTGTCATTCTTCACTTTCCAGTCTTGACACATTTCAAGAGCATCTATATCACCTTGTGGGTGAGTGATTAAATCTTCCACCCTACAACCTTTTCACCCACAGACAAAATGTTGTAAGCGTCTCACTGTTCTATCACTATTTCTATAGAAAATGTTATGACAAGCTACATTCCTTAGTTCCACCATTTTTAACATTCACAGCTAGGACTTCTATGCTATATACTCTTTGTTGTCCATTAGCAAAAAAGAAGTTCCATTTGAACAGCTTCTTCCAACAAACAAGTACTTTGTGGAACAGACTCCCAAGATTATGCTTTCCCAATCACTACAATCTTAACTTCTTCAAGTCAAGAGTTAACTGTTATCTGTCCAACATATCCTTATAAACCGCACTTCTTACTCTTACCACTTACAGTAACCTTCTACATTGAGTGGCTTTTGGGCTTTGTATAGGGTGAACATTAATAAAGGAAAAAAAAAACATCATAAACCTTTCTGTTTGGACTAATATCCTCATCTTGGTTGTTATATTCATAATATTTGAGGCAATTGTATCTTCTGGCCTCTATAGTCATACCTATACCTGTGTATCAGTAAATCAGGGTTCAACAGGCTAAAGTCATCAAATTGAACATACTTTATTTAGTTGAACTATTGTCCCAGCATAGTGGATTAAACCATTGGTTTGTGAATTTGGTGACATAGCAATTGTGAGTTCAATCTTTGGTCCAGGTAGTCTAGACTTAGTGAAGACACAGATAGCAATAACTGAGCAATACTAAATACAATCAAGATGAGATATCCGTAGACATGAGTAGTGGAATGAGAACACTATGACCACATGGATTAAATTCAGTTTGAAATTCCCTGAAGGTTACCTAGATGGACAAGCACCCAGCGGCAGAAGTACGTTTTGGGGGTCTTGAAGATTAAACAGATATGGAGGCCCCCCACAACCAGAAACAATAGATTCAATGATCCAACTGCCAAAATGCAGCCTATGAATAGATTCTGACAAGCTCAAGCCCATACAGCTGGTGGTTCAAGCGATGCAAACCCCCAAGAAAATTTTGAAATTTGACCAATGGGAATTTTGAGGCCATATGATATGCATATCAGAGAATAATCTAAGGCCAACATTATCTACTTCAAATCATTAGTTTATGATTCTATCACTAAAATGGCCTTATTTTAATAAACACTTTAAAAAAAACATTGATTTTGTTGACATATTCACTCATAAAAAAAGTTGCTTCAGGAACCCCTCTGTGATTAAGGGCACTGAAGGTTTAGCTTCATTAGTTTCATAATAGATCTGCCACTGCAAATACCTGAAGAAGGTGGCTATAATCAAAAGTAAAAAAATTGTGTGTAAAATTCTAGAAACAGGGTCATAATTTGCATGTGCAAAATGGTGAATTAAAATTTATATATATCATTTACTGCTTTTAATATATTTTCAAATAATTTTTTTATTTTTCTTAAAATGTGTGTATATATAAATATAAAAGTGAACATAGAAGTCAACACTTTTATATTTACACACACTCTATCTCTGATATTGAGCACTTTATTCCATAAATATAGCACACTTTAAGGCTATATTTCTTTATATATATATATATATATATATATATATATATATATAATTTCCATTTGTGCTGATGCTTGTTGGTTCCTTTTTCTCTGGGAAAACACTTTATATGAAGCCAGCTATTCTCTATTGTTTGAGTATGAAAAAAAAAAATGAGCCTTTTCTGAAAGATATTTCTCTTTCTTACAGCTAGTATTAGGACATCTCCAAATACATCCATCAAAACAACTTTTGGATAACAAGGTCATATTGCAGTTTTTTGTTCTGCAATTAACTTTTCTTTCAAAGAGTTCAAAAAATTCTAGTACATGTGAATTATGGCCCCAATTCTAGACTTTTACCAGGTTGTGATAATAACAACAAAGATGAGGACAACAGACTGTAAATAACATAAATAATGATGGCTACACATTCTGATATTTCTTACAAAGGAAACAGAGAGAGAATAGATATAGAAATAAGAACCTCATATATTCATAAATTAAATAGTGTCTCCATTAAACATTTTCAGTAGGTTACTGCCACAAACAGGTAAAGAAGGCTGCAGAGTACAGCAACCAAAGCATGATAAATACAATGCAGGTGAAATAATTAATCTGAATGAATGGTGTATAATTTTAAAACTCAAACTTTAAATTATTTATTCAGTAATTAGCTCAAAATCTTACTTTGCAATAAAATCTTTTTTGAACAACCAAAGTTTGTAATACGTTGAATAGTACCAATAATTACATGACACTTCAGTGGCTGGCAGTTGTTATTGTGTGATGTGTAGTTCAACTTTTGGACTTTGAAGGTCACTGTCCAACAATGCTGACCTTTTTGTAAATAAAGGTAGTCTCCTGAAAGAGATTAAAATGGACAGGTGGCATATCATTAGATGACCATTGGCATTTGATGATATTTTGAAGAGCCATTGTGGTTGTGTTTTTATTTTGAACTCTATTATCTTATTTTGCCTACAAGACTTTTGCATGTTTTTTTTTCATATTCAGGGACATATAAAAAATATCTTTCATTTATTTTTCCCAACTAAATTCATCTTGAACAATATTAATAATAAATAAATATATATATATAGTTATAATTTTACATATATATATATAATAATGTTTATTTTAATTATATATAATTACTTATGTAATATTAATAATGTTTATATGTATAAGAAATTGTAATTATATATATTAGAAATTATAATTTTACATATATATATATATATATATATATATATATATATATATATATATATATATAAATTACTTATGTAATATTAATAATGTTTATTTTAATTATATATAATTACTTATGTAATATTAATAATGTTTATATGTATAAGAAATTGTAATTATATATATATATATATATATATATATATATATATATATATATATATATATATATATATATATATATATATATGTTCTATGCTGTTTCTTTTTTTGCATTTCTTGCTTGTGGAACTATCTTCCGGCTCAAATGCTTTCCAGTTAACTTTAAACTACAAAAATTTTAATCCAATGTCAATTACTGTCTACTTGATTTCCCTTTTTATTCCCACTCATTAGTAATGTTTCTGTTTTCTAATTCTTCCTCACCCAGTAACCCCTTGTTTCTTAGTGGCTTTTACTACCTATCTTGGAGTTACCTCTATTAAAAAAAAAATATGTATGCAATTAATATTATTAATAATAATAATAATAATAATAATATAACTAATTAGAGTATGTTTTGTAGAAAACATATAACGCATTTAAAGCCAGACTTTTTAAAAGTAAAACAGAATTCTCATAAAAATCAAAAATGATCCAAACCATTTCAATTGTAGATTGCTTATGAGAAAGGACATTTGGTTTTGTTGGTTTGTTTTACGGCATATCAACCTCAGTGGGTTATCTAATGCTGACAAATTTTTTTATTGCTGGTAATATTTTCTTTCAAAATAAACTATAGTTGGTAATATCTTTTTTTTTTTTTTTTTAAATGTATTGCTGGTAATTTTTTTACAAACTATTTCTGGTATGTATTGAAACCTATTTTTAAACTTTCATAGTGTTTTGACCCCAGTTTGGGTGTCAACTATTTGCCCATAGCTGGGACCCTAACAGGTGCTAACACACCAGGTCAGGGTGGACCTGGGAACATCAGCAATCAAGAGATGGTTCCACAATCCTCAAAACCTTGCTGTTGGATGTAGTTTACCGTCATACCCAGGACAGATAAGAAAAATAATCCCTGCATAATCATTTCAAGTAATAGTAAATAAATGTTTTCTTTTATTTCTTACAAAATGTCTTAAATGGATATATATATATATATATATATATATATATAAATAAAAGTAATGAAAAGTTTGGTAATCCGTATGGATAATCCCAAGGAGGATGTAATCCAGAGAGCTCAATGTCAAATCAGAGCAATTATTCATTCAATTTAAATAGAAAACAGACAACCTTAAGGGGAAATAAATTATAACCAATGATTACAAACTCTCTATTTCCCTTTCTTTCTCAAACACTACTTCTACTTCTGCTTTCTTATATCTTTACTAACTGTCCAAGAGAACAAAAGAGGAATACACATCTCCCCAACAATCAAATTTAGACATGTCAACACCCCAAACATTCTTCTCACAATTTCCTACTGACAACCTTGTATCTAGAGAGAAATACTGGCAAATGGATCTTTGTAAAAACTAAATGTCTGCTATGCTAAGTATATTCTACCTTTTTTTGTTAATTATTCAACTTGACCTGCTCAAGAGTTTATATATTATATATATATGAAATGGAAAATATATACATTTTTATATATGAAGAACAACAAGAGAAACCTATAACAAAGTGTAACAGTTTTTGTATGCTCTGTTTTGACTTTAGTCAGATTAAATCCTAAAGGACAAAACGCATGACAAAAAATGTCCTACTTTTATTTATATATATATATATATATATATATATATATATATACTGCATATATTTTGGCAGCATGTTTTCATTAAGACATGCCTCAGTGAATAATGTAGACTAATTTTGTCTACTTATTTTCAATAGGGTCCTCTCATATTTATGGACAAGCTTCTTAGTATCCTTATTAAAGGACGAGCAAAACTTAGCATGTTGATACATATTATTTTATTCCTAGTACTTTCAGCATTAGCAATGTCATTCTCAGGGTGTTACATCAAATATATCACAACAGCATGCCTACCCACATTAGCAATTTAGAAAAGTTCTTATTGAAAAATACATCTATACTTCTTCATGAAAATAGTAAATATGAGCTAAAAATCCTTGAAGCTATCTATATTAAAAGTTGAAACTGTTACGATTTTTTGTGTATTAGTGAGCCAACCAAAATGAGCTGACTCATTTTATAGTTCGCCAATAGAAGGTTAACCAATCAGAAGACTTAAAATATTCAATCCAACGTGTATAAAGGCAGCCATTTTGTTTTCTCTCCAAATATCCAATGCCGACCTCTGATACCGATGACTAGAAAAACTACTGAACTACTCTCGGCTACTTTCTCCGAATATTCACTGCCAACCTCTGATATGGAAGACCTTAAGAATTATTGAACAGCTGCTACAAGATATTGCTATTGTTTCATTGAACAAATTACTTACTGCACTGATTCTACATTCAGACTACGGTGAACATGCATAACAGAAACCAACCCTTAATTAATTGTGAATACTGTATAAATGTTTTAAGATGTTTACAGTAGATAGTTTAAAATATCTAGGTTTTAACTAGTAGTTTTAAATAGTTTAAACATTTGGACATTTCATAGGTAACTCCCCTGATGTTTACATTGTGAAATTTAAATTGTACAGTACCTAACCTTAATGTTTTTCACTTCACAGGTTAAAAAAAGTTAACTTTCAGATGAACACAATTTTGTCCTAAAGTAAACAACACCATTTAATGGCAGAAAATAAACTGGTTGGGATAATATACTGCTTTGAGATACGAAGGATAGGAAGTTGATAGATCTCTTTGGTCTTACAAAGAGTTTGGTTGGTCTCTTGCTCAAATGTGCCTCACACATAAAAATCAAGGAGGTTGCAGTCTGAGGAATTAGGTGGCCAGATGTAAGAGGTGATGTGGTTGCAGAAATTGCCTGACAGTTATGACAGAGTTCTCCTGCTTGCGTGGTATTGTGCAGAGTCCTTTTGCCAGATATAGGGTCTTCTAGCAGCCACCCTCAACTCCTCAAGGCACTTGATGTAGGCCTCTGTGTTGAGTTTGAATTTCTGTGGGAAGATGAATGCAGGCATAACATCGCTATCACTAGTGATCACTCCAAACACCTTTGTAATCACAACTTAGACTCATTCAACTCTTTTCAAATCCTCTGCACTGATCTCAGATGGACACCCAAACATTCTGAAATGTTTTTATTGGAGCTTCTGGTATGAATGCCATTTCCAAACTTCTGGTGGCGTGAATTGCGTCACAGTACTTTTTTTCTTACAGACAATGCCCAACTAATCCTACTATACTGTGCAGTCAACAAAATCAAAGACAAACAACATGCATGCACAAAATTAAAAATATAAAATGGCGACAATTTACCCTATATATAACCTGTACCATCCAAATGGAATAGAATGTCATTGTAAATTGCATTTTGCTTATAAAATATGAAACATTTTCTTGTTTATGCTCAATATTTGTTAAATATTAAATTCAACAAATAATATTTCATTCATCATTGCTTATTATTTTTGTGTGTGTGTGCGTTGGTGCACCTGGGGACTGTTAGCCAATTTCATTGGACAGTGACAAGAACACTAAATAAATTAAGGTTTATTCATCAAGTTTAACATGAAATAAATTTCTATTTTTACTCTGTTACTGGAAAAGTCCCCTACAAACAGTTGTATAGCAAGTTGGCCATTTCTTTGTAGTTGGAATGGATTCTTATGATGATGTAAAAAAAAATGCTGGATTTTAGATATGCAGAATATATACACTACTGAGCAAATGTATCTTTTTCTACCGTTTTTAATAGAGGTTTCTTAACTGATACACATCCTTTAAGCCCAACAGAAAGAAGTCTTCTCTTAACAGATATAAGAGATATTAGATGTTGATGTGTAGAATTAAATTCAGCCATTAGTTAGGGAGCTGTTTTTCTTCTGTTTTTTTGCGTTTTTTTGCTAGACATGATCAAGTGTCTATCCTCCACAATATATGTTACTCTGGGCCTCGCAGATCTTTTTCTGTCAACATTTGCGACAGTTTCTGCATATCGCTGGAGGCAATAATGCACCCCATTTTTTTAGCAATCTGACATTTGGAATACACTTCTATCGAAAGAATTTCCACGTGGACTCTTTTTAGATACTAATCTGTTTATTTTTTGGCATTTTAATGGTTTATTTCTGAAAATTAATTTCAATCACACATTAATCTAAATGGAATTTAACTTCTACCAAGCAGTGGAGTTGAAGTATTTGTAAATTTCTGCTCTACAGTTCAGGAAAGGTATCAGGTTGTAACAAAATTTCCAAAGTTTATGCAAATAAATTTATTATGCTTGTAGAAAAATGTCTTTGAATTTTATATAAGGGTTTGCATATATACAGAATAGGTGAATTATTCAAATATGCAAAATTAGCCTTTTCTATTAACTTAGAGAAACAATTCACGGTGGTCCCAAACTTTTGATTGGTAGTGTGTGTGTATATATACATATATATATATATATATATATATACACACACACACACATATATATATACACACACACACATATATATATTTAAGTGATTAAACTAATTTTTTTTTCTCAAATTGGCAATAAAACTGATGATTATTTTATTTTTTTATCTTTCAGCTACTCTTCTCTGTTCACTTCCTCACTGTTTTGTAGAGATCGAAGCTGGCTACTGCGACAGACTGTTCCAGTCCCTGGTTCCTGCAATTTTACCATTTTCCTCTTGTTTTCCATTTGCTCGGCTCCGAGAAAGTGATGACGGGGACAAGAACCACACCATGTCGTCATCAACCTCAGCTGAAGAAATGCTCGATCAGAGCAAAGGAAATCAGCTTCCGGTTCCTGTGCTCGGAATCACATTGCAGTTTCAAGGAAGCAACCAACTTCTTGCTGCTCGCTCTTTGCAAAGCCTGCCTGAAGTTGGATGGCAACCGTTGGTCCTCCCTGGTGCTGTGGCCCGTGTCCTTGACGATGGATTGCATTACTTTATTCATGAAAGTCTTAGTCTACCACTCCTCGCTGTAAAAACCGGGTGTCCCCAGGCTGGGGTTCAACTTGTGGTTTTCGTCCAAGAAGAAGGCAACTTCCGTGTAATGGAACAGTTTTATAGTAAACTGTTTGGGGTGAAGCCCATCGAACAAGGAACCCCGGGTGGCACAATCTGCACCTCCATTATGCCACTCTCACCGCAGATGGAATTTGTGCTTGCTTTTTACCGTGGCCTGAAAACTCAGTCAATGAAAAAGGCTGCCCTCTACGTTCATGTGAAGGACGTCTACACGATCCGTGGGATCATAAAGATCTGCACAGACTACTGGCATATAAACGATCCAGAAGGGAATCGGATTGTGATCTTCCAGAGTCTCAAGTGAATGCTGCTATTCAGACATTTTTATTTTTTATTTTTTTTTGTGGATCTGTGACCCAGGAAAAGCAGGAAAAGAAAATTAAGCCAAAAAAAAAATTAAGAACAAAAACAAAGAAAGAAAATAAATAAATGATCAGAAAACTGTTTAAAAAAAAAAAAAGAAGGAAAAGAATGAATTTAAAGATGATTATAATAATAATAAAATAAAAAATGAAATTATAATGATGGGGTAATTTTTCTAATGTTAGTATGTGTGTATGATGTGTGTCTGCTTGTTCACATGCATGTCTGTAGGTGTGTAAATGTGTGTGTGCATGCATATCTATAATAATAATAATAATTGCATTCTTCTTTTGTTCAGCAAGCAAAGGTTCCCAGAAAGTTCCAGGATGTTGTATAGAATGCATCAAAAACCAATTCATTTTTTTTTCTTATTGTGAAAATTTATGCAGAAGCCTGTAACCTGTATTTGATGGGGCATGGACTGATGAAAAAAAATGTTGCACATAAAAAAAAAATTAAAAAATAAAAAAAAAAAATTCTAAATCTACAAAGTACTGTCCTTGGTATAATTTAAATGTTTACTTAACAGACACAAAAAAATGTGCAATTTATTATTTACTTCTGGCTTTTGAAACAAAAACAAAAAAAATAAATAATTATACTTATTCCATTTTGTTTAAATTTTAATTTCCATTTTTGAAATATGATTGCTTTTTTTTCTTTTTTGTCCTATTTATTTATCAAAAATGTGCCAGTCCAATATTAAAAGAGCAAGTGACATAAAAATAGCATGAAGGATGGAATTGGCAAACCAAGTTCAAACCTTGACTGGGGGAAAGTATGCATTCAATTTATACACCCTTGGGAAAGCATGAATCAACTTCTCCCTGCCAGTATAGATAAATAGGATTGTTAGAGTATTTGAATCTTGTAGAGCAGGCCATGTTGAATGTTTGATAGTAGGTTAGATCAGGAATCACTCTTTGCTTGTGGTACCATATACAGCATGATTGACTTGTTTTTTACAGTTTATCAGCCCTTTGTGATTTATTTAAAACTGAAACATATTTTGGATTGTAAGAATAATTCTTGTTTTGCAACTGAATATTACATTAACAATTTTTTGAAGAATAACAATGTTTTTATTCCAAAAACAAGACCTATTATTTAACCCATAGTTGGGGGAAGAGATGGATTCATACCTTTCCCAAGGGTATTTGCATATAAGTGAATGTAACTAATCTAAATTTGAACATGGCTCTTCAATTTCTCATTCCAAGTCACTATTCACCATATAACCCAGTATAACCAGTTGCATGTTGTTTTTTTATACTATTGTTCACTCAATACAAAGACCAAGAGCCACTAAAGCTAGTTGTAAGGGTATACAAGAAGGGAATAAGAGGTGAATATTATAATCATATGCAGGGGAGATAACTATTGACCCTAGATGTGAAGAAGTTAAGATTGTAGTGATCAAGGAAGTATCCTTTCGGGTGTTTCTTCCACAATGTAACATTTCTGAAGCTGTCTAAGTGGAACTTCCCTCTGACCAATGGAAGACAAAGAGGATGAGTAGACTCTTTGCATGTAGCCTGGCAGATTCTTCCTGTGAAGGTCTGGATTGGTGAAACTGAGGAAAGTAGCATGCCTGTACATCTGCCATGAAAATAGTGTTAGAGTAATGAGAGGCTAACAATGTTTTCTCTGTGGGGAAGGAGTTGAAGAGTGGAAAATAATTCATCACTCACATTCTGTGTAAATAATTTTGGACTCTGTCAAGGCTGGAAAGTGAGAATTGAGCAGCTCCAGCCCAAATATGTCAGCCATGCTCCATTTTTGGTCCAATCTCGCTCTTGTAAAGATAAAACATACCAGACAGGTGATGGTGTCACCAAGTGATTTCTGTTGCACTCAGTGGTGGCATGGAGGGAATTACTTTGTTTGGAATCTCCTTGGCTCTAATAGTTGATGGGAAATGTCCCAACATTCAATAAATCATGTTTGGAGATGTATGTGAGTATTCTTCCCAGGTTTGCTGAAAGCACACCAGATTCAAATCCAGGGGCTTCTCACCCATGATTAACCATGTCTTCAGAAATGTTGCCATACCCATCACACTTGGCCAATTGCAGGTTATTTAAACTATAGTTGGAGGTTTTGAATTCAGAGTTGTCCTTCTAGACCATTTGCCACCTGATGTAATGGAATAACCTGTCAACCTCATGAATAACTACACTATAGGTAGTAACTACCTATAAGTATCTGTAAGTCAATGAACTACAGAGTTTAGCTGGAATCTGTTGAGTACGACTCAGACTTACGCAAGAACTACCAACCTTCCAATAGTAGCACTCACTACTTGATTGACTTGCGATGACCTTGTGCATAACTGTTACCTTTATTCTTATTTTTACAATAAACCTTTAATTATTTTATCCACCTTGTTTTTCAAGTATATATTCCTATTAGCACGGAATATAACACCACCCAAGGGTATAGGACATGGTCTGTCCTGCAATTTACTCCTAGCTGAGAAGAGAAGAGATGGATTCGTACCCTTCCCAAGATTATTTGCACATAAATGAATGTAACAAACTCGACTGGAATTTGAACTCGACTCTTCAATTCCAAAATCCAAGCCACTATCCATTATTCATGTGCAGATACATTTGTTCAAAATCTGTGTATGGTCTAATGATGGCTGCTAACACATTAAGTAATAACCATCACAAGTTATTATTGTAAGATTTAGTATTCAGCATGCAAAAAAAACATCTAATGATATCAAGCAATGCCAAGGCATTAAATTTTTCAAGTGGAAAATTGTACTGGGTCAATCCCACTTTGTAATCAAGAACAGCATGTACCTAAAAAAGAAACAAACAGCAATATCATTGGATGTTGTCAAACCTCAAATGTTACATCAAAGCTTTTCTTCCCTCAGTTGGATGCATTAATGAAAGATAAGAGGTCAAACACTTCCAGTGGGTTTTGTTGTGTTCCATGTTGCCACTAGTTTCAACTCTTCAGACCCCGATGCCATTTTATAGATTGTATTGATGAAAGACAGTTTCTTTTTCTTATTCATTTTATTATATGATAGGGACAGACATGGTAGCATGGAGGAAGATCTTCAGCGGAATGCATGCTCTCTAGTTGACTTAAAGGAGCTAGACCACATGTGATGGAATGCTAAGAAATCTGAGTGCAGAAAGCATGTCAATGCTTCAAAATTCTTGTGGGCCCCATGTCAACTTTGCATCATTTTGGTCATATTTAATGTTAGACAGGCCCAGCCTCCACATTCTAAAACAGCTAACCACTCAACTATACACCAACCCAACTATTTCTAAATCTCTGTGCCTCATGTGGTCTAATATACATTTACATATACACTTGCATTATATATCAACCCTTTATGGGCATGTGGCTGAGTGGTTAAATTTTTGCTTTCTGACCATGAGACCTGGTTTGAATCTCACTATGGTCAATTTTTCAAGAAGGTAACTTCTTGATGTTTTTCATCTCAAGGAGGTGATCCTAGTGAGTGTGCAGCATGTTTGGAAAGTGTCTAAAAACCACACCATGGGGTTGATCCAAGTCTTTTGAGTAAAATTGGGTGAGATGAAACTCCTTGGGAGTTGTCAATGGTTGTGTAGAAGGAAGTAACAAGTCATCATGACCAAGGGTTTGAGCGTGCTGTCCTTGTTCAGACTGTTGATCATGCTAGATAACGCACTATCTCCCAGAAACTGTAACTAAGATCTGCTCAGCATAGTTGCAGTATAAACCACAAGTGGGTTCTGTGGGTATTGAACAAGGACAAAAATATGCTTGAGCAGGCATCTGCAATAGGGATTGGCTAGCTGCTCTAGTAGACGGGCATCCTCAGTTACGAATGGCCAGCCTTTTTATATATATATATATATATATATATATATATATATATACATTTTTGAATTGGACAGAGTCCGACAATTTATTTAAAGACATTTTTGATATGTTTAACGTTCTTTTTATAGATATTTGCTTAAATACTTGTATCTATAAAAAGAATGTTAAACATATAAAAAAAGTCTTTAAACATATATATATATATATATATATATATATATATATATATATATATATACACACACACACATAGAGGTGGATTAATATGTCCATATCATTATACAGTTAGCTGAATTTCAATCTACAATATTCATTGTATAATGTTCAATCTTTGTGATTAATGGATAAATGCCAGGTAAGCGCTTTACAGTTTATCAACCCTTTGTGGGTTATTTAAAGCTGAAACATATTTCCGATTGTATGTTGTTACTTACAGTAGCCGATGTTCTTAATCAGCCCCCTATCTAAGTATTACTGAGCTTGGTGCAGCTTCAATTCAGTGATTGAACAAGAACCCTGGTTTTCAACTTCATTTAAATGTAGGCCAAGTTAAGTGCATTGACAAAAAAAAGGTTATTTTCCAAAATAAATATTTGCTGTGTGAGATACTTTTTTTCATTAGAGTTATTGATATATCTACGTTTGTGTGTTTAAATAAAATGCTGTATTTTTTTTTCTTTCCGGATACATGACATACAGGTTACCTGATTTAACATGATAGTTAACTAGCTCATCTTCCAGACCATTATTAATGCCAAGAATTCACTGCTAATAAGGTATTTCATTACTGCTTCCATCTGTCAGTCCACTTTATGTAGGCGTAAATATTGACAAATAATACATAAATGTATATTTTTTCAAACATGCATATTTATTATTTTCAAAAATTGCTTCATTTTTTTTTTCCTTTTTGAGTAATAGAAATCAATAACAAAATAGGAAGTAAACTTTTTTTTTAATCATTTCATCCCAAGCAAAGCACTAAAACACAAAACCTTAGCATGTGTGAAAGAATAAGATAAAGTCAAACATTATTAAGGAGAGAGAACAATAAAGGAGGAATCAAGAAAATAGTAGATAACAATTGACATTGTATTTAATTTTTTAAGGATCAAAGTTGGCTGGAAAGCATGAAGCCGGAAGAGAGTTCCAAGCAAGAAGTGCAATAGAAGAAACTGTTAGCATAGAACTTACAGTTGCATTTAGCTATTTCAACTGTAAAATGATGAGACCTTGTTGCCATTCTAGTACTGCATTTAAATTCATAAAGTCTAGGTACCATAGTCATCATTAAAGTATTTATAGAAAAAGCACAGGGAGGCTACATTATAGCAGTGGGAATGTGACTGAAGCCAAGATGCCAGATCAGGAACAATAACATTGCAGATTCTTCTTTATGAAAGAAAAACAATGGCAACCTGTGAAAAATTTGACCATCCAACACATCATCATTTATCCATATCTTATCTATGCCATGTCTTCTTCAGGATTTAGGCAATCATGGTTCTCCACAACTTTCTATTTCATGTGGCTCTTAGCAGTTTTTCTCCTTTTGCTATGAACCCACCCCACCCCACCACCACCAACCATTCACACAAGCTCATCAGGTAAGTAGTTTGCTGCCTTCACTTATCTCTCTTGTCCTCGGTATGCCCTCCTTCCTCATTATATGTCCAAAGAATTTCTGTGTTTTCCTGATTCTGAGTAGAAGTGTTCGTCCTGTTGCCATAAAAAAAATTATAAAATATCAACGGAAAATCTTCAGTATACTTTTATTATTTGAAACTATTGTTCTCATCTTGGTTGATATAGATGTTATTATAAACAACATTTCGGCCAAATACACCCTGGCTATCATCAGGTGTCCATAGTTTGAAATAATAAAAATATATTGACAATCATCTCAGAAATGAAATACTAAATTATGAGAAATGGTATGAACCTGCCATGATAACCTAAACCATCTGATATTGAATATAAAGGTTTAAAAAAAAATTACTGATGTCCTGGATGATGGTGTAGTGGATATAAGAGTGTTACTGTCATCTATTGGTTGTGAGTTCAATCCCTGGATCAGTTAGTGAAACCCATTTTCAGCATGAATTAACAATAACTAGCATCAGAGGAACAAAATAAAACAATAATCAACAAATCAGTACAAAATCTAAGTAAAAAAACAATGGACTTTATTGAAAACATGTCTAAAATAACATCAATAAAAGAACAATAGTTGAAAATAATACAAGTACAGTTTGTCTGAAGTTATTAGGCAAATAACAAACCTCAATAACTTGAATTTTCTTTGGAAAATTTCAAAATTTTACACAATTTAGACATCAAAAGGAAGCCTGGGAAAATTTTTAGATAGTTTCAACAGGTTTTTGGATTTATTATAAAATCTGCAGTCTGAAGTTATTATGCAAAACCAGAAAATCACTTTCAATAACAAGGTAATAAAATTATCAGCAACTGATCAATACCTATAATAGAACAAATAACAAACATATATGATAAGTCTCTGAAGCATTTACATCTTAATATAGTGACCCGTCTTAATAATAAACAGCAATCTATTATCCATTGATTTTGTTTGCCACCATCATATAATTTCATCTTCACAATTGACCATAGATTTTCAAGCAGATACAAATCAAGATTTGGTAGTGGCCATTTCATTATATTCTCTCCTGTAAACCTTTTACACTTGTGAAATTCCTGGGTAGCTGTAGATACACAAGGAGCATTGTTATGCATAACTACACACTTCACTTTGAAACTGCAAAACTGGGACTTGTACCATTCAAAGAAAGTCTTGTCCATGAAATCACAATAGTTATCACTGTTCAGTTTAACTTCTTCATTGACATTGAATGGTCCACTAATAGCTTGGTTGACAATTCTAGCCTATAGAATCACACTGCTGCCTCCTTTTAGCCACAGTCAGATCTGTATCAGATAAAATCCATTCCTTGGCCCATCCATTCATCCAGTCCTTCAACCTACTTTTGATACTTTAAAATATTCACTTTATTAAGAGGAGTTTGCCGAGATTTCTTGACAGAAACCAATTTGCAAAGTATTCTAAACCTTTTGTATTTTTTGACTTCTTCAATTCTATCCTGTTCAAAAATCTGAACACTTGTCAAAAGGGGTTGATTTGCTATAACTCACTTTAGTTTATGTTCCTCACGAGGAGACATGTTTCTTAAAGCCTTTTCTCTTGCTTCTAGTTCTCTGTGAAGCTCCTTTGATAATTCTGATATGGATATTCCCTCACCCAATTACTTTATTATTTTCTGGTTTTCAACATTTGTTAGATCATTTCCATTACCAGGTTTCAGCATATAGAAAAAAAGAAAAAAATAGTTTTTATTTGATTTTAGAGGGCTTAAACTAATATAAGTTTAACCTACATAATAACTTCAGTCAGTCTATTTTTGTAAATTTCAAATATCTCAAAATATAAACATTAAAAGTGGCTGAAAAAAAAAAAAAGATTGTATCAAGGGTGGAAATGGACTGGTTTAAATTTGACAAATATTGGTTTTGGACATTTTGAGTTATTGAAGTTAATGTGATTTACATAACTTCAGAGATGCTGTATATTGACAATTACTCATCTCAGTAATGAAATACAAAATTAAAAAAATCTTCAATTCTAAAATTGGTTCAACATGCTAACCATTTGGTTCAATGCACTTACCTGCTTTTTGTCTCTTGCTGCATAGTCCATTTATGTACATAATGCTCGAAGGTTATCTGAAATTTAAAAAAAAAATGATAATTAACTATTATATAAAGATTTTTTATTATGTCATACTATAAACTTCCTGATTGTTTTTGTATATCTGTGCAATTCTTCTCTGTCGCCTACCATTTCTGAAAATTATATATATATATATATATATATATATATATATATATATAGATATATATAAAACGTTCACATTCTGACCATGAGACCCAGGTTCGAATCTCACTATGGTTGATTTGTCAGGAAGGAAACTTCCAGTTGTTATCAGACTGGAGGAGTCAATCCCAGCATGGAGCACCTTTAAAAAAATGCCTGAAAACTGTACCACAGGTTAACCCAAGCCTTGTAAGTGAAATTGGGTAGACAGAACACTTGGGTGCCGTCGATAGCTGTGCTAGCATGAAGTCACAAGTCATCGTGGCCGAGGGCTACAGCATGCTGACCTTGTTCAATTTGTTGATCACACTAGATAACACACTCTTTCCCAGAAACTGTAACTAAGGTTTGCTCAGAATAGTTGCAGTATAAACCACAGGTGGGCTCTGTGGGTGTTGAATAAACGCAAATGTGCCTGAGCAAGCGTCTGCAATAGGGATTGGCTAGCCACCCTAGTAGACGGGTGTCCTCAAATACAAATGGCCAGCTATATATATATATATATATATATACAAACAAGTTTGAATAAAAAAAAATAAACAAGTTTTCCAAAGAATACCAGGAAGTGGACAAAGGTATTCTGCCTACCACACAGACACCATATTGGTTCTTGAAAATGACTGAGACAATCGAAAGTTACTTGAACAAACAACACAAACATGAACTTCAGACAATTCATCCACAATTTTGATCCGAATACACAAATCTTATTTGAAAAATACAATAAAAAATTGAATAGCAATATCTTGTCCGTTCTTTTTAATCCAACTTGTTTGGCTGAAGACTTGCTGCCTAAATATATCTTTCATATATTTTTTTAAAAATTATTTCACCCCAAGTAAAGCAATAAAGTCACTAATCACAAGGAGGTTACTGAGTGTTTGAAAGTATGAGGTGAGAATAAAAGAACAAGAATTAACAAGATAGAAGAAAAACAATGGACATTCCACTTAAAATTTTTGAAGATCAAAGTTAACTGGGAACCAAAAAGCCAGAAGAGAGTTCCACCAGTGATAAGTGTGATAGAAGAAACTATTAGCATATAACTTATGGTTCCATCTTACCATTCCAACTGTAAAATGATGAGATCTTGCTGCCAATCTAGTATTGCACTTAAATTCATAAAGTCTAGGTACCATAGAGGAAAGTTTGTCAGAACAATTACCATTAAAATATTCATAGAAAAGGTACAGGCAAGCTACAGTACAGTAGAGGGAAAGTGGCTGAAGCTGGGATGCCAGGTCAGGACCAATTACATTGTAGATTCCTCTTTGGATTTTATCAAGAATCTCTAAATGTATAGCAGGAGCACAATACCAGATATGGCAACAATATTCAAAGCATGAATGAATGGTAGACTTATAAATATGTAAGATAGATTCTGGCAAGAGAAATTGTCTAGCACAACACAGTGAACCAACTTTCCTAGCAGCAAATCTAGCAATTGATTCAACTTCATGCCAGCAGAAAACATTAGCCTGAGAAGTTGCAATGGGTCACTCTCCTGAAGGTTAGTATCAACCATGCTGATGGAAAGCAGAAAGGATATATAAATAAATATATATATATATATATATATATATATATATATATATATTGTCATCCACAGACAGACTTTCACAGCTTATCAGTGTGGCTAGACATCCAATTGCCTCAAGCAAGGATTGAAACCCGACTGATTTGGCATCAGTTGGACATTTTTCTCCTAAGCTATCAGCTCCTGGCAGAGAGGAAGGTGAATTTTTATGTATCTATTTTTAAATAAACATGTCAGTGACTCAGAGTGCTCGATTCATAAAAGGGCTTTGCATGTATGTATATATGCACACATACATACATGTTCTTATGTTTGCATTCTTTAATAATTGTATAGTTACTATATATCTTTCTGCAAGTATGTATATATAAACATGTTTATGTGTAAAACTTTTGTTTAGGAGGTATTAAAAAAAATCACTTTGTATCCTCCATAATTTACCTTTACTTACACGGTTAGCATTAAGAATATTTTACAGTATTCTTAAATTTAAAATTTTTTAAAACCTTAGTGGTATTTTAATTCCACTTCTGTTTATAATACATGTTGCAAAATAAAATCTTTACATTTACCTTGATAAAGTCCATCAGAGGACAAAACACATTGGTTAAGAAAAGTTTTTCCTTTGGTCTTTATTCATATTTCTTTATTCATATGTGTTGCCATAAGCCATCAATTAAGAACAAAAAAATATGTTATGATTATATCATACTAGCAGCATTGCCCGTGCTTGATTCAAAAATCGTACGACTCATACAGCAATCGCTATCACTTGACTTAAAATATATTGGCCCTTCCTTGCCTTTAAAGGAGTGCCCTTTGCCGTGCTGATGTTGCTACATGCCTTACTTCTTGCCTATCTCACACTGCAAATTTTTTCTAAGCTCTATATTAAGCATTAAATCTGTTATGAAAAAAGAACTAAACAAAATGAACACAAAACGATCAGCTTTAAAAAAGGACTTGTAACTGGAAAAACTGAATGAAAAAAGAATGTTAACAACAAATACTTTTTCACACCCAACCCAGTTCTGCGGAATCAGAATCAACGTTGAGTTTAAGCAAACAAATGAGCCAATTGGAGTAAAGTGCCATGCAGATTTAAATTTTTCCCACTTGTGACAAATGATTTTTGCATGCTAGTCAGTCAGCTGTTGGCTCTCACGCTAGCCAATAGAATCTTCCTGCCTATTCGTGGCAGCCAGCTATAGGCTCTCACTCTGGCCAGTAGAAAATGGGCGCAAACTACATGAAAACTGCTGTAGAAGCATGAAAAAATCAATTATTTCCACTATCGATGGGAGTTGGGAAATGCAAAGTCAGTCTTGGCCTTATCGCTAACTTGGAGCATGTGCATGTAAATTTTGGTGCAAATCCGTCGAAAATTGCGTCCGTGCATTCGTTACACACACACACACACACACACACACACACACACACACACACACACACACACACACACAGCCTTTTATAGATAAAGATGTAGATATTATAGTTAAGTATGTGGATCAGAACAATGACTGTAGTTGTCAAATTGTATAAATTTGACAACTACAGTCATTGTTCTGCTTTCTACTTCTTTATGTCCTATGTCCCTTCAGGATATAGGTAATCATGGCCCTCTACATCTTCCTGTCCCTATAGCTTGTCAAAAGTTTTGTCTTCTTGTTATTTCTCCCATACCCTGTTCTACCATCCATTTACTCAAGCCCATCAAGTAGGTTACGTGCTGCTTCCTTTTGTTGCTCAATATCCTGTGAGTATCAGATTTTCCAAGCTCTCCTTCCTCATTATGTGACCCAGAAATTTCAACTGCCCCTTCAATGTCAAGTATAAGTCACCTCATTGTTTCTATTTTCTTTAAAATCTCATCATTGCTCACATTTTTGGTCCATGGTATCCTCAGCATCTTTCTTTAGAACCACATTTCTGTTGTCTCTTCTTCATCCTTGAGGAGACTGTCCAGCAGTTCAGTACACTTTTCTTTGTTTCCGTAGTTGGCCATATTGGTTGTGTTGCTACATAAGCCGCCACAGCTGTAACTGTAGGACAATACACCAACAATGCATTGCCTTCATTTTTTACTGAAAGTCAAGTTTGTAATCTTTTCCCCAGGTGAAAGTTTTTCTTGTAATATTAAATAGTACAATGTATATAATCTGTGGTCTGTATTGGCTACTCTTATTGTCTGCAGTAGGTAAATTTTGCCAATTGTCAGTGACAGAGTGAAGTGAATGAGACATTTCCCAATCTTAGTATTGACCCATACCCTGTGATGTGAAAATTCTCACTCTAGAATTTCAGAGGAAACAGCTTTTTTACCAGGAAATCTTACTTTCCTGCTAGTCACTGATTCATCAGTTCACAGGCCAGTGAAAAATACTGCTACATCATTCTTTTTTCCTTTTCAGCAGGACTTGTGACCATCAACCGATCCTATCATATATGCTATCTTCTTGAATCTCATTCAAATTTTGTCCTTTCCTCAATCCTCACTATACTCAGTCTTTTCTCTCACTTTCACACCCTGTAACGCCCTGCATACTAGTGGCATTCCCACCTTGTTTGAGGTGAAATGATAAAAACAAAAACATAAAAAGGTATCATATTTCAGAAATACTATATACCTGTTTTTTTTTTATTAGATTTCTTCTTTTTTCTGCATAAACCTAAACTTATTTTCCTGTATTTTACACACAATGTTACATACAGAAGGACAATAAAACGAGGTACGCCATCTAATTCATTATCTTATAGGTAAGGTTTAGTAAACAAGATTTTCATCCCCTCTAATAATTAACATTATCTGACCACAAATATTAAATGCTCATATAGCAAATAAACAGATGTCATTATTTCAATCATACATTTTAATATATCAACAGATATAATGAATCTAAAATGAATTCATAAAGTTGATCATTACTTATCAACTTGCAAAATAGTAACTTCAGAGAGGTGCCCTGAAGAAACATTTATCCCCCTCCCAAAAGAATTGATAATAACCTTCACTTCCTTAATATTGGTCAGAGGTGGAAGTCATTTCACAAGACTAGAAATCCCCAATGTATTAACATGATCACTTAAAAGTGGAATTTGGTGATTTGTAATTCATTAACTAAAATTATCTTTTTAACAAGTTTTGCAATACAAATCAGGAAGAAAATGCTTTTCGGTGATTAGGAATTAAGAGCTGTGTTCATTACAAAATAAGGTTAATAGACATTGGAGTGCTGAAAGATTCACAGGCTGCCTCAGAGGCTCAATCAAAAAAAGAATCATGATGTATTTATTCAAATTTTTAGAAGTGAGTGGAAATTAAAACATTTCAGTACCACCTTGTATATCATTTCTAAAATTAACATACATATGCATATTAATATCATACATATTCAAATATATATATATATTATTATTATTATTATAAAGAAAACAAAATCTTAAAAGTCTATAAGTTTTAATATAGATTTATATTTGTGTAATGAGGTCTGAAGAGTTGAGTTTAATTTTCTGACCTTAATAAAATAAATATCACCTCATGGTCTTTTAAGAGTTTGTTTTCTTTATAATAGTAATAATTATTATTGCTCTGTTTTTGACATAGAACTCTCCCTGGATCTATATCCTTCTGGAAATATCCATGACAATTACTAATATTATCATTATATATATATATATATACTAAGAGATTTTATTGGTGGTACAAAACTTAATAACCCCCATAAATAGTCAAAATTTATTTTTATTACCACACATGTTAACAATTAAAAGGAAAAAATGAAAAACAAGCTAGCTAACTGGTTTCGAACCTCGCTCAACAGAGCTAAGTCGTGGTTAATAATGGTATAAATCATCAATAAAAAGATGGACAGTATATACGGAAAAATATTCTTAAATGGAAATGAATTGGAGGCCCAGTCAAAATCCTTCTGCTTACTTAATAAAGGTTCCAAGGAAGAAATATATATGGCTTCCAATATTCCCAAGTGGTACTTTGAGTGGGACTTACTGAGGACAGAAAACTTGTCCACACTAAAATTAACAACCCAATTATGGTTATTTATCAGGTGATCTGCAATGGAAGACCCGTATGTATAGGTCAGAATATCTGATGAAGAATACTTAAGGTTTCGGATTTTTATTGGTACATACCGTTTTATTCTGACGTCCAGTCTTTGAGTCGGTTTTCCTATGTAGTGCCAACCACAACTACATTTAAATGAATAAATCAAAGAACTATTACAATACCAGAATCAGGCTGAAGTTTGGCTAACTGAGGAAACAAAACTTCAAATTCTGAATAAATTTCTTCTTGCTTAATATGCAAGGGGTGGGGAACACAAAAATCTAATCCATGTAAGAGTATCAAAAGTTCTAGCATGGACAACTGAGACAAAGAAAGATTCAGAACATTCTAACAAACACTAGTATTAGCAGAACACCCAATTTTTTACAAATCAAATGCTGCAACTTATTCTGATGTTTAGACACAAGTTGAGAACAAATGCACTCATGAACAAGTGCAGCATAATGGACAAAACAAATCCTATCAAAATAGGAAACTAAACCCATGGTATTGTTCCATAATTGATAATATTCCCTATATCATTTGGCAAGACTATAAGAGAGCTTAGATAAAATTTAGAAATAAAAGCCTCTTATATATATATATATATATATATATATATATACACACACACACACACATCTATAGACATATACTTATGTTAACTCCTAATATAATTAAAAAAATATGGTTTCACCTTTGTAAATACATAATTTATGGATATATGTGTACACATACATATATCTAAAGACATTCACACATATTTATAAGAGAGAAGTCTAAATACTGATTAAGAAACTGATATATATGTTGGTAGATATAGATATACTCTTCTCTCTGTGCATGCGTGGTATAATTAATTAATTATGCTACTTTCTAATTAAAAATTTTAATTGGCTTTCAAATTTGAATAAAGTTCAAAGTATATTTGACACACTTTCATGCACATAGACATACATGTGTGTGTGTGTGCGCATATATATGTCTGAGTGTGAATATATACATACACACACACACACACAAAATGAGAGAAAAAAATATCAACCTAACATGAATAACTAGTGTGTAAATAAATTAATTTTTAACTTACTATAATGTTAGCAAATAATGAGAAAGTGCTGAGATCTCCTGATGAGTGGACCAAATGATTAAAAAAGAATTTGTCTTCTCAGGGGTCAAGATGCTGAACATCAATCAGCTAAGAAACAAATTTTAGCTTTGTATTAATCCTATTAATGCTCTATCTCTGATATCGAGCATTTTATTGCAATGACTACTTGCCTTAAATCTCCTTTCTTTCAGACTTTCACAACCTGATAGCATTTCTTGCTTTACTCCATCTTTGTTATTACTATTTTATATATATATATATATATATATATATATATATATATATATATATATATATATATATATATATACGTATATATGTGTGTGTATGCTACGAGGCAAACACTCCCTTCTGCTATGGATGAAGGCATATTTCCTCCATGTAGGCCTCACAAGCCATCTGATCCGACAGTCTGCCATAAGTATGAAAACCCTTCCTAAATCATTGTTAGTAAAGTCAAACTATATATATTGTTTTTCAAGCCTAATCAAAGGAAAATACTTAATAATACCAAAAATAAATATGCAAATTTTTGGAAGTGCATAAAGTAAAGGAAATTTTAAGATTTTTCACAAGTAGCCTGAAGAGTGGGCAAGGATGAAAGTCAGGCAGTCTTAAAAGAGATTTAATTTCTTATATA
This sequence comes from Acanthosepion esculentum, assembly GCA_964036315.1. NCBI lineage: Eukaryota > Metazoa > Mollusca > Cephalopoda > Sepiida > Sepiidae > Acanthosepion > Acanthosepion esculentum. Next base: position 56,669,588 of record OZ038506.1, read on the forward strand.
TTATGAATTATATATATATATATATATATATATATATATATATATATATATAAGAACCTTCAGATATTAGAGTCCATCTATATTAAAACAGAGCAACCCACACTCAACAAAATTACATTTCAAACTAGTCACAATACATTACATTGAATCTAGACATATCGTTCTGTTGTTAATATTTCAGTTTCTCAATATCCAAATGTTGGATCATTTTTGTCTTTATTTTCACCCAAAATTAAAGCCACCGTATGAAGTTTAGAAGAGCTCATGATCAGACATAATAGACATTCATTGCCTGTTATATTTAACAATATATGTTTATGTATATATATATATATATATATATATATATATATATATAATAGCTGGCCACTCGTATTCAAGGATACCTGTCTACTAGGTTGGCTAGCCAATCCCTATTGTAGATGCTTGCTCAGGCCCATTTGTGTTTGCTCAACACCCACAGAGGCGATCTGTGGTTTATACTGCAACTATGCTGAGCAAACCTTAGTTACAGTTTCTGGGAGAGAGTGTGTTATCTGGCCTGATCAACAATTTGAACAAGGCCAGCACATTCAAACCCTCAGCCAGGATGACTTGTAGCTTCGTGCTAGCACAGCTATCAATGTCCCACAAGAGTTCCATATACCCGATTTCACGCACAAGGCTTGGGTTAACTCGTGGTATGGTCTTCAGGCACTTTCCAAAGGTGCTGATGCTGGAATCAACCTTGATCCAGTCTGATAACATCAGGAAGTATCCTTCCTGACAAATCAACCCTGGTGAGATTAGAAACCTGGGTCTCATGGTCATAAAGCGAACATTCTAACCACTAGGTCATGCACCTATATATATACATACATATATACATACATATATACATACATATATACATACATATATACATACATACATCGTTATGGACAGAATTATTTGCCTCGTCTGAATATTTGCATATTTTCTACGGAAATGTGAATATTTGCAAGTACTTACTGAATTTAGTTTTGAATAATTTGTCAAATTTTTAGAAGTTTCAATCTAATATATTCATAGTTATAATTTTTTTCTCAAAATTGGTGCAGTCCAAAATTATTCACCTCCACCCTTATGGAAATTATTAAATAATATTGCTCTATTACAAGTGTAATAAATTTTTTCTTAATTTGACATTTAATACAAACACAGTTTGAAAATGAAATAGTATTTACTTGATTCTATAACATTCTAAAAGGTAATGAAGAAGACAGTATATGAGTGTCATGTATCGTAATAACTCATTCATTCTGCAACCATGGCAAAACAGCTAAACTTGACAAGAACCTCTGAATGAAGATAGTTGATGTGTACAAACAAGATGATGGATATACAACACTTTCCAAGCAATTTGTTGCATTACCAAGAAGTGCAATGAGACTCATTGTGTTGAGAATAAATTAAGGACTGGCAGAAAAGGGTTAATTTCTGAGAGAATGGAAAGGAAAATTGTTAGCGATGTCTCAAAGTATCCTCACTTAATGACAAAGGACATTGTCAATGATGCAAAGACATGAGGGTTGAATGTATCGATGAAGATAGTCGCTAGATGCTTTTAACTAGCAGGACTTTGAGCTTGTTAGCCAAGGAATACTCTCTTGCTTAAGGTTAAACACCTAAGATACAGATTAGCTTATGCTAGAAGCCATTGGAACTCTGTTTTATGGTCAGATGAAACCAAACTAGAATTATTTATGTATGGAGGAAAGTGAATGAAATTCAGAAACCCCAAAATACCTTCCCCACAATTAAGCACAGTCGTGGGAGCATTCTGTTCTGGGGATATTTTTTGCTGCTGCTTCTTGGCTCAATATATTCTGTCTAAAATGGAGAGTTTATTTTGTATCGTAAGTATACAAGTATAATGATGCTTGAAGTAATAAAAAATATCAATTTAAAAAGACTTTATGAATATATTCTTAAGAAATATATATATATATATATATATATATATATGTGTGTGTGTGTGTGTGTGTGTGTGTGTATATATATATATATATATGGGGGGGTGCATGCATGCAATTTTCAATAATTAAATCATGCATAGTGGAGGTAATTTATAAGGGATGGATTCAATGCCTTTAAGGATGAATGTCTCTGGCATACTCAGATCAAGCATGATAAACAAATAGGCACTCACTCTGATTTGTCAGCTAATATGCAGTCTTGGAAATATGGTGTGTGTGTGTGCGTGAGGGCAGAGGTTATGTAAAGCATCTGAAAGGTCATCATAACAACCAGAAGCAAGCCAACTTGCCTCATCATCCTGCCAACAAAACATGTTTTGTTTGCAACAAGGTTTGTAGATCATCATCTGGACAGAGGAAGCACATGGTGGTGCAAAGGAGAGTTGTAGGATATGCAGATCTAATCAACCCAATCAAGGATACAGAGTTTACCTGTCATATATGCATGATACCTAACAAATTGTATGCTGGTCTTAAGAGTCATCGTAGGCATCATGGATGCCAATACAAGATGGAAGCCATTACAAGTGATGTGAAGGGTAAGGAGGTGGCTCTTATCTGACTAAGATGTGGCAATCACCATGTAGGTATACATACAGATATATGCATGTCTATAAAAGTATACATATATATGTAAGTGTGTACATAGTTAAGGTAATAAATCTGTAGTTTTACTCATTAATACCTAACATTTCCAAAATGTTATGGTATCATGAATGGGTTTTAGTAGAAACCTATAAGTAATACCGGATTTCTATTTTAGCTTTTATATGTGATACTAGAGTTTTACCATAGCCATTAAATGATTCATGAGAAAATGAATAAAATCGATAAAAATAATAATAATAATAATGAGTTAAAAAGAAAAGGAAAAGAAATACATTTTCCCATGAGTAAAGGAACTGAAAATATTATTACCCAACTTAGTTTCACCAATTGTTGTTAGGTGGTGTTGTTGAAGCTATAAAAAGGCAAACATTTCCTGACTCTTCTTTGCTTCAACATGTGAACCATGTGGTAGCTACATTCCCACTGGGGAATGTTAGTTTCCCTGGTCCATTGACAAATGAACTCTCTTCCCATTTTCAAATGCATGACATTCACATGTCTCTTCCAAAACCTCAACCTTTGACGTAAGTAACGCATTCTTTTTGGTTGTTCCAACTCGGTGCAAGGCTGACTTGATCATGCCCATAGTAATAATACTTATACTGACTCACCCTAACTCCTGGACCAAGAAAATGGACATCCCATGAGCATGTTTAAATCTCCCAGTGATAAAGTAAGTAGAAAGTTTCCTTTGGTTGTTCCAACTCTGCACAAGGTTAACTTGAGCTAAGCCATGAATATGATACTTATATTTAACTACCCTAACTTCTGAACCAGAAAGAGAACTGAAAAGACACAGAATACTGAAAAGACACAGAGAACTTTGTTTCAGTACAGTCATCATGGAAAGAATAAACATCTGTAGTAGAAATGCAAGTTTTTGTATGATTCTTCTATCTTCTTTGTTTACATATTGAACATGCACCTTCACTTAAAATGCACACAAACATGTAACCTGTTAACTTCTACAGTTAATAAAAATTTTAGATAAAAATTAACTAATAATTGTCATGCTATTAACCTTCATATGTCTGTATATATGTGTAATCCATGTGATAGCCATGAATGATCTTGGGATTGATAGTGGATTGGTTTCCTATTACTTTCCACACAATGCTTTTATTGAGACACCATCTCTAGCTAGCTGACCATTAGCTCATTAAGAATTCTTCTGTCCTTTGATAGGTCTTATTTTTCATTCTACAAGGTTGCTAACCTCCAGCTGTACTCAGAATAAATGTGGATGAGCTGGTTTAGTCACTGACCATCCGACAAAAGATTCCATGTATATAAGTTTCAAGTTAGTTAAAGTTCTAAACAATTTTTTTCCCTCATATTCAAAGTGATCTCTCGCCTTGATTTTTTTCAGGCTGATAGAGAGAGAAGGAAAAGTAAAATAAACATGATTCAGATTTGAAAAGTTAAAATGTTGAAGGAAAATGGAAAGAAAAAACCCTTATAAGTAGAATCAGAAAGCGGCAAGTGAAAACTCTCAGCCACATAATGAAGAAAGAAGATCTGACACTCACAGGACATACTGAAAGCAAGGGAGACAAAGATAATCTACCTAACAAACTTCTGTAAATCGTTGGCAGAACAGGGATTAGGAGGGATAGCAAAATGATAAACCTTACTAAGAGCTACAAAGGACATGAAGTTGTGGAGAGCCATGAATGCCCACATCCTGAAGAGACAGGGTATATAGAAGAAAAAAATGCTTTATGTACATGTACTAAAATTGGAATGATACAGAGAAGATTAGCATGGCCCCTGTGCAAGAAGGATGACCTGCAAATTCATGAAGCATTCCATATTTTGTTTTTGGGCACCTCGAGGTAGTGTAATGGTTAGAACAATTAAGACTGATTAGTGAGTTCAATCCTCATACTTTCGGCCATGTACCACTTGTAGCTATGCTTGGAATATCACTATACATGTCTATAAGGATTACTTTATTCTTTGAGTTTTTATGGGAATATATGTTTGTTTTTTTTAATCATTTCATCCCAAGTAAGGCAATAAAGACACTAAGATGAAAGAAGTTACTGAGCATGAGAGAATATAAAAAAAAGAAAACATTATTAAGGAGAGAGAACAATAAAAGAACAAGAAGTAAAATGACAGAAGATAACAATTGACATTGCATTTAAATTTTTGAAGATCAATAGACTGAAAAGCAAGAAGCCAAAAGAGTTCCATGAGCAAGAAGTGAGAAAGAAGAAACTGTTAGCATAGAACTTAAGGTTACATCTAACCATTTCAACTGTAAGATGGTAAAATCTTGCTGCCAATCTAGTTGTACATGCAAATTCATAAAATATTTCCACTTAGTCATAGATTTTCATAAAATTATTTTGACATGTAAAAATTTATATACTGTTTTCCTATATATATATTGATCCGTAGAAACCAAGGCATTAAAAAAAAAAATTTTTTTATTGCCTGATTTGTAGAATCCATGGTATCAGAAAGTTGATGTTCAAATTACTATATATATATATATATATATATATATATATATATATATATAAAATATTTGCATGTGTATATGTGCATATATACGTATACATCTACTCTGTTATAATCCCATCCATGTTATCTGTTACATAATTTAGCTAATAGAAATCTATAAAAGAAGGCCAAGATGAAAATTTTCCCTCAAGAAAGTTAACATGTGTTCGCAATAGCTTTCTTATTTTGTTGACTTAGGCATAACCAAGTACTAAAGTTTGAAAGTTCATTTTTGTGGGTATGAGGTGTCTGGAAAAGTAGCTGAGAAGTGAGATTAAGGATGTTGAATTGAAGGGGATGACTGCATTCTTGGGGGATGGGTGAGAGAGGATGATTTTAATAATTTTCATATGTTTGTGTGGGTATGGTTGAATTATCTAGTAAAACCATAGACATCTGTTCAATTACAGTGTTCGATAATTATTCCAATGTTGACAAAAATGGGCATGAGTATATGTGTGCTAGTGTGTGTGTGTGTATATATATATATATATATATATATATATATATATATAAATATATATATATATATATATATATATATATATATATGTATGTATGTGTGTGTGTGTGTGTGTGTGTGTAAAATGAGAAAAAATGGAGTATAATTCCACTTTATGTAACATTTAATTTAAAAGAAGGCTCAAAATGGAGTAGAGCTAAATATTATTTATTTTAGGATATTAAAACAAAATCATGTTAAAAATCCCTAAACAATTACAGTCATTCTTCAGCACTATAAATGTGTCTCCTCAGGCAATACATCCACCAGAGGAGACACATTTATGGTATTGAAACATGATTGTAATTGTGTAGGGATCTTTAACATGTTTTTGTTTTAATATCCTAAATTAAATAATTCATATGGAGCACTCTGGCTGATTGGCATTTGTTTACATTTGTAAAAACAATACGCTAGATTTAGTTGTGTAACTCTACCGAGTGAAGATAGCTCTGGCTGACACCAAATTAGTTGAGTTTCTATCCTGGCTTGAGGCATTCGGAAGTCTAGTCGCACTGAGGAGCTGTGATACAGCGAAACAGTACTGTCTGTCAATGACATAAGGTTGGTACAGATGGAATAAAATTCTGATAATCAAAAATACTATTCTTAAAAGAGTGCTCAAGACTAAGTAGAACAAATAATATTTATTCAAAATTATAACATATGCATGTTATAACATCACTACAAAAACTGCAACTTTGTTTCAACACTACTACTGTCTTATCAAGTGATGATGTTGATTGCAAAATAACACCATCACTTGATAAGACACCAATAGTGTTGAAACAAAATTAAAATTTTTGTAGTGATGTTTTAACATGCATATGTTATAATTTTGAATGTATATATATTATTCAAATAGAAAAACATTCAATACTTCTCAAAAGTCAACTGAGTTTTGTAATTTTTCAATCACTCATCGGTACTCTCAACTAGACTAATTGTATTAATCACAAAAAATCTGATATATTTTGTTTCTTTTTTCCATATAATCAACAAATCTTCATTAAACTATATATTCAATAAGAAAAACCTTTATTAAATAAATTACAACCACTTTCAAAAAATTTTATCAATCTGGAATAAAAATATCAACTAAAAATTAAGATGTGCAAAAGTAAGTGAACCCTTATATTTATTCTCTGTATTTATATTTTACATGATTGCCAGTGCAAATAATTTTTTGTGCACATGTAAAAATCAAAATGACGCATGTTCATTTTTTTTTGTTAAGCTGTGCATACTGCAGCCAACCAATATAACTCATTATGTATGCAAAAGAGTGCAGTTAAAGACTAAAAAAAATATACCTGAACTTCCTGAAGATTTAAAAAATTGCATAGTTTGCCTATAATGATGGAGAAGGTTACAAAAAGTTATCAAAATGATTTAGAGTGAACCTCCATGCAACAAATTATTTATAAATAAAATTCTTGATAGCAATGCCATCATACTAAAGTATGATGGCATTGCTATCAAGAATTGACCGTTCACAAAAAATAACTGCAAGAGCAAGTAGATATCTAGTTCGCAAGCCCATGTGAATCCTGCTGTGACTTCTGCAGTTCTCCAACACTCCCTGGCCAATGTCAGAATTAATGTGCATACATCTACACTGTTATCAAATCTGAACAATGCTGATCTTCATAGCAGAATGCCTAGAAAAAGTCAATGATTACAAAAAAGCACAAACAGGCTTGCCTCAACTATGTCAAAGCTCATATTAATAAGCTAGAAACATTTTGGCAAAAGGTTTTATGGTCAGATAAGACCAAACTAAAGCTTTTTGGGAGGAACAATAGGCGGCATGTCTTGCAAGCTCCTAATATGGCATGTGAAGAGAAAAATTTGGTGCCAACAGCTAAATATGGTAGTGACACTATCAGGATTTGTGGATGCTTTGCTGCAGCTGGAATAGGCAAAATAGTATGCATTGATGGCAAGATACCAAGCAATTTTGAACAAAAGTGTCTTGTCCTCAGTTCAAAAGCAGGTTGGGGCTGGATCTTTCAACAGGACAATGATCCAAAGCATCAAAGCAAATCCACAAAAGAATAGCTTCAAAAATAGGAATTTCAAGTCTTAAAATGGCCTCGTCAAAGTCCTGATGTGAACCCAATTGAAAATATGTGGCATTAAAGAAGGCACTACATGCAAAAGCCCAGGTAATATCTAGCAATTGTGGGAGTTTTTCCAAGAAGAATGGTTAAAAATCGATACTCACTACTGCCAGAAACTTCTTAAAAATTATAGAAAAAGACTGGTCGATGTTGTGACCTCAAATGGAGGAGTAGCCAAATATTAAATGTTCACATACTTTTGCACATCCCTCAAATGTTCAAACTGTTTGCTACCATCATTCACATCGTCAGTTGTACTTGCAAAACATTTATTATTGTCATTATGTATTAAAGAATAAAATGTATAATGAATGTATCATAATAAAAATAATTATTTTGATGAATTCTAGTATTAAAGGAATCCTAGAACAACTATTGTAATAATGGTATAATACTTAATACTTACTGTATATCTAATTTTGCACGTCTCTCTATCTCTCTCTCTCTCTCTATATATATATATACACATCCATACATCCACATATTACTTTAAAAATTAAATTTAAAAATGATTTCAATGAATTAAATGAATTGTAGAATTAAATGAATCCTAGAACAACTATTGTAATAATGGTATAATAATTAATACTTACTGTATATCTAATTTTGCAGCCACGTGTGTGTGTGTGTGTGTATATATATATATATATATATATATATATATATATATATATATATTTGGGTGTGTGGCCAGGGGGTTAGAATGTTTGCTTTCTAACTATGAGACCCGGTTTAAATCTTATCATGGTCGATTTGTCAGGAAGGTGACATCCTGATGTTATCAGTCTGAAGGGGGAGGATCCCAGCGTACGTCACCTTTGGAGAGTACCTTAACCTATACCACGGGTTGACCCAAGCCATGTGAGTGAAAGTGTGTACATGGAACACTTGGGGCCGTTGATAACAGTGCTAGCATGAAGTCCCAAGTCATCGTGATTGAGGGTTTGAGTGTACTGGTGTTGTTCAGATTGTTGATCATTCTAGATAACACACTCTCTCCCAGAAACTGTAACTAAGGTCTGCTCAGCATAGTTGCAATATAAACCACAGGTTGGCTCTGTGGGTGTAGAACAAACACAAATGTGCCTGAGCAGGAATCTGCAATAGGGATTGGCTAGCTGCCCTAGTAGACAGGTATCCTTGAATACGTGTGGCTAGCTATTATATATATATATTATATTATATATATTATATATATATATATATATTATATATATATATATATATTATATATATATATTATATATATATTATATATATATTATATATTTATATATTATATACATATTATATATTTATATATTATATATATATTATATATTTATATATATATATATTATATATATATATATATATATATATATATATATATATATATATTTTTTTTTTTTTTTTTTTTTTTAAGAGTATCACCCCGAGCAAGGCCGGTGGCCACTATCACGCAAGGGGTTACAGAAGGGTTGGAGGAAGAGCAGATAGGAGTTTTAAAGGAAGGGATGTGGAGAAAGAGAAGGACGGAGGGCCGATCGAGGTAGGGAGGTTACGGGAGATATAGAGCGAGAGCAGATAGGAATGAAAGATGTCAGGAAGTGGATAGATCAAGGCAACTGGAGATGACGATTGACGCTACACTTAAACCGTTGGAGATTGTATTTGTCAGGGAAACAGTAATAGGGAAGGGAGTTCCATAGGCGAGATGTGCGAGACATGAAGCTATTGGAGTAGAAAAGACGTCTACACCTAACAGTTTCAACGGTGAAGGGGTGGGAACGGGATGCCAGCCTCATAGGACGCTTGAATTCACGAGGCTTAGGGACAAGCGAAAGCAACTCCTCAGAGCAATTACCGTGGAAGTACTTGTAGAAAAGGCAGAGTGATGCAACATTGCATCTGTGAGAGAGCGACTGCAGACGAGATGACAGATCAGGGCCAATCACATTGCATATCCGTCTCTGGATCTTGTCAAGAACCCCGAGGCAACACGCAGGGGCCCCAGACCATAAATGGCAGCAATACTCCATGCAAGGTCGAATGGTAGACTTATAGACTTGGAGGATCGATTCAGGGAGAAGAATTTCCTGGCTCGGCACAGGGAACCAACTTTTCTTGCGGTGGATGATGCAATTGACTCGATGTATTTGTTCCATCTCAGATCAGCGGACAGCGTGAGACCGAGCAGCCGCAGAGAGGAACTCTTGAGAAGTTGGTCCTCAGACATTCTGATGGGATACAGGGATGGGTCCTTGTGGTGGTTAATGGAGAGCAATTTTGTTTTAGAGGCATTGAAGTTGACCATCCATTTCTCTCCCCAGTCCACAACCGATTGGAGGTCCTTTTCAATTTGAGCTGCCAGGTTAATTTTGTCCGGCTCAGTAGATTTGTGCTTTTATTTTTAATTTTATTTTATTTATTTTATTTTTTTCTTTCTTTTCTTGCTAAAAACTAACGCCTGCTAACCTCTTTTTACCCTTCTCCAATTTTGTTTTTAATATAGACCACTGGGACTTATACTAAGTTAAAACTTAGTACCATATGTCTTTCCTATCCCCCAGTACCCTCAACTTGTATATGCCCTTCTACTATCCCAACTTCATCCCCCCACTGTTTTGTTCTGTCATCGTTGTATATGTTTT
>OZ038506.1:56684962-56717296 GCA_964036315.1 Acanthosepion esculentum
AGAGATTGCTTCCCCGATAACTACACTCTTAACCTGTTCAAATCTTGGGTTAACTGTTATCTTTCACACATATCTGCATAAGTTGTGTCTCTCTAATTCTCTACCTTGGGTGGCCCTCAGGCCTTGTACAGGATGAACACCACTGTAAAAATAAAAAGGAAATAATAATTATAATAATAGTAATGATGACAATTTATAAATAAACTAATAATTTAATCAAGTATGTGGAATATTGTGTTAATCAAATGTATGTTTTTATGGCCTATATATTTTGGATTTATTAGGTTGGTGCAAAAATAGTGTCGTTTTCTCACATGAAGTTGAACGTCAAAAAACGACATTATTTTTGCACCAACCTAATAATTTGAAAAATAAAAATTCATGTTGTACTTTGCAAAATAAAATCTGATATCTCCAAACCAAGTTATTATCAATATTTTTAATTAGGACAGATATTATAAGATGAATCTCACATGGAATATTGCTTATATAAATGTAACTATATCCCGAAAATCTTATCAATATGGGTTGGTTAATATCAGTTTTACTGTGAAAATATTGATTTGTAGAATAAAATCTGACAGTGTAGATATCATATATTGTCAAAGCTCATCTTAGCATCTAAAATAATAATTTATTCAGGTATATAGAATATTGTGTTAATCAAATATTTGTCTCTGTGACTTTTTGGATTTATTTAGATATAAAAATTCTTGTTGTACTTTGTTTGCATGATAAAACCCAATATCTCCAAAACGAGTTATCATTATCAATATATTTAATCAGGATAGGTATAAGCTGAAATTCACACAAAATATTGCTCATTTAAATATAAATATATCCCCAAAAATTAAACCAACATCAGTTGGTTGATATCAATTTTCTTGTTAAGATATTGACATGCATAATAAAATCAACCATAGTTTAGAATTATAAAAGAAAAAAAGAAATTGAATCGAGAAATATCACTTTAGTGACAAAATCATAATTTTAGCAATTCATCTGATTGCTTGTTAATTATTTGTAAAACAGTTATGATGAATCTGATTTGAAATAATTCAGTTCATAAGAACCAAGGAAGATAAGAAGTTTAGATCAATTAAAAAAGTAATACAATAAAAAAAAGTATGAATTATTTAATTTTACTCAAAGAGAAAATAATGACATAATCAAGATATTGACATTCCATACTACTCTAAACAAAAGGTTAGGAAGGAAGCCTTCATCAACACTCGAAAGAGCAATAACAGTTACTGGACTTGTGAGACCTATTTTCCTGGAAAATTGCTTTAATAGAAGAAATGGATATCACATATAACTCGAAGAGAAAATAATGACATAATCAAGATATTAACATTCTACACTACTTCAAACATAAGGTTAGGAAGGAAACACCCACCTATACTGGGAAGAGCGATAACAGCTGCTGGACTTGAGAAACCGATTTTCCTCAAATTATTTTAATAGAAGAAATGAATAGAACATGTAACTCGAGAAAATAATGACATAATCAAGATATTGACATTCCATACTACTCTAAACAAAAGGTTAGGAAGGAAGCCTTCATCAACACTCGAAAGAGCAATAACTGTTACTGGACTTGAAAAAACTATTTTGCTGAAAAATTATTTTAATATAAAATTTTTATAAATTTCAACCAGAATTACTGATTGATTTGTTTTTTTACCACTTAAACTTTTACAAGTTATTTAAAGCTAGAAAATATTTTAGATTGTTAGAATTTTTTGAGGATAATGATGATTTACTGATACAAATCCTGCTAATTAACCCATAACTGGAGGGAAAAGATGTGGATTAATTCCTTTCCCAAGTGTACTTACATGTAAAAGAATATAATGAACACAGCCAGAATTGGAACTTGGCTTTCTGATTTCCAATTTGAGCTGTTATCCATTACACCATCTGCACATCCAAGCTTACAGCAACTGGTATTCCCAAGCAGTCACCAATCTAGGTACGGAACAGGTTCAATGTTGCTTAACTTTGATAAGTGTACAAGAACTGGTGTTTCAATGTGATATGGCCATAAGCCTCAACCAGACTTGGATAACCTACATTAAATTTGGCCTTGTGCCACACCTGACCGCGTGGGGCAGTTAGATATGCTGCATTTGGAGAATCATTGTGGAATTCACTTGACTCACTTCTAGTAGTTGACTGCTACTTTTACTTGCCACTGGTGAATCTTATATGTGTTGTTCTTGTCCTAAGTATTATCGTTCATTAGCAACCTTCATGTGACTATTCTATTCAGTAACCTTCCCTAGGTTACAACAATTACCATTACTGTTTATCGCATATTTAAGTTCAATTTTAATTGTTTTAGATGTAATAAATGTATGCAGAAAAGAGACTTGGAATAGAAAAGGAATGCATAGAATTATCAAAACAATATAAAACTTCAAAGCTGTATTTGGTTTCTTCTTTCTTTTTGCATTTAAATCAAATTTTAATGCATCAGTCTATCTAAAACCAGTCACTTTATCTCACTATCTATTATTCTCATGATGTACTGACTTATCTTTTTGCCTATCAGTCGTTGCTTTACATGAGCAAATGAAATCTTTTTGAAATATCTTCATATTTTTTATTGCATTTCTTTTCATTTTTGTTTCCAAACATAAATCTGATTGTTTGAACAAACAAACACCCCAAGCATATGTACTTTTGTACTGATGCATGAACAGCAATCTGAAGTACCCATATCTAATTAGAAGGATGAAGAGAGAGATGATAAAACAAACATGCTCAAGAAAAAGAAGCTAAATTGTAAAAATGTCACACGAAAACACAAGCAATAATGTTATTAAGATTTCTAGAATGTTAACAAGCAGAGATCGTTCAGATTAGTTCTTGTCATGTCACAATGCACACAAATTTTCTATCTTTTATTTGTCTATTTTGTTAATATATTTCTGTACATTTTATTGTCAGTGTTCAAATGCTACCATATTGTGTGAAACACTTTTTTAATTTTGGTTGTCTTACTTTTTCAGCACTATAAAAAAAAAATATATAATTGAACAATTTAAGAATTAAATCCAAATGAGAAAAAATTAAATTGATTTTATCCTATGATAGCTGAACTGCAACTAGCTAGTTTGTAAGTTTTTTAATCCATCTTCACCTTGAATATTCTAAGTCCCTACTAACAGTCTCTAGTTCAGTGTAATATACTTTGGATTAATTCTATGGAAGGCACACTTTTATGTAAAAACCCTTTGAATTAATTCTATAGAAGACACACTTCTGTGCACTATTCTTTGAATTAATTCTTGGAAGGGACTCTTTAAAAATAATAAATCATCCTAAATATTACAGACCTGATGGCTGGGTTGTGAAGTTGAGTTTGCCATTACTAGACTAACATCTTAAATATCTCTGTTTGGCACAGGACAAATCAAACAATTACACACGTGTTCTAATTACAGTTTTATTTTTTCTTGATAATGTTTTCGTTTAGTAGCATCTTGCTGCATTGGGAAAAACTATCCCTAGTGGAGCCTATTCCTATTTCCTTTTCTCCTATTTTGAAAACATACAAATACTGAAAGACTCTTTTGAGAAACTGATTGAGGTACGAAGAGATCAAAAATAACATTAGAAACAAAGAAAAAGCGTGCTAGACTGCTTTATGATATCTACTCATATGTCAGAGAAAGCTGGGCAATTTTATTATGAATTAAAAACAAACCGTAAGTAACCAAAATGTGCTTTCAGTGACAAATGTTGAGAATATCATGGACAGAGCATGTGGCAAATGAGGAAGTTTGAAGGAGAATAGGAACTACAAAGAAAGTGCTGTTAAATATCAGAAAGACACAGCTGAAACCTTTGGGACACATAATAAAGAAATAAAGTTTTTTTAATACTCACAGGAAACATTGAAGGTAAGAGAAGCAAATGAAAACAGCAAGGTACCTGTTTAATAAGTTTAGGTAACTCAATGGAACAATTATGACAAAGAGAATTTTTCTTTCATGAAAATAAATTCAAATAATTTTGCATCATAACTTTTAAGAAAAGTACTTGAAGCAACAGAAATATATTAAGAGCTACAAAGGACAGGAAATTGTGGAGAGCCTTGGTCGCCATTGTCCTGAATGGACATTGGCACATAGAAGAAGAAGGTCAATATCTTTTAGACATAGCCATATACAGTGTAAGTATTACTGAGTGTCTGATGATCGGTTATTATTTGCAGTGTGCCTTCAAGTCATAACAGCTCTCATAATGATTATTATACTGATAACACCCAGTTCTTGAAAATGACTGTGATAGACTAAAGTACTTGAATATAACAAGAAAAAAAATCAAAAAAATTTTTGACAATTTATTTATAACTTCAACCATGATTTACAACAATTTATTTGGAAACTGAAACGATATAATAAAAATTTTCAATAGGCAGACCTTGTCATTCAAATTCAATAAAACTTGTGGGTTTGTAAACAGTGACCATTACGGCTCATAATGCAAGACTCTTCGGTAAATCGAATTGAGTTCTCTCTGTCACTGTGTGTTTATCTAAAAATAAATACGCTTAAATTCTCCTTCATCCCTGCCGTGTGTCAACGGCTTAGTGGTAGAATTCCCAACTGACACTAATTCGGTTGGGTTTCGATCCTAGCTAGAGGCAAACGAACGTCTAGCCACACTGATGAGCTGTGATACAGCGAAACAGTCTGTCTGTGGATGACAATATATATATATATATTTTAAATAAAAACAGATTGCTTTAAGGTTCCATATAATAAATTATTTCACCACAGCCCTTTTAAAGGACAGTGGATCATCAGATTTATTTCCAAATGTTGAAATGAAAAAATGAAAATAAATTTACACATTTATGACGGGCAATAATAAGGAAACTCACGAAGTGGGGGCAGTGTAGGTGGGTAGAGAGACAGCTCTCTGGATTCCATCCTCATTGGGTCTTCCCATACGGATTACCTAGTTTTTCGTAAAATATATATATATATATATATATATATATATATATATATATATATATATATATATATATATATATATATTCTGTTTATTATTTTTATAGATATAATTTATTTAAGTAAATGCTCTGTTTTTTAATTAAACAGTATTAATTACATTTACCAGCCTGAAAGGTCAGAAGAGGTGTGGCCACAAGAAGTTGTGTAGAAGAAGGCATAGCTCCATGAAGTTGCATGGGTGTCTAAATGTTATAAAACCGGTTCAATTCTTGGCCTGGAGAGAAGCCGGCTAGACTTTCACCGAAGATTTGTCTCCATCAATTTCTGTGTGTGCAATCCTAACCTCTGTGATTCTCCCTCACTCAACTCAATCGCCACAACTCGAAGAATAAAAATATTTATATATTTTTTTATATATAAGTGTTCATCATTTTTATTTGAGTCCAGTAGGAATATACAACAATAAAATCAGTAAATAACACAGCTAAACTGGAATAACTCCTGCTACTAGCTTTCATAACCTAGTTAGTGAGACACTACCTATGACAAGTTTTTAAAGATAAGGGATAAAAGTTCAAATCTTGTTGGAAGCTTATTTGTTATTTCCAGTTCAGGTTATTTAATGGTCATAAAATAAATGCAAAAATGACTTGAATATTGCAATGAAAAATGAAATGTAAAGTAAAATTAGTCACAAAGTAGATATCAAATTGATTGCTAATATAAGATCATTGCAAAAGTTTGTGCCCAATTTTCATTGTTAATATAAAATGACTGCAACTTGACACAGGCACTTGTTTTGGTTCTGATTTCTGGTGGGTTCTACATTGAAACCTTACATTGTTCAGTTGTGTATCAGACTTTGTTAGTATTTTGTCCACAAATGAATGCTTTAAAGATGGAGGATGAAAAATTGCACTTTTGCAATAGTATCTTCTATGAATTTCAGAAAGAAGGAAGCATCTGAACTGTGACAAAAAAAAAAAACATTCTAAAGTTTTATTTGGCTTGTGTTCCATCTCTTCAGACAGTCAAAAAATGGTTTGGCAGATTTTGTTTTTAAACCTAAACGATCAACCATGTTCTGGGCAACATTCTGACATCAATGAAGAGATTTCTAAGAGTTTGAAAATCGATATCTTGGAGATTTGGGTTCAAGAAAAATGAAAAGGTGTAATTTTCCACCATAATAATGAAAGATCACATGTTGCAAAACAGACATTGCAGAAACTTTAACAGTTGAAATGGGAAACCCTTGAACACCTACTGTATTCCCCTGGGTTGGCTACTTCAGATTTTCATTTGTTAAGGTCTCTGCAGGACAATTTAAATGACATAAATTTTGACTGTGTACAATCAGTCAAAAACTACCTCACAAACTTCTTACAAAAAAAACCCCACCAAGTTTCTACAAAAATGGCATCAGCAAGTTTGTAGAATGATGGGAGACAGTTGTTAACAATAATGAAAACTGTGTATTTGACTAATAAATGTTTTTTTATTAATATGTAAATTTTGTTTTTAATTTTCTAATCAGGCACAAACCTTTACAATTTGATATCTACCAAACTCACTGATCCCTGACTTCCTTGTCAGGTGTTATTCAATGAGTGAGTAAAGTAGTAAACTTATTTCTCTTTCAGTAAGATTTTGTAAGATATTTATTCGTTTGAATATTGTAATGCCATTAAATATTTCTTTGAAGCTCAGATAAGAATAAAATGCATAACTGTTGACTCAGTTTTCATTGATTCTTTTATGTAATAATATAAAAGAATGAAACAAAACTGAGCAAGTTGACAAAGGCACTAAATATTGAAACTAATAACATCACCAACCAATGTTAATAACAGCAAAACCTCGATTTAAGGAATATCAGACTTAAGGAACACATGGGACATAATGATAACAGTTTGTTTCATGTTTGCTATCCTATGGATTAAAGAAAATAAAAATTAAAAAACTGTAAAATGCAAAACTGTGATTTCATTAAATTTTTAATATTTAAAAAAAGAAAAATGAATCCAGCAACCCAGAAAGGTATTGAAAAATTCAACTGGGCCTTACAAGCCAGTGCTGATAACCCTGTTAGCATAGTACCCATCAAAACTCTGTAGGATTATTTACATATGAAGTTTTGGAAATTTTCTAATCATCAGTTATGTGTACAAAGTAACATACACTGTAGATTACATCTACAACACTGTTTCCCCAAATCCTCTCAATATAAATAAAGAAAGATATATATAATTTTTTTATTTGATATTTTATACAATTTTATGTAACATTGCATGCTGACAGTCTTGGATTTAACAAAAATAATGTTCATTAAAGGCATTGGTCTACAGAATTTACTTCTTTACAAAATAAGGAATTTATCGGATTTAAGGAATAACTCCCCCCACTCCAAGCACTCACACACACAAACACACACAGAGTTAGTTCTTTAAATCAAGATTTGGCTGTAAGTTAATTTTCAGTTTTGTTGTTTTTTAAACTTGCAGTATAAATGTAAGGAAAAAAATTGAAGCTTTTGTTTCCAAACCAGTATGAATTGACAGCTGCATCTTTCCAAATATTTGCTACAAAGAATACCTTATAGATACAACTGTGGTTTTGAGGAGAACATGGGCAGAGCTCATTATCCTTGGTTGGCAGTCTGTCTAGGAGAAGGATCACTGACTTTAAAACCAAAGCAGACAAGACTCCTGACTCAGCCTTCTTACAATCCTTTAAGTCGCCAATGGCTTCATCCTTGTGATGAGGGCAGATGTGCTGCAGCTTGGTAGCCAGCTTCCGAGCAATGGTCAGAAGAGGACTTGGGATCCAGCAATGTCACTTTTTTTCCTGAGAATCATTGACATGAATCGGATGTGTGAATGGTGTAATGGATAGTGGATCCGAATAAGAAATTAGAGACAAGATGGAATTTGAATCAAGTTCATTCACTTACATACAAATACTCTTGTGAAAGTTATGAATCCATCCATCTCTTCTACTTGCATCTATGTATTAAATAGCAGCACAGACTGGGCTCTCTAGCTATGGTTGGCAACCAGTCTAGGAGAAAGACTACTCATAATTCAAAGGTGTAACAGTTGTCCATGGTCCTTGACCCTCAGCAATGAGTATGAGAAGCAAGCAAGTGTGATATTAGTGACTGCAGACTCACTATTATGGCAGAAAGCAACTAAAATACAAAAAGACATAATTCTGCCATTATATAATGATTTTCAGACCTAGCAATATTGCATTATATAAAAACATATAGCCTCAATTCTTTTAAGACATTTTATACATGATTATTAAATCTTGTTTGTTGCACACAAACTCATTTTTAATTTTAAATATTTTTTAAAACTAAAATGAAAGATTGAAATTCAATAGGAGTAGATAGGTTTGCCTATCATCCAATTCATACTGCTCCCCAGTCTTTTGAACAGGAGTAGAGATTTGTTCCTTGTTTCCTGCTGAGGACTGAGTTTCCAGTTCCTTCTAGAATCTACTTCAGTTCTATACTCTTAATGATTGTTCTTCCCTATGCTAATATAAGTTTGCACAGCAACCCTCTACCTTGAGTGGCTCTTGGGCCTTGTATCGGATGAACATTAATAAAAAAATAAAAACTCATTGGCAAATAAAAAACAAAACATTTCATTCTTTATTTTTAAGTCAAAATTTGGAAAAAATTTTGTTTTCTAAAAATTATTTCATTGAATTCAATTTCATTAATTCTTAATATTTTTAATTTAATATCTTATCTAAATCTTAACTGTGATATTCCCCTCCACTTATTCTTAATATTAAATTTTTAAATCTTATGTAATTTTCACATTACTTAAAATACTTAAGAGAACAGTAAATATATCATAAAATTATTAAAAATGAAATAAATGCCAAAAAATTTTAATTAAATATTTTTCCTAAAGAAATAGCTTCATCCTTGTGATGAGGTTGGATGAGCTGTAGCTTGGTAGCCAGCTTCTGAGTCATGGTCGGAAGAGGATTCAGGACCCACAAGTGTCACTTTTTTTCCTGAGGATCATGGACATGATCAAACCTTAAACACGTTCACCCTCTCTAAGCCGGTATTCACACGTCTGGTAACTTCTATGGTCCAGGGCAGTAACTTTTTTTTAATTCAGCAGTTACTGATTTGTAGGAACAATAGTTTCAGCAGAATATTAACAACTGAGGTAAAAGTACTTAATACTAGATTGACAGCAAGGTTTCATCAATTTACAGTTGAAATGGCTAGATGGAACCGTAAGTTCTAGGCTAACAGTTTCTTCTATTGCACCTCTTGCTTGTGGAACTTTCTTCTGGCTTGTTTGCTTCCCAGTCAAATTTGATCATAAAAAATTTAAATGCAATGTCAATTGTTGTCTTCTTTCTTCTTATTCTTTTATTGTCCTCTGTCCTTAATAGCAGTTTTTCTCATATTCTCTAACACTCGGTAACTTCTTGCATACTAGTGGGTTTTTTGCCTTACTTGGGGGTGAAATGATTAAGAACAAAAAAAATCCTCTGAAATTGTACAAAACTAAATTTTATCACCCAAATTTTTGTGCTATTCTTCTTTTATGCATTGTATCCCTTGAGGGCATCAGCAATCATGGCTCTCCACAACTTTGCTCAAAGCAATGTTTGTCATTTTACTATACCTCCCAATCCTTGTTCTTATTGTTTCCCTCTGTCTCTTGCCACCAATATGTCATGTGAGTGTCAAATTCTCCAAGCCCTCTTTCCTTATTATGTGTGCTTGTTCTGCCATCCATTTACTAAAAATCAAGGTACTACTTAAATATGCAGGTTCAAATTTTCCAGTGAATAATTTTTGCAGTACATTGGACCTTCCTCAAGCTGCGACATTTTTCAAAACTGAAAAATATCACTTTTTTATAAATTTAGATAAATTTCCTGTTCATAATATTGATAGAGTATTAAATCAATCTCTGACATTTGTAGAATTATCTGCATTTATATAAACTGTAGCTGAGCCTCATTAAGCTGGCAAGCTCGGTTGCTGGAGTAATAGATTTCCTTACCTAGTGAAACTGGTTTAAGAAAAAAGGTAAAATAATGGATACTTCATATATTTCATACTCACAATAGTAGATAAGTTTATCTATTGTCCAGTTCACACACCTCCACAGTCTTTTGAACAAAAGTAGAAGTTTATTCCTTGTTTCCTGTTTAGGATTGGGTTTTCAGTTATTCCTAGATTCTATATTTGTCTATATTTCTGAGATGAGGTATTGTAATTATTTAAATTATTTACATTGTTTGGACTGTTGTCCTCATCTTTATTATCATGTTCATGACGTTTTGGCCATTGTATGCTGCAGCGTTCTTCAGGTGATTGGAATTTCGAACTGGACCCTTTATTTCATCCACTGGGGTAGATTGTTCTAGTTCTACATGCCATGCAATGATGAACAAAACTCGGAGAGTTAAGTTAAAGGGAGATAACTGAGACATCTGGAATAGGCATGTAACTAGAACAATCTACGTGAGTGGATGAAATAAAGGGTTCAGTTTGAAATTCCATTCCAGAGTATACAATGACCAAAACATCATGAATATGGCAATAAAGATAAAGACAACAGTCCGGACAATGTAAATAATGTTCTAAATTCTACTTCAATTCTATACTTCTAATGTCTCTGCCTAAACTGTGAAATTTACACTATTATTGAGTTTCCGATTCTCTCTAAAGTCTTTTCTTTCTCTATCACTCCTAGTAGCCCCTTTGTGTCTTAGTGGTGTTATAGTCTTGCTTAGGGGTGAATTGATTAAAAAAAATAATTCTGTTTCAAACAAATATGAGAATGCCATCTTTTCTCTTCCTGAATCCTGATCCTTTATTGTCCTTTTCACTTACTTCACCTCTCATTATCTTTCACTCCCTGTAAACCCCGGCATCTTAGTGGCATTATCACCTTTCTTGGGTGGAATGATTATATATGCTTTAAATATCCAGTTATTTGCTTTATCTACAAATAACCCTTACACTACATTGATTTGCTGAAAGTGTTTCAGACTTGTATCTGATTTTTCTATATGCCATGTCCCTTCAGGACGTTGGCAATCATGTCTCTCCACAATTTCCAGTCTTTTGTAGCTTTTAATAAATTTTTGTCTTTTTGTTATCTTTCCCAAACCTTGTTCTGCCATCCATTTACTCAAACTCACCAGGTATGTCATGTACTGTTTTCCTCTGTTCCTTTTGCCTTCAATCTGTCCTGAGAATATCAAATTCTCCAAGCCTTCTTTCCTCACTATATGCTCAAGAAATTTCCATGCCTTTTCTGCTATTAAGTATAAGTATATTTTGGTTTCCATTTTCTCTAAAACATCATTGTTGCTTACATGTTCAGTCCATGGTACCCTCAGTATCCTTCTGTAGAACCACAATTCTGTTGCTTTAAGACTCTTCTTCATCTGTGAGGAGATTGTCAAACATTCACTGCCATAGAGGGGGACTGATATTACGTAACAATTCAGTACATTTTTCTTATACAATCTTTTTTTTTAGGTCTAAAACTAGTTCGGTTTAACCTTTAGCACTCTGCATTATTAATATTACTTCCTTTTCTACTGCATTTTTTTTCTAGGCTTCTCAATTGCAATATCTTTATTGTTAATTTCACTCAAATTTGTTTTCTGTTGCCATAGCAGGATATGACAGCACAACTACCAAATTCAAACACACTACTGTTCAGGGATCAGAGTCACCTTCAGTAGCAGGATAAACTTTTTGTACTGCAAATGAAGTCACAAAGTTTAATTATGGTGGTTATGGAATTATAGGAAATTTTTTTTTATTTAAAATTTCCAAAGGAAGTCTCTTTAAAAAAAATCTCTTTTCCCTTTATTAAATAAATACTAAAAATTTTATCAAAATTAATTGATTTGGCACTAATTAAGTAGACTAGTCCACTCATAAAAAATAGGGAAAACTATTTTTGCAGGGTGGGGGGAATCATTTTTGTAGATTAGCATTCTTTAGACATTAAGCTTTGGCATTCTACATTCTAGAATAATTGTACTATATTAACGGCACAAAACTATGGAATTATCTTTCATAAAACTTGATATAAAAATTTTTTTTGACCTGTTGACATTTTCAAAGTTTGAAATGAAAACTGAAAAGCTTTAAACAAAATGTTAATTGAGAATTTTATTTTTTTAACATTGTTAATATAAGATTCATATATAAACAAACCAGTTTCTCTAAATATGTTAATTAAATTTCTCTAAACATGTTATTGACATTTGTGTCATATGAAAAAAAATAACTAAAAAGGGATGATGATGATGATGATATTAGTAATTTTGTTCATGCATCCAAATATTACTGTCGAAAATGTGACTATATAGTTATACCAAAAATCTTAAAATATTAATGGTAATGGTGTAATAACACTAATGGAAACATTCAATGTTCACTGACTGAACAACTAGTGCTACCATCAGTTGAAATTTATAAAACCATTCAATTAAAACAATTTTTCAGTAAAGTCATTTTTTCAAGTCATTGTTTTTTCTAGTTCTGATGGAGGAGTCCTTCCTAACCTTTTGTTTGAAGTAGAGTAAAACTTCAGTATGTTGATTATGTCAATATTTTTTCTTCAAGTTATACATGTTAGTCAGTTACGTGCCATGCGTGATACATGCTTAGGCAATAATGTATTTTTCAATACATGACTGATGAGGTAGATTTTTTTCCTGCAGTAGGTTGCCATTTTTTCCTGTGGTAGACCAGTTGCCATCCAAGGCTATAGAACCTGGTCTGTCGTGCTATTGACCCATAGCTGGGGTAGGGAGAAGAGGAGGATGCATATCTTTCCCAAGGGTATTAGCACGGAAGTGAATGTAATGGATTCGACTGCAATTTGAACTCAGCTCTCTGATTCCTCAATTCGAGCCACTATCCATTACTCCAAGTTAAATGTACTGCCCATTTTAGTTGTTACTGCTGTTCAAAGTCCTCAAGTTTCTGTTATTTGTTATGGTTCTTTGTTATTTTGTAGCCCCTGTCCACAAGGTTCAAGGAAGGATTGTTCTCAATAATGCCTTCAGTGTTAAGTCACTGGAAGACGTTTTTTTATTTATTGATGCGAGAAAGTGGTTTTATACAGCTGACAGTTTAGATATTTCTGAACAAGTTTGGCACCATGTATGATATCCATATGAAAGTCTTGATCTGATGAATCTATTTAAGGACATGACTCTTCTTTTTAAGTTAATGTTTTGGTTTTGTAGCAAAAAAGAAGTAAATACATGATTTATTTATAGATACTACAATCTGTGTGTTTTTAAGACATAGAATAGTATCTGAAACAAAACTGAAGATGAATAAGACAAAGTAGAAAATTTATTAGGGACACATTTCGACAGAGTGTCTACTCTGTTTGGTTTCCTCAGAGACACACTGGCAAAATGCATCATTAATAAATTTTCCACTTTGACTTGTTCATCATCACATACTACAATTTATATGAAAAAATATTATTATCATCATCATTATTTTTATTTTACATATGCTGTCAAAAAATATGATATATATACATATATATACACACATATATATATATAAGACATTTATGATATGTTTAACGTTCTTTTTATAGATACAAGTATTTAAGCAAATGCTGTTTTATAATAAACAGTATTAAATAACATTTACCGGCCTGAATGTCTGAGAAATTTTCATAGAAAGTTTTCGTTCTCCGACAGGAATCGAACCTGTATCCTATACGGAACCGTCATTACGCGTGACGTGCTTTAAAAAGAAACTTAAACATATCATAAATGTCTTTAAATAAATTGTCGAACTTTGTCCAATTCAAATATATATATATATATATATATATATATCTCATATTTTTTGACAGCATATATATATATATATATATATATCTCATATTTTTTGACAGCATATATATATATATATATATATATATATATATATATATATATATATATATGTATATGTATTACAATTATTATTGTTGCACTAAGCGTTTTCCTGTCTTGTAAACATCTCAGAAGTTGCAACTGCCTGCCATTGTGTTATCACTTGTGCAGAGATAATAATTCTAGTCCAGTGGTTCCCAAACGGTGTGATGAAAGAGGATAGCAAGTCAGGCGGAATGATTGAAAGACAATCAAAGATTTAGAAACAGTTTTAAAAAATTCATGTGCCAAAAATAAATATGATTTCAAAATTGAAAATATTATTTTGGATTCCTTGTAATTGCATGCATGAGTCCCAGTATAAATAGTTATAAATAATTATTGACCAATTATATCACTGTGATATTTTTGCATTATATCAAGTATTAAGAATATAGAAACTAGGGTCTGCAAATTAGAGGAGAGAGTTATCAATGATAATGTTCTGTCTTCAAATCTGCAGTTAACTCCCCTTAACCCTTCTTTTTTTTATTTTTAGATGTACTTTTTATCACATGAAATTTGGTGAGGCATGAGCAAATTTTCATTCCGAAAATGTGGCCCAGAGGAAAAAAAGTTTGGAATCTGCTGTTTTAGTCTAGCAAAAATTACAGACAAAAAACTTTGGTATTGGTATTATTATTAGCTAAACAAATTTTAAGAAACAGGAAAATTTCATTAGAAACAAAAGAAAGAGCGCTGAACTGCTATGTATTATACACCCCCCTATATGGCAGTGAATTTCTTCACAAAGAGAAAACTTGAGGCCACAGTGATGTGGCCCCACAGAAAGATTCGAGGAATACAATGGAAGGAGCATGTGAGCAACAAAGAAGTTACAAGGAAAATGCGAACACTTATATTTAGAATAACTGAAATTTCTTGGACACAATGGAAAGGAAAGGCGGCTTGGAAAATTTGACCCCCACAGCACATACTGAAGACAAGATGAGTAAAAGGAAGCTTGTGTAAATGGATGGCAAAATGCGCTGGAAGGGCTAATGAAAACACAAACATTACTAAAAGCTAGAAGTTGTGGAGAGCCATGATTATCCACATATTGAAGTGAGACAGCATATAGAAGAAGTATTACTATTACTACAATCATTCACACCACTGACACTGCTTCAGGTAGGTCTTGCGACCTGTCAGTACAAAAGCACCTTCATATATCAAAGTCTTCTTTTAAAATAAATAGCAAGATTATATCTATCACTGTCTTGCTAGACCTGTCACATAGCTTACAGCATCTGGTATTCCACAGTGGTCACTCATTTGAGTACTTACCAGGTTCAATATTGCTTAACCGGTGATCAGAGAAGAACTGGTATTTCAACATAATATGGCCATAAGTCATACTACTAGAGTTTCCACCAATGACAGCCTTATTTATTTATATATTGGCCATCTACCTCAGATCAGAGTGTAGTATCTGCACTCTTTGACTAGGATTAAAGTATCACACCATAACACTTCAGCCTAGGGTTAGCATAATATCTGTGCATATTTTTTTTTTAATTGGAATCATCCCAAGCAAGGCAGTGTTGCCGCTAAAACACAAGGGGTTACAGGGTGTGAAAGAATTAGGAACAGAAACAATAATGATGAGCAGAAAGAGAAGAGAGGAATCACAAGGACAGTAGATAGCGATTGATATTGCATTTAAATTTTTGCAGATTAAAGTTGGCTGGAAAGCACGGAGCTGATAGGCAGTTCCTCAAGCAAGAAGTGTGAGAGTTTAAGGGTCAGTGTTGTATCCAGTTCAGATAAATCAGCTTATTAATGATGATAGGTTCACCTACCACCAGGTTCACAATCCTCCATTGTCTTTTGAATAGGAGTAAAGGTTTATCTCTTGTCTCCTGTTTAATATTGGATTTCAGGTTCCTTCTAAACTCTACTCCAACTCTATACTTCTAATGTCTCCACCTAAACTGTGAAATTTATATTATTATTTGGTTTCCTGTTCCTTCTAAAGTTTTTTCCTTCTCTTTCACTTCCAGTAGGCTATTATATCTTAGTGGCTTTATTGCCTTCCTTGGAGTGAATTGATTAAAGAAAAAAAAATCCTTAAATTTATGAGCACTCTTGAATTAAAAAATTATAAAAAACTAACAACTTTTTATTTTATTTCAGTTTATAAATATTTGTTGTAAAATAAGATCCTTATATTTGCCTCGATAAAGCCCATCAGAGGACGAAACGTATCGGCTAAGATAAGTTTTTCTTTGGTTTTTATTTGTAATTCCTTATCTCAAAAATTCAGTGTATTTGGAATATTTACATTTTTTATGCAGAATCAATCTTATCAACCATTTTTACAGTTTGGTTAGCCAAGTAAATGCTTCAGTGTACTCATTTAAAAATATATATCTATAATTTATATATATTTGTACAGAACAGTACCTACATAGCTCACAACTTTCTTCATTAAGATTTCTTTTTTTTTGTTAAAGTGGAAATTTGCCAAAATGGCTGATGTCACACTCTGGTAATTTGTACAGACACAAGCAAATCCTCTGACTTCCCTCTTTTACTAGATACCCAGTTCAGAGGTGAATCATTTACACTCCCTCACCCAGAGATGAAGGTCAGCAATCAAGTCCCAAGCTGTCAGTAAATGAATGTACAGAAAGGATTTTTTTTTTTTTTTTTTTTGTAGAGTAAGTGAATAATTGGATATTTAATAAATTCTTTGATTTGTATCAAATAGAATCATGTGAACAGCAAGTATTAAAATGGCTGCAGTTTTGGTCAGTAAATGATACAGTTCTGCTAATTTATTAGTCTGGGGGAAAAAAGCACATCATCATAAAATATATTTGCTTAATATAACAAGCAAACATGATAAGTCTTTCTTGACAAATATTTTGATTTATTAACATTTCAATGAATTACCTCCTGATTGCACTTAACAAATTGGTTTTATTTTTACCACAGTTTAATTTATTTCAACTTTAAATTGCAAAAACTCATTTCTTTTTTTTTACTACACTGTATATATTAGATATTTTACTACATTGCCTGAACTGCTATGTAATATCGTTCCTCCGATATAGCAGTGAATGCTGGAAAGTTTCTTCACAAATGAAGAAGAGACTTGTGGCAACAATTATGGGATTCTACAGACAAATGCTGAGAATACCATGGACAAGGAGCAAGGAAAATGTGAATGACAAGGACACTTGTGCTTTTTCCTTGATGTGCTGTGTCTCTTCAGGACATGGATCATGGCTCTCCAAAATTTCCTATTCCTTGCTTAGGATGAGAAAAAGATATTTGAAATTTTCAGGACATGTAATGAGGAAAGAGAGTTTGGAGAATTTGACATGCACAAGACATATTGAAGGCAAGAGGGGCAGAAGGAAATAGTGAGTAACCTACCTCACAAGCTTGTGTAAATGGATGACAGAACAGGCACACATAAGAAAAGAGGGCTTGAAGAATTTGATACTCACAGGACATATTGGCAGTAAGTGGGAAACAGCTTGTATAAATGGATGGCAGAACAGAAAATGGAAGGGATAGTAAGTAGCAATTGCTTAAGATAGGAAGTTGTGGAGAGCCATGATTGCTCACATCTTGAGTACATAAAAGAAAAAGAAAATCAAGAGGGACTCCTTATTTTTGAAACATGAGTAAGCAAGAGATGCAGATGGTTGTGTCTATTTTTCTCTCTCTCTAGGAATTCTGTCTCTCTTATTTCCTCTCTGGGTTACTCTGCTCAAATAAATAGGTATCTCTATCTTTTTCATGTCTGTCTTAATTTAGGCTCCTGTTGATTAGAGGCTCAACTAATGGTTCCCAAATGGTGCAGTGGAGGAAGGCTAGCAGGTGAGGTAGAATTATTGAAAAACAATCATAGATTTAGAAACAGTTTTTAAAAATTCACATGAAAAAAAATAAATATGATTTCAAAATTTAAAATATTATTATGGATTACTTGTAATTGCATGCATGTCCCTGTATAAATAGTTATAAATAATTACTAACCGATTTTATCATTGTGATATTTTTGCATTATCTCAAGTATTAAGAATATAGTAACCAGGGTGCACAAATTGGAGGAGAGAGTTATCAATGATAATGTTCTGACTTTGAATCTGCAGTTGTCTCCTTTTAATCCTCTCTCTGTTTTTTTTTTATTTTTAAATGTACTTTTTATCACATAAAATTTGGTGAGGTGCGGATAAATTTTAATTCCAAAAATGCAGCCCAGAGAAAAAAAGTTTGGGAACCACTGGACTAGACTGTCTTCAATATTATCTTCTCAGCTAGTGTTTTAGCCTGTAACAGCTAGTCTTGTTACCATTGCTAGCAAGTTCAGTCCTTGCTGGATTTTCCAGTACTGGAAACTTGTGCCAGACTTAGCTATTCTTATTAAATATTCACTGGAAAAGAGACTTTGTTCTGATTTCCAAATGATCAATTATCTTGTTCTAATCAAGCAGAATATGAACTTGATATTGCAAACAAAATTATACTTACACAAGTAGATAAAAAGATCAACATCTTTATCAGAGCAACTCACTCCCCCCACCTCCACTTGTCTTATATAGTAAGACTTACTTGGATAATTCCAAAGGATAAATTTTTGGAGCACTCATTGATGGGAAAATGGAACAATTAAGGAAGAAAGATAAAGAATGCGAAATGTAAGTAAATATTGGAAGGAATGTAAGAAAAAAGAAATTAAACAAATGAAAGAATAAAATGGAAATTGAGTCAGGAAGGAAGAATAAGCAAATATTTATGGAAGAAGTGATAAAAATGTCATGATAGGAGATTAAGGTTAGAGTTGAGAAATGTGTAGAAATACCAATCATTGGAACGAATTGAAAATAGAAATTCTCTCAACTATTGAGAAGCTGCAAAATTAGTCTGGCCTATGATCACATGCCGGGTAGGAAGACTGTGTTACACCAGTCTTCCTAATGGGGAAGGGTTAGTCTATCTTAAGAAATAACAAAGGATTAGTGATTATTGGAAAAAGAGAATAAAAAAAAAAGAGAAGAAGGTAAGAAAAGAAAGAATGACAGAAGAAAATAGTAAAAGAAAAGAATGTGAGAATAAAGAACTAATAAAAAAAAAGGAGAGAAGGAATAGGTAAAAAAAAATGAAAGAAAGAAAAAGTAAAAAAAAAATATGATAGAGAGACGGAAGAAGTAAACAAAGAGGAAAGAAAAAAGTAAAAAAGAATGAAAAAAGAAATAAAAGATAACTAGGGAAGAAAGAAGTAAACATATTGAAGAATATTACAAAAAGGGTGAAGGAAGAGTAATAAAAAAAAAAAGTAAGATAAAAATGAAGAAGTATTATAAAAAGAGCAACAGGAGTAAAAAAGGAAGGAGTGAAGAAAAAAGGTGGGAAGTAGAAGGAAAAAGTAGGAGAGAAAAGAAATATATGAAGGATTGAAAGAAGAATGTGAGAGATTAAAGAATGGAAGTAAAAATGGAAAGAGAAGAGTGAGCAAAAAAAGGTAGAAATAAAAGGTAGAAATAAAAGTGGTGGGAAGGAAATGATGGAGAAAAAGAAAAATGCTAGGAATAACTATAAGAAAGAAAGAGCAAGAAAGGGAGGTTTAGGAAAAAAATTAAATAAGACAAGAATTAGATCAAAAAGAATGAATGGGCAAACTGAAGAAATGTAGGAAAAAGTATTAAGACAAAATATATATATATATATATATATATATATACATGCATGCATATATATATATATATATATATACATGCATGCCTGCATACATATATACATGCATGCCTGCATATATATATATATATATATATATATATATATGCATGCATGCATACATACACACACACATATATATATATATATATATATATGCATGCATACATACATACATACACACACACACATATATATATATATATATATATATATATATGCATGCATACATACATACACACACACACACACATATATATATATATATATATATATATATATATATATATATATATATATATATATATATATATATATATATAATATTGGTGACTCATTTTCCAAACACACTAGTTTGCTGGGACACCTAGCAAATTCCTATTACAGATGCCCGCTCAATCCACAGAATCTAAAGTGATTTATACTGCAGCTATGCTGGACAGACGTTAGTTACAGTTTCTGGGAGAGAGCTGACAATCTGGTGTGATCAATTTTTTGAACACGGCCAGTATACTCAAACCCTTGATTATGATGACTTGTGACTTTGTACTAGCACAGCCATCAACAGTTTCCAAATGGTTCCAATAGCCCAATTTTACACACAAGGCTTAAGTTAACCCGCGGCAAGATTTTCAGGCACTTTCCAAAGGTGTCACATGCTGGAATCACCTCCCCAGACCAATATAATCAAGAAGTCATCTCAGTCATGGTGAGATTTGAACCCGGGTGTCATGACCAGAAAGTGAACATTCTAACAATTCAGCTGCATGATTTTTATTTACTTATGTGTGTGTGTGTGTGTGTATATATATATATATATATATATATAGGGACGTTTGTTTTGCAAAAAAATTCCATAGCAACAACAGATAAATTTAAAAATAAATATAACAGTGAGTATTCACAAATTTTTTTAAAAATCACCATCACAACGATCACAGTTACAATAAGTTTGTTTTTGTAATTCCCCCCTGAGGATGATCCATAGCACTTTCCTCGATGAATCTCATCTTAACATCAGGAAACTGATTAGAGAACTAGAAAAGATTATTATAAAAGTAAATAGACATAATATGTCTATATTATGCAATATATATTATTTAACTTTTATCAAGATTTATCACTTACAACTTTATAAAAAAATATCTTTGTTGTCAAGCCTCAAAAATATATATATATATATATATATATATAAATCCACTTTCATGTTTTGGTTTTGCTAAAATTATAATCATTGTATTTTAAAACAATAAACATTGCTGTGGAAGTCAAAAGTGTATCCCATAATAGTCGTGTCAAGGTAATTACTGTCCTTTTGACACATTGTTTTTTTTTTACAGACATGAAGATTAAACATTGCCAAAATGTATTTATTAAAATGACAAATATTTATTTTTGAATATAATCTCTTTCTTTCCTTTAAAGTGGATTTAATTCAGTTAATATTAATTGCATGGATTGAACATTATACAGTGAAAATTTCAGATCAATATGTCTCATGATACAGCTTTATTGTTCCATCAATTACTGATACTTCCTGACAAGTGGGACAAATGTTTACAAAAAGGTTAATATATGAAACTCTGGAGTTGAGGTGCTGAATATAAGATCAATCACCTAAATGACAAACAAATTTTATGTTTGTATTAATCCTATATATATATATATATATATATATATATATATATATATATCTTAAGGAACTGCATTCCTGAACAAAACAAATTCAGGAATAATTATATTGGACATACCACTACATGCCTATCAAGAAGACTCACATTACATCTTTCAGAGAATAGCTCAATTAGGACCCATTTAAAAACACAGAGACCTACCAAACTGTCTACAACATACTTATAGAAAATACAAACATAATATCCTCATCAAGATGTAAAAAACAGTTAAAAATAATGGAAGCATAAGTAATAAAAAGAAAAAACCAACACAATTATATCAACTATGAACATGGCCACATTCTGACAGTGTTTGGGAAATAAAAAAAAAACAAAAAACATTCCCATCACCATAGATATACTTATATAAAAATCTATATATTTACACTATTTACATTATTGAGACTGTTACCCTCATATTTATTGTCATATTCACAACATTTTGACTGTTGTATGCTCTGACCTTCTTCAGGTGATATATGTTGGAATTCCAAACTGATCCCTTTATTTAGTCCTCGAGGGTAGATAGTTCTAGTTCCAAATAGAGACAGATGTTAAATTCTACATATTCAGTTAAAAATTTTTAAAAATCATCCTTGATAATGTCTAATAGATTAGCTGAAAGCACTCAGATATATAGAATATTTGTACAGTTTTTAAACACTTTATGTCCAGGAAAGAAAACACTTATACGAATGCAAGAAAAATTGAATAAAAAAAAGCTTAATCGTCACAGTACCTTGTCAGTTGTCTTTAATGAAACTTGTATAAAAGAGGGATTGCTGCCCAAATGCACAGTTATATATATATATATATATATATATATGTGTGTGTGTGTGTGTGTGTGTGTGTGTGTGTGTGTGTGTGTGTGTGTGTGTATGTGTGTATATATATATATATATATATGCACGCGCACACACACACAACAATTGTAGGGTATATAAAACAGGACTGGTGTTCCAGTGAAATAGGTGGGTAGAAGTACTTGCTCAAGGCTTAGATTACTTCTCAGCACATTTTCCCAGAGATTAATTAAAGAAGATTTTTTTAAGAAAATAAAAGGAAGCCAATTTGTTTACAAAATGTTCAATGCTATCAATCCAAAAACACTGAAGGTCACTGATAAATTAGAGTTTGAAATGTTATTGATTTTGCTGTTTGTGAGGTCACACCAGATGACAGCACAAAAGAGGAAAGAAAGAGGTATTAAGGAGCAAATAGTGGAAGGAAGGAATGAAGGAGAAAGGAAATAGGAGAAAAGTGAAGTGGGTGCCAATGGAGGATGCAATGAAAATAAAAAATAAAAAAAGAAGGTGTAGGTAAAAGAAAGCAAAGAAAACAAATAATATTAAAAGAAAATGAAAGAAAAAAGTTGGAATGAGTTATTGAAGAAAAAAAAAGAAAATAATAGAATGGGGAAAAAGTTGAGATTTATAAATATATTTTGTAATGTAATTGTAATATTATCTGTTTCCTTATAAGGAAACATTTGGCATTCATTGACCAAACAGCTGGTATTATTGGTGGTTGAAATTTATAAAATGTTTCAATTAAAACAGTTTTTCAGGAGAATAGATTTCTCAGGTCCACTATTATTGCTCTTTTTAGTATTGATGGTGGCTTCCTTCTTAATCTTTTCTTTGATGTAGTGTGGAATGTCAGCATCTTGATTATGTCATTATTTTCATGTTGAGTTACATGTGATATCTATTTTAGTTGTTGTTGCAGTTGAAAGTTTTCAAGTGATGTGGTTTCCATAATTTGGTAAAGTTCTTCGTTTGTGATTCTCAGCTCTGTACTCTTAATGTCAGAGTTAGCTCCTCCTCAGTTTCCTTAATCCTTCAACAGGGGTCTCTCCCCTGGCTATAAATACTGGCTGACTCTTCGTTCGTTTTCTCACTACAATTTATTTGACTTAGAATCTACATGGAATGAGGCCACAAAGGTTTGACTCTGACCATACCAAAGTAAGTATTAAGAATCATTGGAAACAGATAAAGAATATGGAAATTAAAGGAAGTAAGGGACAAGAGAAATAGAAAAAGTGTGAAGGAATGAAAGACAAAAAAAGTAAGGAAAATTAAGATGATTTCAAAGAGGTTAAATCCAAAGCAAGAAAAATGAAAAGATTAATGAAAAATGAAAAAAAAAAAATAAAGTAGATGGGAAAGAAACAATGGAGAAAAGAAAGATGGATAGAACAAATAAGTGAATGAAATAAAGAATAAAGAAAGGTAAGTATTTAAATGTAAGGAAATTAAATGAAGGACTAAAACAAAAATTATATCAAGAAAAAAAGAGTTTATTAACACATTGGCTCCCAAGCCTCATTTCCCTTGGTGTCCCAACATCTCAACAC
The DNA here is from genome assembly GCA_964036315.1 of Acanthosepion esculentum. Lineage (NCBI taxonomy): Eukaryota > Metazoa > Mollusca > Cephalopoda > Sepiida > Sepiidae > Acanthosepion > Acanthosepion esculentum. The sequence goes on from OZ038506.1 coordinate 56,708,620, forward strand.
TATATCTTAATTAATTTTGGTACAAGTGACTTTGTTTTAACATTGTTTCATATATGAGGCAAGGATATCATAGGTAGTATTTATTACCCATAACCCTCCAGTGTGTTGTTCAGTACCTGAATTCATTTTACAACCCACATGACACAACCCAGCTAGAGGTCATTGAAAAGTTCCCAATATACAAATATTATATTGACACTAACTCCCATTTTTTTTATATTCAAAAATATTTAAATTTTTTTGTAAAAAAATGTGGTTCTGTTGTACCATGATCTCATAAGCAATCAACCATAGCATCTCACTCCCAATAATACTCATAGAAAAAAAATTGGAAAAACTATGCATCGGAGGGTCGTGTGGGCCTTGCAAACTTGCTACCATGACCCTCTGGTGGGTTATGTGGGAGCCAACATGTTAACAAGGAAAAAAAATCAAAATTGTAGCTTAGAACAAAAAATGAACTACAAATGAATATAAATTTTATTCAAATCAAAAGCATAATTTGTAGAAAATCACAATGATTTTAAAAAGAACAATTGCTCAGCATAGTATTTTTCCCTTATTTAGTTTCTTAAAATTAAATATTAAAAATTTTAAATTAATATATCTTATTACAAACTCGGTTAAGATGCTATTGTACATTAATATTATTAATAGGCATTAAGGTTAGCTAAAGTTAAACCAGAAATCGGACAAGAACAGTGCAGGTTTGTTAAAGACACTGGAACAAGTAATGTAAAATTTGTGCTCCAAACATTATCTGAAAGAGCAAAAGGATGTATACCTATGTTTTATAGATTATACAAAAGCATCTGATAAAGTAAATCACAAAGAAGTTTTGGGGAGGGTATTAGAATAATCCTTAACCTATACTGGGAGCAAGCCACCTGCATATGCACAGAAAATGAATTCAGTAAATATTAAAAAAAAATAGAAAGGGGTGGAAGGCAAGGATGTGTCTTCTTACCAGACTTACTCAACCCATTACAGTGAGGCAATTCTGAGAGAATTCCAACAGGATTAATTATTGATGGTCACAATCTTAACAACATTAGATAAACAGATGACAGTTGATAGCAGACATAGAAAGAAATCTGAAAGAACTCTTACAGAAGGCAGTGAAGGAAAGTAAGAAGAAAGGACTAAACATAAATTTCAAAAAGACGGAATGCATGGTTGTTAGCAAAAGGGACAGCCCAACATGCGAATTACAAATTGGAGATACCAAAATCAAACAAGTCTAAGAATTTAAATATCTGAGAAAGGTTTTAACAGGGGACTGAAAGTGCAACATTGAAATCTGAAGGTGCATTGGAATAGCAAAGATGACTTCCAAAAGTTAATCAAAGTATTAAGAAACAAAAATTTCTTTAGAAACAAAGAAAAAAGTATGGAATTGTCAAGTAATATCCGTCTCCAATATGGTAGTGAATGCTGGACAATCTTCTCACAGATTTAAGAAGAGACAAAAAATGTAGTTCTACAGAAGGATGCTGAGAATACCATGTACTGGACATGTGAGCAATGATGAAATTTTAGAGAAAATGGAGACAAAAAGGACACTCATATTTAATATCAGAAAGAGAGTGCTGAAATTTCTAGGGCATATAATGGAGAAAGGGGGCTTGGAAAATTTGATATTCACAGGACAGACTGAAGGCAATAGTGATAGAGGAAAACAACGCATAACCTACCTAGTGAGCTTGAGTAAATGGATGGTGGAATAGGGTTTAGGAGAGATAACAAGAAGACAAAATTTATTGAGAGCTCCAAAGGCCAAGAAATTGTGGAGAGCCATGATCACTAACATCCTGAAGAGACACAGCACACAGAAGAAGTAGAAAGTAGCAGTGGAAATGCAAGTGGCATAATGGTTATCAATACAGAAAATGGAATTGGTGAGCAAAGATCAAATTCCAGCCAAGGCTGTAATTTTCATTTCATATTAATTCCTCTTTTCTTTTTTTTTTTAACCCCAGCTTTCAAGAAGGTTAGCTTGGGTTCTTTATCCCTGGTAGGAAGTCAGTTCTGAATCTCAAACCATGTAGAAGGAAATGGGAAACCATTTTTCTACTTTCCGGCAATTGAAAGTAAGTAAAGAAATGGAAACTGTGGTGAACCAAGATCACCTTTTTACTGGATTGGCATTTAAAAAAAGGAAAAGTAACAGAGGACATGAATGACAAATGTTTTTGTGTATAAAGATGGAAATAAAGGAGAGGACTTTTGAAGTTTGGAGAATGACTTGGCTCTCCCCATCCTCATTGATGAGGGTCAGACAGCATGAACAGGTATTATAGTTTTTAATTCAGAGTTGTCCTTCTAGACTGGCTGCAAAACCATGGCTAGAGAGCCTTGTCTGCTCTGCTAGTTACTCATAGCTGGAGGAAGAAGAGATGGGTTCATAGCTTTTTCAAGGGTATTTCCACATAAGTGAATATAATGAACCCAACTTGAATTTGAACCGGGATCTCTGACTTCTCATTCCAAGCCATTATCTATTACACCATCTACATATTGAAGAGCAATTCAGAAAGATTCAGAAGATAAAAAGGAAGCTAAAAAAGGACAGAAAAAGCAAGTGAATGAAGAAAAAGGAAAAACAAACATTCTGATAGCAAAGAAGAAAATAAAGGAAAAAAGGGAAAGCTAATATTCAGGGTTCGGGAAAAAGAGATAAAAGAAAAAAGAAAAGACAACACAAAAAAGACCAAAAGAGAGAAAAGGAAATTAATAAGAAAAGGGAAAACAACAATGATAGGGAAAAGAAAATGAAGGTAAAAAAGAAAGCCAACATTCAGTGTAGAGAAAAAGAGTAAAAAGAAAAGAAAAAAGAAAAGACAAACCCAGAGTAGGGCAAAAGTGAGAAAAGATACAAAATGGATAAAAAAAAAAAAAATAGAGAAAAAAAACAACATCTAGTATAGATAGTAAAGGAGAGAAAAGAAGCAAATGAAAGAAAAACAAAGAAAAAAGAAAATGTTCAGCTGAGGACAAAAGAAAGAAAGGATGAAATGAAAAAGAAAGAGCAAAGAACAACACCCAGAATGTCCAAAGTAGAAAAAAAAAAGCAAATGAATGAAAAAAAGGTAAAAACAAAACTCAAATTAAGACAAAGGAAAGACAGGATGTAAATGAAAGGAAGAAAAAAAAAACAATGCCCATGGTAGCATAAGGGAGAGAATAGAAGCAAATGAAGATAAAAATATGTAAATACAACACCCAGGTTAGTGTAAAGAAGAGAAAGGAGGCAAAAGCAGGGGGGAGAAAAAGACAGCACCCAAAATAGGGCAAAAGAAAGTAAAGAAATAAATGAAGGAAATCATGTAAGAATGAAAAACAAAATGAGATTAAGAAGAATAGAATGAGAAAGAAAATAAATAAAAGGAAAAAAATGGAATGTGACTGAATTTCGAAATCTAAATTGCTTAAGAATATAGACAAAGAGAAGGCAATCAAGGAAAGAAATTAGAAATAAGCATGAAATCAAAAAGAAATTTAAATAAAAAAAAGAAGAAAAATGAATTTCTTTTATTGCAAGATTTGACTTTCAAACAAATTACAAATCAGCTGCCATACTGTCTGTTACAGAATAAAAATATCTGTAACCTACAAGAAGCTAATTGTGATCCCTATTCTCAAATGACTGTCCTGTTAACCTTCTAGTGTCTCCTACATCTCATTTTTTCCTTATTTGATTCAGAACTGGTAAATATAACATACTAGCTTAAAAAATTTAAGCTAGCTCCTGTGAAGAACTCTTGGTTTGGCCATCATCACAATAGCTTGGGAGGAATAGATGTAATTATGTTTATGTTGAGCTCAGATTCAGGATTGCCAGATTATGCAAGGTTAAAATTATATATTAAATTCCATAATATAGGTTTTACTTAATTAGCTATTATGTTTCTCTAACTCTTCAAATGTTGGACATATAATTAATTCTAATTTCTATTTTCCCACCTTTACACAATATTAATTTTATCTTATAAATTGTCCCCTGTTCTGTTACCCATGAAATAAAAATAATTGTTTGTACAGAAAATAAAGATCTACATGCATCAAATCATCTTTAAATTAAGTGTCAGCAGAAGAATTATCATTGAACTTTTAAAAGGTAAGCTTCAACATTAATTTAATACTTAAATGCAGCAATCAATTTTGAGTTCTTCTGTAGTTTATTGATTCCTATTGCATCTACTCCTCCTTTGCTATTGTGATGATGACCAAACCAAGAGTCCTCCACAGGACTTAAATGCCACCTGATAGGGTGGCTTTTAAGCTAGTTTATAATAAACCATGCACTGCAATTTTGTATACAAAAGGAAAATAAGAGTTACTCCCCTTGAACCATGAAAGCAATGATAATGGCTAGTATAATATATTAATATATATATTTTAAATCTCGCATAATCTGGCAACACTGAATCTGAGCTGAACGAAAATCATTCCCCGTGCCAAATATATATATAAGATTCACTAATTTTCTAAAGTAGGGCCTGTATTGCCATTGATCCTGATCTGGCATCTCAAATTCAGTCACTTTCTCATGAATATAATGTGGCTTCCCTCTGACTTTTCTAAAAATATTTTCATGGCAATTATTCTGATATGCTTTCCTCATTTGTGACTCAACTTTTGAATTTAAGCTTGCTACTAGATTGGACACTGATTCACCAAGCTTAGTTAATATTATTAACTAAGCTTGGTGAAGTACGGTACAGAATTAAAACTGTACGGTACCTAGTTTGATAACCACTACTCTCAGAGTGAGTCTTATATCTATATTGTTCCCAGGGACCTAAAGCAGAGGGTTGTACAGTGAGAAAAGAATTTATTTCAATAGCATTGCGGCCCGTGACAGGTTTGATAAACATAGGTCTCACCATTTTACTGTTGAACTATCAAGATGCAACCATACATTTTATTCTAATAGTTTCTTTTCTCACACTTCTGTAGAATTTTCCTGTGGGTTATTCTATTTGTCTTTGCCAAAATGCCTGTCAGGCGGCGCTCTTTAAGCTTATAAAAAGGTAATGATATTCTCTTTTCTCAGGTCTTTTTTAACTCATGCTTCCAGATGTAACCGATGTTGATAAAGTACACTGCCGACGAGGCATGTTTGCTTCCTTGGTCCTCTGTTGATTTTTTAACTCTCTTTCACATGCACCACACGTGTCTGTCACCTGTGCTTGTCACGCATATACGCATGTCTGTCATGCACATACACATGCATGTTTATCACCTGCGCTTGTCATACACATGCACACACTGACAAACTCTTGTAACAAGTTTTAATGATTTTTGCCTTTCATTACAATTGTGTAAACGTGTAATTCCTTTTATGAATAACATGTATTGTCGTTTCTTTTATATTCATTATTTATGTTTTTTATTTTTACCTGGACTCACATTGAGTCTGCCAATATTGTTTGTGGGATAAATGTTCCAGAAGTCCATAAATATTTAATATAAAATGTTTATACAAAGAGGTGATACCCGCAACATAATGGTGATTCATTTCTACCCAAACAACATACTAGTAAACTGCAACACTCCTTTCCAATTTCTTGCTTCCCTGTAACCTTCAATCTCTAAAAAATTTAAAGGCAATGCCAATCAACATCTTCTGTCTTTCTGAACCCTGTTCTTTTATTGGCCTTTTTCCTGACTAATGTCTTCTCATTCTCTTTTGCTTCCAGTAACCCATTGCATCCTACTGACTTTACCACCTTACTTTGGCGATTTCTTTTTAAGTAGACATCAGAGAAGTTTCAGGAAATTCTGAATAAATTTAAGATGAACATCTTACAAGATTTTGATTTAAAATCTAATGCAATTCAGTCTGAAAATCATGTGGCAGAAATGCAAATACAGAAGCAAAAATTAAATCTCGATTATCTAGTATATTTATTGAGTATAAATCTTTGAAAAAAATAGAAAAGTGAAGATCGATATTGATTCTCTTAATATTCTTCTTCTATATGTCATGTCCCTTCATGATGTTAGCAATCATGGCTCTCCACAATTTCCTGTCTTTTGTAGCTCTTAATAAATTTTGTTTTTTGCTATCTGTTATAAACCTTGTTCCGCCATCCATTTTCTAAAGCTCGCTAGGTAGGTTATGTGTTGCTTCCTCTGTCTCTCTTGACTTCAGTATGTCCTGTGAGTATCAAATTTTCCAAGCCCTCTTTCTTCATTATTTGCTCTAGAAATTTCAACACTCTTTCTGATATTAAGTATGAATGTCCTTTTTGTTTCCATTTTCTCTAAAAATTTGTCATTGCTCACATGTTCAGTCCATAGTATTCTCAGCATCCTTCTGTAGAATCATATTTCTGTCTCTTCACCCACAAGTCTCTTGTTCATCTGTGAGATTTTACCGCATTCACTGCATATAGGACTGATATTACTCTTTTCTTTGTTTCTAATGAAATTTTTATGTTTCTAATACTTTGCTTAGCTTTTGGAAAGCATCTTTCCTTATCTCAATTCGCCTTCGGAGTTCAGTATTGCATTTTCTATCCTCTATTAAAACATTTCTAAAATATTTAAATTATTGTACTTGTTTGATTTTGTTATCGCCAATTTGTAATTTGCACATTGGGCTGTTTTTTTTCGATTTTTTTTTGCTATCAACCATGTAATTTATGTTTAGTCCTTTCTTCTCACTTTCCTTCACAACCTTTTTTTTTTTAAAGCTTTTCACCCCAAGCAAGGCTGGAAGCCACTAGCACGCAAGGGGTTACAGAAGGTTTGGAGGAAGAGCAGATAGGAGTGGTAGAGGAAAGGAAGTGGATCGATCAAGGCAAGGGGGTTACAGAAGATTTGGAGCGAGAGCAGATAGGAATGAAAGGGGGAAAGGATGTGGAGAAGGGAAGTGGATAGATCAAGGCAACTGGAGAGGTCGATTGACGTTACACTTAAATAGTTGGAGATTATATTTGTCAGGGAAACAGGAATAAGGAAGGGAGTTCCACAGACGAGAGGTGCGAGACATGAAGCTATTGGAGTAGAAGAGACGTCTACATCTAACAGTTTCAACAGTGAACGTGTGGGAACGGGATGACAGCCTCGTAAGAATGCTTAAATTCATGAGGCCTGGGAACCAGCGAAAGCAGCTCATCGGAGCAATTACCGTGAACGTATTTGTAAAAATGACAGAGCAAGGCAACGGCGCATCTGTGAGATGACAGATCAGAGCCAATTACGTTGCATATCTGTCTCCGTAGGATTTCTTGTAGTTTTCTTTCTATGTTTGCTATCAACACTGTGTCATCTGCTTATCTTATGTAAATAATCAAATCTTGGTAGGACTTCTAATTCTCTCAGAATTTCCTCATTGTAACATGTTGAATAAGTCCAGTGAGAAAACACATCCTTTCTATTTTTGTATATTTACTGAATTCATTTTCTATTCATATACAGGTGGTTTGCTATCAGTGTAGGTTCTGCATTATTCTAATATCTTTCAGAAATATGTCAAGGTTACCTAGCCGTTCCAACAGTTCTTTGGGACATACTTTATCAAACAGTTTTTGCATAATCTATAAAACATAGGTATATATCCTTCCGCATTTTTATTGCTATTTCTGATGATAATATAATTCCAAAACTCACACTGGAATATTCAGGCTGAAGTCTCCCTGCTATATTTTGTACAATGTTAAAAAAAAAATTGAGAAAAGGTTTTGGAGATTTTTTTTCTTATTTGTGTCTCTGTAATACTTTGAACTCAGAGAACTAATCACTTGCCAATATGCTATATGTGAACATTTGGGATACATTTTGCTGTCATAACTGCCTGTTTAAAAGAACCAATCAGCAAGGACATACAGCAAATGTCTAGTAGAAAGTTGCTCATATGAATGGTCTTATTCTGCTGAAATATTAGCTTATTTAGCTGTTTTCATTGGTAAGATGCCAGAGAGTTTTAACTGAACAAATGTTTTTGTGTTTTTTTTTTTTTTTTGCTAAAGTTCACTCAATATAAGGCTCAAAAGTCACTCAAGGTAGAATATGGCGTGTAATTTTTTTTTTCAATCAATTCACTCCAAGCAAGGTGATAATGCCACTAAGACGCAAGGGGCTACTGGGAATGAAAGAGAATGAAAAGTCTTTAGAAGGAAACAAAAACCCAATCCTAAACAGGGAAGAAGAGATAAGCCTCTACTCCTGTTCAAAGACTGGACAGGTGTGTGAACCAGAGTGAAGGTTATTAGATTGTTGGTTGTATTTGTTTAGCAGCATATCAACCTATATGGGTTATTTGATGCCAAAATCTAAATATTTTGTATGCAATTTTTTATTTTATTTTTTTTAGAGGTAATTACGATTTTAGTGATACAATTATTATTTATTGAACACTAGCTGGAGGGAAAAGAGAGAGAGATCATACCTCTCATAAGGGTATTTTCATATAAGTGAATTTAATGAACCCAACTGGAATTGGAACAATTTTGACCTATTATCGATTACACCACCACCATGTCCAAGCAGTCACCTGTCTAGGTACGGACTAGACTCAGTCAAATTATCTAGTCAACTCTTTCAAATAAACAAGAGAACATACTAAGCAATTCTCTTCTTAAAAGTTGAGCGGTCCTAAAATGTAGTCAACTTCCCACTAACATTTAAATTTGTAAACTCCAGAACTAAATTAAATCCAAAGATGAAC
>OZ038506.1:56722496-56732496 GCA_964036315.1 Acanthosepion esculentum
ACTTCCATGTCCACTTTTATATTTATATTTACACATGCTCTATCTCTGATATTGAGCATGCATATGGTTCAGTTCCTTATAACATGATACAGTTGGTACTGGAGTTCTTCTACATTCAACAGAGACTCAGGCATTGCCTGGGTATGTACTTTGATCAGTTCATACTGCATTTTTCAGCAGTGAAGTACACCACAAGGTATGTGATGATGCAGAAGGGGATTGCTATGGGATCTGCCATCTCTCAAGTACTATTTGTGATGGTGATGAAGGTGATTCTGAGAGGTCTGAAGTCATAGCAACACTTCCTGCAGAATGAGGTCAAAATCCAGGCATTCATGGATGACTTAACAATAATTCAAGTTGATGAAAAAGTAGCATGATTGGTTCTAGAGAGATTTGTGAAGTTGGCAGAGTGGAGTCAGGAGGCTTTCAAACCAAAGAAGAGCCGGTCACTCTCTATGAAGGGAAGTTTTGTCATTAATGAAATGTTCTCCATCACAGACAAAAAGATACCAACAGTGTGGGAGCAAAGTGTGAAGAGTCTTGGGAGGCAGTATAACTTCCCTGTAAAAGGTTGTCCCCGTGGGGTTGAAATCCAGTGACAAGCAGAGGCGGATTTGCAAATCATAAACCAAATTGGGCTTCCTGGGAAATTTAAAGTCTGGTGTATGCTCTTCAGTTTTGTGCAGAGATTAATGTGGCTACTAACTATATATGAGGTGACGCAGTCTCGAGTTGAGATGATTGAGAGAAAGATCAGTAAATACGTGTGGAAGAGGCTTGGTGTTGTGAGAATTCTATTGCCAGTCACTTTTTATGGCTGCTCAGGTGTTTCTTCAGTTACCTGTTACTTCTTTGGTGGAGGGGTGCAAGATGGCAAAGGTGAGATTGTAGTCCATGCTGTGTGAGTCTAAAGATGCTGTAATTCAGGAAAATCTACCAGAGGTCAAGACAGGGAGAAAGTGGAAAGTGTCAGCCATGATGTCTGCAGCAGAAGGGATGGCAAAGCAGGCAGAGGCTTGGGGTGATATAAGGGAGAGATGATCTAATGGAGTGGGAGAGATTCTGGTCAGAGGCCAGTGGACAGGAGTAATGCAAATTACAGGAACAGGGCATTCAGAAGCTTGAGGAGGAGAGACAATTGGTGCAGTCTGCCCAACAGGCTCAGTAGGGGTCAATGGCTCAACTGGGAGGGTGTTGATGGTGTTCAGATCAGTTGGTCATTTGAAGTTCCTCATTCAGTCAGCATATGATGTTGTGGCATCACCAGCATTTGAGGAGACAGGTAGTGCTGATTGAGTGGTACATATGGAAACCTATGTATGCCATAAGCTGTCATTCTGCCTGAGGGTGCGACAGAATGACTGGTACACCTTTAGACATAACTTTATCCTGGAATTTGTGGCAGCAACTTTGAGAAATGCTAGTATACCCTCGTCAGACCTATGAAGGATTGCCTTCCTTAAACAAAGCGTGGCTGTTAATAAGCAGAAGACTAGGTCAGAGGTCCCAAGGAAGTGGACAGTGTTGGTTGATGTTACACCGCCAGGAGAGATTATTGCGTCTGGACATAGGCCAGATCTAGTGTTAATTGATAGCGAGAAAAACATCTGCTGCCTGGTGAGCTGACAGTGGCATGGGAAGATGGAACTGAAATAAAGCTGCTTTGGTGTGACGAACTGGTGGCTGACGTCTGTAAGAGAGGATATGGCTGCACCACGATGCTGGTTGAGGTTAGTTGATATCCAAAAGCTGAATAAGGTGATAAAGACCTGTGAAAGTGGTGGAAAGCAGTGTGTGGATTACCTGGAAGTTCATATCAAGTCAGGTCCAGACATAACGACATAGACCAGCTGCAATGCAACATTATCCAGCAGTTGTGGACACACAGTGTGGAGTGGTACTGAGTTTAATGGGCTGAAACCTTTTTGAAGCATGATGTTCAGCTGAAGATTGTTGCTGGTCTGGAGCACTTTATGTGTACATGTGTTTACTACCTCTGGTTCTCCAGTGACAACTATGAAAAGATGGTGATAACCGTGATAGTGTGGTGACAGCAGTGGTAGGGCTACCCACCTTGATTATTCATGAGATGCAACACCTATGTGTGATCAGGTTCTACAACTGTCCTTTTTTTTTTTTTTTCTTTTAAGCATTTCACCCCAAGCAAGGCAAGAAGCCACTAGCACGCAAGGGGTTACAGAGAGTTGGAGCAAGAGCAAATAGGAGTAATAGAGGAAAGGATGAAGAGAAGGATAGGGGATAGATCAAGGCATCTGAAGATGTCGATTGACATTACATTTGAATAGTTGGAGATTATAGCTATCAGGGAAACAAGAAAAGGGGAGGGAGTTCCACAGGTGAGAAGTGCGAGACATGAAGCTATTGGAGTAGAAGAAACGGCTATATTTAACAGTTTCGACAGTGAAAGGGTGAGCACGAGAGGCCAATCTAGTCGAATGCTTAAATTCATGAAGTCTGGGAACCAGCGAAAGCAGCTCATCGGAGAGGTAGCCGTGAGAGTATTTGTAAAAAAGACAGAGGGAGTCGACGGCATATCTGTGATAGAGCGACTGCAGATGAGATGCCAGATCAGGGCCAATTACATTGCATATCCGTCTTTGGATTTTATCAAGGACCTTGAGACAAACAGAAGGGGCTCCAGACAATATATGGCAGCAATACTCCATGCAAGTGCGAATTGTTTATTTGTAGATTTGAAGGATTCACTCTGGTGAGAAAAATTTCCTGGCGTGGCACAGGGAGCCAACTTTCCTTGCGGTGAATGAAGCTATTGACTCAATGTATTTTTTCCACTTCAGGTCAGCTGTTAATGTGAGACCGAGCAGTCACAAAGAGGTACTCTCGTGGAGTTAAGCGTCAGACATTCTAACGGGGGGCAGGAATGGTTCTCTGTGGTGAGTAATAGAGAGCAGTTTTGTTTTTGAGGCATTAAAGTTCTTTATGGCTGCTGAGGACTGGCCTGTGCATGTAGGGATAGTGGGATAGGTAATCGTTTGAAGATTGTACCCACCTGAAACCTGGCAAACCCAGACCAGTAGGTAATCTTCCAGCTCATCTGTGATTTAGGTAGAGTTGCCTGTTTCATGTCTGATGCAAAACCACACAACTTGCTATAATTTTGAAGGGTTCAAAAATGGATGGACAATCTGATAAGGACAACCAGAGGGAGTGTGATGGCTGTAAAAGAGTCTTCAAGTCAGTGAAGGATTTCAAGATACACCAGACCAAGATGAAATGTGGCAGGGATTCAGAGACAAAGAAGTGCATAGCAGTAATCGGTAAGTCATCAGAGTGTCGGGACCAGAATGAACACCACAGTGTACTGCAGGATCCTACTTTGGAAGCCGTTTCCAGTTGCTGAGTTATCTTCCTTTCTGGATAGGACACAGATTTCTGTGAATAATATAAATCCTTTATATAAGTAATTTTATTTTAAATCAAAAACCAATCATTTGACAAATATGTTATATCTTGTTGCATGCACACCAAAACTTGTTCATATTTTATAATATGTTTTCATGTAGTATTGTGCACAAATATTAATTTAACATGTTATGGACAAATGTCATAATACCAGATGAAAATAACAAAACCAAGAATGCAGCCTAATATTATTCACAGCCCACACAACATATATGCACACAACACACACACACATATATATATATATATATATATATATATGTGTTTGTGTATGTATATATATGTATTTTATTTGATTTTCTTTTAATCTGCTTGAGATTTTCTAAAAATGAGTGACATTTACTATTAGCTAGTGTTTCTATTAATATATGGAACTTAAAAAAATATTTTTTCTTGATTTGTAACTGCTTGATCTAGCACGATCTCCTGATAATCCAACTAAATTGATAATACCCAACTTCATTCTAAAATCATTGGACAGACTATAGGATTTGACCCCTCTGCCCAGGTGGACTCAGGTTGAATGCTGTCGAAGAGTGACCGTTTTTCTCTAATATGATTCCTTGAATATTCAGGCCAGCAGATGAAAAATAAATAAACATACTGTTTAATAATTAAATGGAGCATCTGCTCAGATATGAGTAGCCACTAAAAATAACTTTTAAAGTGATTACATATGTATATATGATAAAATATACTTTTAAGGTGTGTGTGTATATATATATATATATATATATATATATATATATATATATATATATATATATATGACAAAGTGTGAAATGTTTACTTATGACACATTTCGTCCTTCAGGACTACACTGTACTAAATTTGTTAAGTTGGTATGACTACATATGCACATGAACGAGGAGTGCTGGGGATTTTAGAATTTTGGGGAAATTATTTTTTCTATTATCACAATGTGGGATACCTGCTAATAAAAGTTATGAAAAGAAAAAGAAAAAAAAATTAAATGAATTTGGCTAGATATAATCAAAGAAAAAATTCTATATAAAAAATTTTTTAAAATTCTAAAATCCCAATTGAGATAGATAAAATGAAACTGAGATGGAATGATAGCTAAAGAGATAGACAAAAAAAAACTGATAGAAATATGGAAAAGCTGAAAAGGAGAAAAAATAAGAAATGGGTATAGAAAAAGAAACTGTGACAGATAATTAGATAAAGAGAAGGAAGAAATTGATAATAAGGAGGAGATATAGGAAAATATAGATATACAGAAAAAGAAATGGATAGAGATGTAGAAACAGATATACAGAAAAATAAACTGCAAAAGACATTAGATAAAGAGAAAAAAGAAATGGATATAAAAAAACTGAAAGAGAGAAAAGGAAGCTGAGATAAAGAATTGAGCATGCAAAATATAGATTTTGTATAATCATTAAAAGAAAGCTTTGTAATAGTAACAATAATTAAATTTGATGACATACACAGAAGATAATGAAAATTACTTTGCAATAAAATATTCTATGATACTGAATTTTAAAAAAATCTTTCATTGTTCAGATATCTTTCTTCTCTCATTTTAATAATGCTTGTCTAAAATAGTAATTACATATGCACATGTATATATATGTGTGTGTGTGTGTGTGTACACATATTTATACTTATTATATTAAAAATTTATCTTTTCTTTCTTTTTTCATACTAATGTTGACTTATTACAATGTCCAAGAGCCACTCAATGTAGTACATTACTGTTTGGTGTTTTATGAACATATGAAAAGACAGGAAGTTATGTTCATGGGCTTATGCAGGAAAAATAATGGTTAAACATACATTCGAGGAGGAAAACATCCTACCGGGAGTCTGTTCCACAAAGCAGCTATTCTTAGGAAGAAACTGTCTGAATGAAACTTACTTCTTACTATTGGAATACAAAAGGAATGGAGATGGTTCACACTTGTGTACATGGCATGATAGGTCCCAGTTATAAAGGTCAGGGGTGATCGAAATAAGGAACACAGCTCATCAGAACACATCCTTTTAAAAATATTTAAGTTTCAGAATAAAGTGATTTACTTTGAGAATTTTCTGGCAAAGTGGTACAAAATTTAAGGAAGTCTTTCTTAACCATTTTTGCCCAAAGCAACTTTCTCACCATATGTCAAAATATCATTCCTCCTGTTTCTAAGGTTATCCAACTCAAAAGATGCATTCCAAATAATATTAAGGAAAATCTTCATTCTTTTCCATATTAGTACATATACATTTATGAACAAGGAAATGTCATTATTTTACCAGTTAATTTAACTAGTATCTTCATTCTTATTGTTTTTATCCAAATGTTTTAGTTTATGCCTTCTTCAGCCTTCATTAATTTTCTGAGATGAGAAATTATCAGTATGCTCAACCTTGTTTTTACCCCTTCAACCAATGTGTTCTTCATCCTTCCTCAAGTATATAATTCATCTAGTGCAGTGGTTCTCAACCTTTTTTGCCCAATGCTCCCTTTTCACCAAATGTCAGAATGATATCCCCCAACTTTTCAAGATTATCTGACTCAAAAGGCGCATTCCAAATAATATGCATATTTTATTGAAAATCTTCATTCTTTTCCATATTAGTACAGACATTTATATGGATATTTTTAGAAATTTAATATCAATAGAAAACTTGAATACATGTGCAGTAATGTGGTTTAATTCATACCGAATTATTAAATAAATAAACTGAAGCATACTTAGATAAGCAAAAAGTTCAATAGACTGCCAAGATATTGTAATTCAGTAAACAAAAAGTTCAATAAAAAGGTCAGGTTTTGTTTTTTTTCTATACTTTTTTTGTTTGTTTTTCTTACAGCATATCAACCTCAGTGGGTTATTTAATGCCGACAAGATTTTTGGGATAGGTTTGTATGAATAGAATATGTATTAATATTTTTTTTCAAAAATGTATTGCTGATATTTTTACTATAAAAATCTATTTTAATACTTTCATAGTGTTTTGATCACAGTTTTGGGGGTTAACTGTTTGCCCACAGCTGGGACCATAACAGGTGCTACCACCCAAGGTCAAAGAAGACCTGAGAAGAGCAGCAATTAAGAGGTGGTGCCATGCTCCTCAAAACCTCCCAATCAGAGGCTTTGCTGCCAGATGTTGTTTATTGTCATACCCAGGATGCCTCGTTGGTGGAGTTTTACCCTTTTACGGAGGTGCAGTTGGCATATTCTGAAGCCCTAGCCAACAGGGTGATAAAAGGTCAGGGTGAATCCATATTGAATATAAGATTCATCATACTGCCTTTTTTTTGGCATTCATAATAGACTCCAAATTCTGTAAATAAAAAACAAAGGAAAACAAAAAATTCACCCCACCCAAAATCCCCCCCTCTTAATGGATTGAGTAGTTTTCAGACTATTAAACTCCAAGATCAAAAGTACTAGAATGTTCTAGGTTCAACTCATTTCCCAAAATCTAACCAAACATTTGATTAGTTCTTTGGAAAAATCTCTTGATCAAGCCTACAAGTTTTCAGTACCCTGTAGTAAATATTATCATAAATTTTTGCAACAGTGTTGATTATATTTTCTGTATAAATGTTTTGTAATCTTGAAAAAACAGCTTTGTGATAGTGATAATGATTAAATTCCATGACAAAGGGAACAATGATGACAATTATTATCATCAAATACTCATAGTTGCTTAACACAAGAGGAGGGGGTCTTAATAATCAAGGGTATTGGAATTGTTCTCAATATGCAACAAACAGGGGGGTCTTAATAAAAGCGGACCAAAATCATTCGAAAGGTCAAAAGTGCAAAATTAATAAATAGCACCTTATTTATTAATTTTGCATAAAATAAGCAATTTTTGGGGAAAAAAATCCCCCTCCTCTATTAAGTACCTAAGAGCAAACCACTTTTTACCATAACAGAATACCTCATTTCTAAGACCAGAAGCTCAGGCTGCATAACCAATAAATATATAAAATATACTATGAATGAAGAATGTTTTTGGTTTTATATTAGATAGCTAAAATGCCAGGTTCAAACTCCTTCCCATCTTTTAAACAGGTGTAGAGGTTTTTCTGCTTAGGATTAGGATTCTGGTTCTTTTCCCCGATTTTTTCATTTTCTTTCACCCTCAGTAATCCTTGAATTTTAGTGGCATTGGGGGTGAAATAAAAAAAAAATTACAGACCTTTTCTTAGAATCTTAAAAATATGAATTTATACTGCCACTAAATCTTATAAAGTCACTGTTTTTATAGTTTAATTACTGACCCTTTAGTTCAATTGTCAATTATAGCTCACAGCTTATTGAAATAACAGCAAAAAAAAATCAATAATGTTGGAAAAAAATAAAAGTAAAAGGCATAGAGACAATAGAAATATACACAAACAATATTACTTTTTTAGATGTCAGAAAAATATATTTCTCTGTCAAGGGTGAAGTATTGTGAAAGGCTTCCAATGAAAAGTTTTGTTAGTAATTTGTAATTTATTAACCACAAAAATTAAACATTATTTCCGCAAAAAGAAGTCTTTCCAAGTGTGTAGAGAAAAGGGTTACATCTGATTTTTATATATATATATATATATATATATATATATATATGTGTGTGTGTATATATAAAGGAAGTTCTTTCATATTTTTATATTCTGTATATGAGTAAATACACACATAGATAGAAAAGGAAGAGCAAGGTTGTATAAGTATATGAGTGTTAGTATGTATTCAAAAAATATGAATGTAGATAGAAAGTTGAATCAATAAGTCTACAGCTTGACATAGTTATTGACTGAATTTTGATCTGAAATTTTCACTGTATAATGTTCAATCTATACAATTAAGATTTACTACTGAATTAAGTGCATTAACAAGATTGAAAAATAAATATTTGTGTAAAATAATTTTTTCAGGATTATTCTTAGGTCATTGATGTATCTAGATATGGATAGATAGGAAGATAGATATGGTCAGACTGAAGTAGGTAGAGAAATAGACAGTAAACAGTAAATGCATTGGCTGATTGGTGGACAGTTTTGTTGGGGATGAGAAAAGAAAATATGTTTAGTATATGTATATATTTACCCCAATGTATTCATCTTTTTATCTGCAATCCTTATACAGATGCATATATACCTTTTATATATATATATATATATATATATATATATATATATATATAAAGTCAATTACACATACAGGCAAACAAAAGAATGCTGGGTGTGGTTATGGAAATGTTGGTGCACAGGTTGGGTGTGGAGAAGTTTTTGGGTTGCTGGCAGATGAGCATGGAGGTTAGCTGAGTTATTGTGGAAGAGATGCAAGGGGGTGAGATAAGGTGCATTGATGTACAGGGGGTAGGGGCAGAAGACGAGAGAAAAGATGAAGTCAAGGAAAAAGGAAATATAAAAAGGGTGAAAAAAAAAGTGTAAAGGTAAAAAAAAATTGTAATGAATAAAAACATTTACAAAAAAGGAAATGAGAATGAAAAAATATTACAAATTGAAATAAAAGAAAAAATAAAGGGAATATTTTTTTTAAATGCAGGGTGTGTGAAGGTAAGCGTGAAGGGGTTTGAATTGGTTCAATGGATGCCGGGTGGGGGGAAGAAAATGGAAGTAATGAAATAATGAAAGGAAAGAAAGGAAGGAGAAAGAAAAAAGAATAAAAGACAAAAGGAAGGACTAAAGAAGTAGAGAAGACATTGCCTTCAAGAAAAATATGAATCAAAGAAAAAAAATTGGAAAAATAAAAAGAGGGAAAAAGGATGGGCTTATTTTTTATATGGGAATGTCAATGTGACAATTGATATTGGCTATGGATAAAAGCATATTTATATATTTGTGTGTGCAGGTATATGTGTGTGTATATATATATATATATATATATATATATATACACACACACACACAAGTTTTTACAGAGAGAGTTGATTATGCATATATGTATTTTATGCATATATAAATGTGGCTGAAAAATGAATATCTCTTCATGTCTTTGTATTTAGTATTTGTATATATATATACATACATATACACACACACACACATATATATATATATATATATATATATATATATATATAATTATTATATATATATATGTGTGTGTGTGTATTTGTATATATATATATGTATGTATGTGTGTATATGTATGTATGTATATATATATATATATACATACATACATACATACACACACACACACACACACACACACACACACACACACAGAGTGTGCAATTGGTAAATTATTGTCATTTTATATTTTTAATTTCAACTATGTGCAATGTTTCATTTTATTTTGTCAACTGCATAGTACAGTAGGGTCAGTTATGCACTGGCTGTGAGAAAAAGAGCACCCTGACACAATTCAATTCACCAGAAATCTGGAAATGACATGCTGTACTGCTTGGAATTTGTGCCATAAACTCCAATACAAACATTTGGGTGTTTGGTGTCAATCTGAGGAGAGTGCAGAGGATTCAGAAAGAGTTGGATGAGTCTAATGGTGATTACGAAGGTACGGCAGCTCAAAAACTCACTGTGATCATTCTGATGAGAAAAGAACTCCTCAATTGT
>OZ038506.1:56739996-56744996 GCA_964036315.1 Acanthosepion esculentum
GGCCAGGTGCAGCAGAGAGCTGAGCTGAGGTCACTCCTGAAGCTGATGAATGGAGAAGCACATGACCTGCACCCAGTTTCACAATCATGGAAAAACTTTCTAATACATATGGTTATATAAAAGAGCACTCTGAGAGAGGATTTAGACCATCTCTCAGACATCAAAGGAGAATGTAGGGTCCACATGTTTGACTGATAGGGCAATGGGGCTGCTTGCACCACAGACTGGCTGAGAATTACTGACAAAATATTGGCATGAGTAAAATGTAATAAAAATCCAAGATTCTTGTTCTAGTTTTGCTGGCCCACCTACTCCATTTCAGTACCACCAAAATCCACTTCTTATACTGTTAGCTAACATAATGTAGGAGGCATTACTGCTTGTAGAGTAATCATAACCAAAGTAGTCCCAAGAGCCATGATTAATGAGTTTGATCTTTATGGCTTGACCAGCAATTTAAATATTTATTGAGTGAAGCTCAATTAATTAATGCCTAATATCTCTATATAGATATCTATCTGTTTATAGCAATATTTATCCATTTTGCTCCCTCTATTATGGGTATGAGAGAGGAAGTTAAAAAAGAGAAAGAGAGGAAGGTATATATGAGTGGGTAGGGAAATAAATTTGAATTCTTACTTATTAATTTTGGTTTGAAGTACTTATTACATAAGATGTTGATGGTGCAATTAGTCACGTATGATGCACTCACTAATTTCTATAAGTACTGGTAAATAATTTCCTAAATACCAATACATACTGCAAAAGTGATAAACAAATATGTCTGTTATAATAATAATAGTACTTTAACATATTTAAGTAGCAGCATCTATATTCATCACTATCGAGCTCTCATATATATATATATATATATATATATATATATATATATATATTTTCATCGATGGACCCTCCAGAAATCACTATGTCCACTCGTCAGGGGACACCAGTTGTTTATACTTATATTTCTCATTTTCATATGCACATTTTGATGGTGCAAGGTTTATATATATATATATATATATATATATATATATGGGTGGGTGGGTGGTTGTGTGTGTGTGTGTGTGTGTCATCCATAGACAGACTGTTTTGCTGTATCATAGCTCATCAGTGTGGCTAGACATATGATTGCTTCAAACCAGGATTGAAACCCAACCGATTTGGCATCAGTCAGAGACTCTCACCCTTAGGCCATCAGCACACATTCTTTCTTACCAACACACAGTTTCAATGATTTCTGTCTATCCAATTTTTATAACCATTTTTAAATTTCTAAATTGTTTTATATAATCTGTAAATTTACCAAAGTTCATTTTTGTTCCCCCGCCACACCCCCAAGTAGCTTCAAATGTGACATCATTATTTTTCAAGAATGTAACTGTATTTAGTTAATTCCAGTATTACCTTGTTAGCTGGAACCCATTTCAAGCCAAGTGGAGGGATGGCAGTTATAACAGTCAAAATGAATTCTTACATGTATTTTAATTTTTTATTAATTTTTTTTTTGTATATACATTTCAGTATATGATCCCATATATATATATATATATATATATATGCGCACACACACAACCATATTTGCTATCATATAAGACACATTGGAATTTAAAAAAAGAACAATACAAATATTACACAGCATTTAATGTGCTCCTATTATGACCTGGAGGAATAATTAGGCAACACTGGGGGTGAGGCGGGGTTGTCTAATTTCCAGTGAGGATTAGAGTTCAAATATTTTTGTAAACCATGTGTCATATATATATATATATATATGCTAATAAGAAATATACATTTTGTTCCTAACTAAAAGTAAACTCCGAATTTCATGCATGTGTCAATTGTCAGACACAGATTGAAAACTCAATATGTAATTAATATTTTCATTCCAGCTTAATAGAAATTTTTCAAAGTGGTTGTAATTCATTGAATAAAGGTTTTTCTTAATGAATATATACTTTAAGATTTGTTGATTATCTGAAAAAAAAAATATATATATATATATATATATATATATATATATATATATATATATATATATATGACTTTCAGATATTACACAAAAAATGCAAATAGAATAAAAGAAATGAGTTGTGACCTGAAAATTGCACCCACATGAAATTTGAAATCACAGAAGATAAGAAACAAAATAATCATATGTATCTGAACATATATATTAACTAATATTATAACACCTTTTGATATAGATAAACATATGCAATTAAGGGGAACAGAATTTTGTCAATAAAAAGGCTCAATAGATACCTATAGCAATAATTATTATTATCAATAAATAAAAAAAATTTACAATACTTATCTATGAATGACTAAAAACTTTCCGGTGTTATCACTTCTCAAGGTCAGGCAAGAATATTTTATTATTCTTAAATTTATTTTTATTCTAATAATACAATATTCTTATCTGACCCTGAGGAGTGACATCATCACATAACTTTCAGCTATTAATAGATAACTACTGGGGACTATTTTTATTTATTGATAATATTAATTAGTGTGTGTGTGTGTGTGTGTGTATTAGTAATTTCTAAAGAATCAATGTATTTTTTATCTGACATTATTTCCTACTACTACAAACACATTTTTCTAGATACTCATGTTTGAATAAATTATATATATATATATATATATATATATATATATATATATATATAAGGGTCATGCTGTCTATGTAGGCAAGGTAGGCAGTGCCTACCCTGAATAAAATAGATAAATAGGTCAGCAGCTACATTTTTCTTCTGTGGCACAATATAAACCTAAAAAAAGATGTTAAATTTCTTATATTAATTTATGGTCCCATATTTTAACCAAAATTTTGGACATTCTAAAAAGGAACAAGAAATAATTTAACTAGCTTAAAAATGGCTCTATCAGGTGGCAATTGAACTAGCTTCTGCAGAGGGCTCTTGAATGGGCCTTTGGCTTGTTCAGGAGTTTGAGAGTCCATAAGTATTTGCATTGGAAGCTCTCCTGGCTGCCGTTTGATCTGTGTTCTTATTTGTTCGGGACTCTCTTTTCATCATTGCAGCCTTGGCTCTTTTGAAAATGGAAAAGCTCAATATATACATACATACCTATATGATAGCTATTGATTTAAATGTGCTTGTTTCATTGAAAATAACACTTTTAGGATGAGAAATAAAAATCTTTGAGGGTGGCTAAATACTTTTGACTGGTAGTGTGTGTGTATATATATATATATATATATATATATATATATATATATATATATCTCACACATTATGAGCATTTACTTAAATATTTGTATCTATAAAAAGAATGTATAAGCATAAAAATGTCTTAAAATAATTGTCGGACTTTGTCCATTTCATAATGTGTGACGTCATGAGCCGATATGAATGTACGTGAGAGATTCATGGAGGATTAAAGTTTAAAGACAGTAAAATCGACCTTGCTAACCGAACGCTCCTCTGAGGCTGAAACGGTTAAGGCACGTCAGGCTATATGACGGTTCCGTATGGGATACAGGTTGGATTCCTGTCGGAGGAAGAAAATTTTCTATGAAAATTTTTTAGACATTCAGGCTGGTAAATGTGGTTTAATACTGTTTATTATAAAAAAAAGAGCATTTAATTAAATATTTGTATCTATAAAAAGAATGTATAAACATAAAAATGTCTTAAAATACATATATATATATATATATATATATATATATATATATATATATATATATATTGCGTGTTTATTTTGGCAGAAAATTCTCTTATTTTGCATATTTGATTGAATTCCATGGAAATATTTCTTTCAAGAAATTTTTCTATATTAATTTTTCTTGTTTTCTTACAAGTGTTTTTATTGAAGATTCAAAATTATTATTATTATTATTAGGGATATAAAAAGAATTCTGATGTTTGGTTACTAATGAGTCAGGCTAAAAGCATTTCTGTACTTTCTTGTTTATATTCCATTGAAGTAATCATATATATATATCAACCAAATCATCTAAGTGAAAGAAAATTAGATATACATGCAAAATCAATATCCAGAGAGACAAAATCCAAAGAAGGGGCTATAATCTTATAAGTCCTAACCTGGCATCTCGACTTCAGTTACTTTTCCACTGCCATGACAGGTCTTCCCTCCATCTTTTCTATAAATATTTTCATAGCAGTTGTTCTAATGAGCTTGCCTCCTGTATTATTCCCCTCCCCCTACAGACAATGAATTTTACATATGGGGATTAGTTAGGATTTTCATAGAGACAATGAGGTATTATGGTGAATGTAGGAAGAAAGGTAAATAAGAATGTGTTTTTTTGGCATTAGGAATATTGTGGTATGTTTGGGTCAGTGTTTGTGGGCAGCTAAGTTAAGACAGAAGAAGACCATCCTTTTCCCCATTCCCCATTTATGGCCTTTTGCCACATTTTCTGTATTGAAGCAGAAATAAATATCACTCTCCTCCTTGGTACCACAACCTCATGAATTTAAATTTACAACTAGGTTGGCAACTAGATCTCATCGCTTTACCACTGAATTAGCTCAATGTAACCATAAGTTCTATTCTAATAATTTATTTTCTTGCACTTCACATTTGTGGAATTCTTTTGCTTCCCTTCCACTTACAATCTTCAAAAATTTTAAATGCAATGTCAATTGCAATCTTCTTTCTTTATGAATCTTGTTCTTTTATTGTCCTTTCTCCTCACTAAATACTTCTCATTCGCTTTCACTCTCAGTAACCCCTTGCATGTTAATTGCATTATTGTCTTGCTTGGGATCAAATGATTTAAAGAAAAAAAAGACAAAAATTCAAGAAAATCCACACCCGTTTTGTAAGTACTGGCATGAATGGAGAATGCTGAAAACTGACTCTAATGCTACAATAGACTGTAGATCTTCAGATTCAGAAATCATTGTGGATTTTACAAATATGATACATATACGAGATAATAGTATTTAATCTTGTATACAAAATATTAATAATTTTGTATGTTAATTTTATGAACCAGCATCAAT
>OZ038506.1:56749996-56802496 GCA_964036315.1 Acanthosepion esculentum
TTTTAATACAATACTCAGCAGCTTGTAAACAGAATCACATATAGTGTAAATGTTTTTAGGATCTTTTTAAAAACATGACAAGCGTACGTGTAACTAGAAGTTTCACAGCCTCATCATGAAATTTTTAGGTATGCATAGGCTTGTTATGTTTTTAAGATTGAAAAAAAAAAAACAACAAAAAATAACACAATATATACCACAATCACTCCATTCTCTCACAGGTTAACATGTCTTCTGTGAAAAGCTTGTGTTATTTGTATATATGTTGATCAACATATCACAATGGAATCACAACTTAACATTCAACAACTACTAGTAGGTAATACTAAAATTCTATATCACAAGGAAAACACAAAATGCTTGAAGTTATTCTTCTGAAAAAAAGATACCCATATGAAATACAGTATCTTTCACCATAGGAGAAAGCATTTTAAAATTTGTTTTAAACTGAAAGATAAATTTAATATCTTTGTCATTAGCAGCTGTCACTTTATGTGATCCCATACTATTTTTTTTAATTTTAAATTGTATATACATTATATATAGCTGTAAACCGTTTTACCATGATTTTACTTACATATAATGACACACACTTAAATAACAAAAATGACAACATTTCACAAAAATCCTACAATGAAATTTTGTTGATTGGTTCATTATTTTTATGGCTTATCAACAATTTGCAGGTTAAAGGCAGAAAATATTTTTAGATTGTAAGAATGTTTTTGGAGATAATAATGATCTAGTGATACAAATCTTACTAATTAAACCATAGCTGAAGGGGAGAAGAGGTGGATTCATACAATTTCCCAAGGGTATTTGTGTGTAAGTGAATATAATGAACCCAACTGGAATTGGAACTCAGCTCTCCAATTAACAATTCTGAGGAATTATCCATTACACCACTCACACATTCAAACTTATAGCAACTAGTATTCCAAAGTGGTCACCCATCTAGGTACTCACCAGACTCAATCTTGCTTAACTTTGGCGATCATACAGGAACCAATGTTTCAACACTATATAGCCAAAGGCCCTTTATACCACCTGCACATCCAAGCTTACAGCACCTGGTATTCCCAAGTGATCACCCATCTAGGCACTAACCAGGCTTGACATTGCTTAACTGCGATGAAATTAATCATAACTTTTCCATATTGCAAATTGCATAATGATAAACCAAAGGTTGAAATTATTAGAACTGAAAACTCTGGATAGTTTCTTTATAAATTTGAACCAGCCATACAGCAACTCATATGCCAACTTGAAAAATTCTTTAAAAAATTGAAGACAAAACTTGTCAGCCAAATTAAATAAAATACATTTTAAATTAATTTTTGGCACTAATGTAATAATGGTGAGAATAATCCTTTTCCATTCAGGAAATACTTGGCATTCATTGACTGAACACTTACTGTTGAAGTTTATAAAATCTTTTCAAATCTATAAATCAACCATTCACCCTTGCATGGAATACTGCTGCTATATATGTTCTGGTGCTCCTGCTGTTCATCTTAAAGTCCTCAACAAAATCCAGAGATGGATATGCAATGTAATTGGCCCTGGTCTGGAATCTTGTCTACAGTCATTCTCTCAGACATGTCGTTGCCTCCCTCTGTCTTTTCTACAAATACTTTCATGGTAACTGCTCCAACAAGCTACTTTCGCTAGTTCCCAGACTGCATGAATTTAAATGTGCAACTAGGCTGGCATCTCAATCCCACCCTTTCACTGTTGAATGTAACTTCTACTCCAATAGCTTCATGTCTCGCACCTCTCATCTGTGGAATTCCCTTACTATTACTTGTTTCTCTGATAGCTATAGTCTCCAACTATTCAAATGTAATGTCAATTGACATCTCCAAATGCCTTGATCTATTCCCTATCCTTCTCTTCATCCTTTCTTCTATCATGCCTCTTTACTCTCTCTCCCACTCTTTGTAACCCCTTGCGTGCTAGTGGCATCCTGCCTTGCTTTGGGTAAAATGCTTAAAAAAAAAAAGTATTTCAAGAAAAAAGGCTTCTAAAGTTCACTGTTATAGCTCTTTCTATTAATTGATGGGAGTTTCCATCTTAACCTTGATAGTATGGGAAGTCATCCTCTTGATTACATCATTATTTTCCCTTCTAGTTATCCATTTTACTTGTTGCTGCTGTTGGAAGTCTTCAAGTGATGGCTTTTTTGTTACTTGGTAAAGTTATTTGTGATTCTGTAGCACCAATCTACAGTGCCTTATAAAGGATCATCTTCTTTAAGACCTAGAAGATTCAGATGCTTGAAGCCATTTTTAACCGTTGATCTGAGAAAAAGGTTGTATATGCTTGTTATATATACAGTGTGTGGTAGAAATACTTCCCACATTAGACATTAGTGGCAATGGTGTCTTCATCTGACCATTATGTGGAAGGTACTTTTGCTGTGACATATATGTGTGTGTGTGTGTGTGTGTGTGTGTGTGTGTAAACAAATCTTTTTGAAACTGTAATGCATTCTGGGTAAATTTGTGAACATAAAAGAAATTTATCTAAGTGTAGATCTAAGATTTTTAACATGAATTACATTACTATTACAATATATATATATATATATATATAAGGGTGCTGAAAAGTTCTCAGCTTGAACCACACATCAATATTCTTATTTTTGTCTCAAATTTTCTTAAATGTTTTTGTCAGATCAAGACTTTCATATGGATACCATGCATGGCACCAAACTCACGAACAGAAATATCTAAACTGTCAGCTGCATGCAACTGCTCTCTCAGATCAATTGTTAAAGATGGCTTGAGTGAATGAACTATGCAGGTCTCAGCAAACAAACATCATTTTTCAAACCTTGCGCTATAGAATCTCAAGCAAAGAACTATACTAGATTACAGAAACCATATCAGCTGAGGACTTTCAACATGGCAACAACTAAAATGGATAGCCCATGAAACTTGAAGTGAAAAAAAATGACATAATTAAGATGCCAATATTCCACACTACTTCAAACAAAAAGCAAGGAAGGAATGACACATCAATACTGGAAAGAACAGTAACTGCTATTGGGCTTAAGAAATCTATTTTCCTAAATTGTTTTAAGAGTAAGATTTGATAAATTTCAATTAACTGCTTGGTCAATAAATGCTGACTGTTTCCTTATAAGGAATATTACCATATATATATATATATATATATATATATATATATATATATATATATATATAAAAGACAATTTTGAAAATTTTTACTTTGATATGTTTTGCTGATGAACTGGTGTCATCAGAAAGAATTTTACTTCATGAAAAGTTCTCAGCCACAACCAAATTACCAAACGGAATTTTCTTTTCAAGGTCTACTTCATCAGGCCAAGAATTTTTCAGCACACAAACAATATATATATATTATATATATATATATATATATATATATATATATATATATATATATATAAAACACCGAATGGGTAAATATAGGTAAGTATATGAACAAGCAATTGTATATAAATACTCTATAGTGTAAGAAAAAACAGTGCTCAATGGTAAGTAACAGAGCTATTTAATATATATTAAGAAATATACATAATATCTTACATTAATTCTGTGTTTTCATAGCGAAGCAATTTTCAATTGCTGGAATTATTATATTTTTATTCATTTATTTATATATTTTCCATCCCACCATATATATATATATATATATATATATATATACAAGGGTCATTCAATAAATAAGGTGAATTTTTTGGTATAAGGACTTCTAATACAGATAGAAGCTTACTTTTTTTTTTATTTTTCAATAATCTGCAAAAGAAATTAAATCCATGTGAAAAAGAAATAAAACAAAAAAAAATAAAAAAAGAGAAAGCTTCTATCTGTATTAGAAGTCCTTATACTGAAAAATTCAACTTATTTATTGAATGACCCTTGTATGTATATATATATATATATATATATATATATATATATATATATATATATATATATATATTATAAATTAATAGATTTAAAATATGGTTTTACCGCTACACAGTGATAACCATGTTTCAGAAATGGAAGCTAAAGCCCCTGAATTTAATTTTGTTATTAAACCAAAGACATTAGTTCCATTTCCTCATCAAGCGAATTTTGGAGTAACTTACTTTTTAAAATTTACGGTTGTTAACGTCACCGGAAAGATTCATAATTTGAGGGTTTCCAAGGTTACCGATAAATCCATTCATCTAGACAAGGGGTGGTAGAGGGTTCAATTTTTAATTTTCGTTGTATATATATATATATATATACACACACACACACACACACAGACAGAGGGTGCGATGGATAAATTGTCATCTAAATTACACAAAAACGAAAATAACACTGACATCTCATTTTAACATTAAATTACACAAAAATTACTTGAAATACTAAGGAGTAAATTTATTCAATGAAATCACCACTGGCTTCAACCTCGGCCTCCAGATGACTTCGGAATCTCATGCTACTCTTTTTGTTTAAGTTGGTGAATGCTGCCATAATCCTTGCCTTAAGTTCATCATTGGTCTCCCACTCAATTGTGCCACACAGATAATAATCAAAGGAGTTGCAGTCTAGGGAGTTAAGTGGCCAGATGTAAGGGGTGATGTGGTTACAGAAATTCTTTGAGAGCCATGACTGGCTTCTTCTGCTTGTGTGGCATGGTGCAGAGTTCTGTTGCCAGACCTAGGGTCTTCCAGCATCCATTCTTTTGACCCAGGGTAGCACTACCTCCTCAAGTCACTTGATGTAGGCCTCTCTGTTGAGTCTATAGCCCTCACCAAAAATATTTGGGAGTTATTTTCTTATCAGAATGATCAGAGTGAGTTTTCTGAGGTGCCATACCTTCGTAATCACCATTAAACTCATCCAACTCTTTCCAAATCCTCTGCAATGTCTTCAGATTGACATCCAAACACTCTAAAATGTTCATATTGGAAATTCTGGCATGAATGCCGAGTAGTAGAGCATGCCGTTTCCAAATTTCTGGCAGAGTGAATTTCATCATCGACCTCTTTTTCTAAGATAGTACTGAACTGACCTAATATACTGTGCAGTTGACAAAATCAAAAACAATGAACATGTGTGAAATTAAAAATATAAAATGGTGGCATTACCCATTGCAATTGCACCCTGTATATATCTTATCCCTAATAATATATATTTATTTATTTATACATGCACACACACTTACATACATACATACAATAACACACTAAGCAGGGTTGAAAAGTTCTCAACCCAACCAAGAATCCCTTCCAAAAATGTTCGGATATTTAATCATTGTCATCACATTCTTTGATAGAAACAAACATTTTTTGTCACTTATTCATTAACAACTCTGTCAGTCAGTTAATATGCCATGTGTGATACACACTTAGGCGATCATGTATCTTGATACATGACTGACAAAGCAGATTTTTTTCCCCACAGTAGGTTGCCATTTCTTTCTGCAGTAGACCAGTTGCCATCCAAGGCTATAGAACCCGGTCTGTCCTGCTATTTGCCCATAGCTGGGGGGGGGAGAAAAAGAGGATTCATGCCTTTCCCAAGGGTATTAGTACGTAAGTGAATGTAATTGCTTCGACTGGAATTCGAACTTGGCTCTCCAATTCCTCAATCCATGCCACTATCAATTACTCCAGCATCTGTCACAAGCCTTTTCTCTTCTATGTATGCCTACAATACATAGGCAATCATGTCTCTCCGCAACCTTCCATCCCTTGTGGCCCTTAGAAACATTCTCCTTTTGCCAAGCTCCCACTATTTATTGACAGAAGCTCATCAGATAGGAGGAAGTGGTAGTGGATCACCTATCTCTCCTGCCCTCGATTTGCCTTGTGAGAGGTAAGTTTTCCAAGTCCTCACGCCCCATTGAGTGTCCAAGAAATTTCAGCTCTCGCTTTCTGATTGTATAAGCGTTCTTTTCGCTTACATTTTCTTTAAGACTTCCTTGTTGCTTACCTGCTCTGTCTACGGGATTCTCCATATTCTTATGTAGGACCACATCTCTATTGCCCCTTCATATGTAGGAAAATTATCCAG
Source organism: Acanthosepion esculentum (assembly GCA_964036315.1). NCBI lineage: Eukaryota > Metazoa > Mollusca > Cephalopoda > Sepiida > Sepiidae > Acanthosepion > Acanthosepion esculentum. The sequence continues at coordinate 56,756,041 of OZ038506.1, forward strand.
CATTCACTGCCATACAAGAGGCTGCAGTCGCTCTCTCACAGACGCGATGTTGCCTCGCTCTGCCTTTTTTACAAGTACTTTCACGGTAATTGCTCCGAGGAGCTGCTTTCGCTTGTCCCCAGGCCTCGTGAATTTAAACGCCCCACGAGGCTGGCATCCCGCTCCCACCCCTACACCGTGGAAACTGTTAGATGTAGACGTCTCTTCTACTCAATAGCTTCATGTCTCGCACATCTCGCCTATGGAACTCCCTTTCCCTATTACTGTTTCCCTGACAAATACAATCTCCAACGGTTTAAGTGTAGCGTCAATCGACATCTCCAGTTGCTTTGATCTATCCACTTCCCTTCTCCACATCCTTTCATTTTTCATTCCTATCTGCTCTCACTTCGGATCTTTTGTGGCCCCCTTGCCTTGATCGACCCACTGTCTTTCTCTTTCACCACATCCTCTCCTTTACCACTCCTATCTGCTCTTCCTCCAACCCTTCTTTAACCCCTTGCGTGATAGTGGCCTCCAGCCTTGCTTGGGGTGATACGCTTAAAAAAAAAAAAAAATAGCAATTCAGCATTCTTTTCTTTCTTTCTAACAAAAATTTCCTGTTTCTTAGTACTTTGCTTAGCTTTTGAAATGCATTCAGATCAATGTGTCATTAATCCAATACATACTTCGGATTTCGGTGCCACATTTTTAATCTCTGTTAAAACACTTGCTAGATGTTTAAACTTCTGTATTTGTTTGATGTTAATATCTCCAGTTTGTAGTTCTTCAGTTTTTCTTTTGCTGACAACCATACTTTATGTCTTAGCAGCTATTTTCTTGGCACAGGTGAGTTATTTATATTAATCAACTGATCTGTTTTGCTTATCAACCCCTTGTGGATTATTTAAAGCTGAAACAATTTTGGGATTGTAAGAATTTTTTTTTTTGTGCATGTATATTGCATTAACAATTTTTTGAGAATAACAATTTTTCTGGATGCAAGTCCTACTATTTAGCCCATAGTAGGGGGAGGAGAAGAATTCATACCTTTCTTAAGAGTATTTCTTCATAAGTGAATGTAAAAAACCCAAGGGAATTTGAACTTGGTCCTCTGATTTCTCATACCAAGCCACTATCCGTTACAACACCTGCACATCCCTAGTGGTTCATCAAAGCACTCATCAATTCTTTTTTTCTGTTAACATAACAGTGATAAGTCATTGCTGAATATAGCAACTGAAAATGAGCAGAGGAAGTTGGACTCATGTCTTTTGCAAGAACATCCTTTACTAAAATATCCATTCTGTACTCATTCATCAATAAGCCTGTTTTTACATATGAATATTTTCTACATACGTGTGAAAGTATATGCGATACCCTGTCCTTGTCAGCTGCCAACCAGGGGAGGTAATACAGTTTCAATGACTAAGGCGGTACTACTACCCCTGGCACCACCAGCAGCTTTTGCCACCAGACAGGATATTTTTTTTTATGTAAATGTGTCAGTCACTTCAAAAAAGTAAATATGTACATGCTGACAGATATAGAATTATATTGGTACATACAGGCAATATATAATATCATACAAGAGTTGTGTGTGTGTGTGTGTGTGTGTGTGTGAGAGAGTAATTGATTTGGGGATTTAGGCTAATTTTATATTTTAAATATATTCATTTTTTTTTGTGTATATTTCTGTGCTAACAACCATGCATTTTGTCTTCACTATCTACATGCAGATTACTGTCTTCATCTTTGTTGCTATCAGGTATATATATATATATATATATATGTATATATATATATATATATATATATATATATATATATATATATATATAAATGCCTGTTTTAGTTTGGCCTTTTCTTCCTCTCTTTTCATGTATATATAAGGTTAGTAAAATGCAAACCAGACGACAAATTTTCATATATACTTCAGCAGTGTAAATTGGCTAAATTTTAAATTTGGATTGTATAATCATTTATTGTGTCTAATGTCACCACAAATGTATCCACACTTTTCCGGTGTCTGTTTTTAATTTTAGGTCAACAAATTTATGCATCTGATAACTCATATTTATCTGAATCTCACTCATTTAAATCGTTATTTAACTTCTCTCTTTAAAACTTCTCTCTTTTAAATTTTATTCCCAGCCCTCACCTTAAGGCCTTTCCTGTTCTTCTTTCTCCCATTATATCTCTCTCTAGAGCTTCCATACATTTCTCTCTCACCCTTGTTTCTCACTCCCACACATACACTCTCACTGTTTATTTATACCTGGAGTTATATTTTCTGTTTTCTTTTTGAATTTGTAGGTCTGATGAATTAGATCGGGATTACGATTCTAGTGTAATAAATTATAACCATGGAATATTAGTGTTTGAGCCTTTTATATTATATTCTTGCTCTGTCTTGTACATAGAGCTCTACCTGGATTTTATCCTCTTGGAAATATATATATATATATATATATATATATATATATATATATATATATATATATTTATTTATTGACCACTGATATTATTAATTTTTATATATATATATATATATATATATATATATATATATATATATATATATATATAATTAGTAAAAACAGACACAAAAGAAAGATAGCACAGGTTATGACCATAACATGTTGGAACACTGGATCTCATAGAATCAACAAAGTTAAGCAACATTGTACCTGGTCAGTACCTCAATGGATGACTGCTGAAGAATACTAGGTGCTGTAAGCTTGAATGTGTCAGTGCTTTAATGGATAAAGGTTCAAAATGAGAAATCAGAGAGCTGAATTTGAATATCCAGTCTTCTCCCAGCTATGGGTTAAATAGTAAGACTTGTATCAGACAAAGAATTATAATCTCCAAAAAATTCTTACAATCCGAAAACATGTTTTGGCTTTAAATAACCACAAAAAGATTGATAAACTGTAAAAAAAGCAAAATCAATCAATCAGTAGAATCAAGAAATTGTTAATGTTTTTTTAAAAATAAACAATCTTTAATAGTGTAATGGCTAAAGGCTTGGAAATGGATGTTCCAATTACAGTCAGTTTAGTTATATTCACTTATTCACAAATACCCTTGGGGAAGGTATGAATCTAACTCATCTATCTCCTCAGCTATGGGTTAATTAGTAGGACTTGTATCATTATCATCTCCCAAAAATTCTTACAATCTATAAATATTTTATAGCTTTAAATAACCTACAAAAGGTTGATAAGCCATAAAAAAATCAAACCAACCAATGAATAATGTCAGTTTCACATTGAACACCAAGAATGAAACTGACAGTTCCGCTATTATTTTCTTTGGGGTCTGTTTTTACTGAGTATATGTATGTGTTTGTGTTTTTATTATATATATTTCATAAAACAATACATATATTCAGATAAAAGTAAAATAAAGTTCATCCTTGATAATGGCTGAAAGCACTTGGATATATAAAACATTTGTACAATTTTTCATATAATTTATGTTCTAAAATGAAAAAATTATATGAACACATGAAAAATGATAAAAGAAAAACTTAACCATAGCACCTTGTAAGTTGTTTTTAACAAAACTTGCATATATATATGTGTGTGTGTGTGTGTGTGTGTGAATGTACACTAAATAATGAGATATTAGCAATTGTATATGCAAGCAATAGCATGTGTATACAGATAAGCAAATAAATATTTATTTAATCTAAAATGCAAACAAAGCAGTGCTCAATGTAGTTAAAGAAAGCTATGAAGTATATATTAATAAACACACATATACCTATGTTTGTGCTACAACTTAAGGTTTCATGGTTTCCCAAGTCATCAGGCACATATGGCAATTGAGCCTCTTATTACAATTGTTTTTTAAAAATACTGGGTCTCATGGGAGGAATGCTAAATTATACTCAGATTCAAAGTTAATATAAACCCTATATATATATATATATATATATGGGAAAAAATGTATGTCAAAGAGGAAAAAGTTTTCTTGCAACACATTTTGATCTTCAGGATTTCACTGGATGAGAATTTAAAATTTTTCTTTTAATCTTCAATGAAAATGTTGCTCTGATCACAAGGTCATCCACAGTAAATTTGCACCCTGGTTCTTACAACATTCCACCATTCCTGGCAGAACTTCTATTATCACAGTGTGGGATATCTACTAACAAAAGTGATGGAAAGAAAAAGAATTTAAATGAATTTGGCTAGATTAAAAAAAATATTAAATTTTAAATTCCCAGCATCCCTTGTTCGTGTGTATATGCAGTCACACCAACATAACAAATTTAGTCCAATGAAGTCCTAAGGGATGAAACGTGTCACAGGAAAACTTTTTCCACTTTGTCATACATTTCCCCCCCCCCAATATTTTTCTTGATATACAAAAATGTATATCGTTATACATTATATATATATATACCGGGTGTAACAGCAAAATTGTCCAATTGATAGATTAAGCTCTGAACTGTTGTATCTTAGAAATGATTAAAGATATCTTACTGGAATCCTCCAAGGTTTTTATAACATTATTGGACTCTACTTTGAGCAATAAGAATGTATAATTACTTTCTAAGCTTAACAGAAGTATCACGATGAAATCAATCATAAACGAAAATGACATGTTCATCATTAATTAATCATAGCTAAGGATTGCGAACTCATGAAGTATTAAGATAAAGTTCAAATATATATATATATATATATATATTATTCCAGGATCATTTTCCAACATATTCAAGATGATTTTTGCCCTCTCTAACCATCTAACTTTCTGTCCTGAGGTAACAAGGTGCCTCACACATTTCACTTATGATTTCATTTTCAAGTATTTTTCACTGCTCTTTGAACTGTCATAGCTGAAACTCCTCTCTCACATGCCAAACGTCTTATGGATTAAGTTGAATCTTTTGTAATTGATCTCTTTAGCTCTAAGTTGAAATGATGATCCCTCTTTCTGTTGTGACCATCTGATCTAGTTTTACTCTCTACTGTTCCCTCTTTTTAAAATTTATTCATCATTCTCTTGATGGTTCTTGAATTGACTTTGAAGATGGAAGCCAAAGTATAAATGTTGGTACCATTATTGAAGGCCTGAATGCCTTTTTCCTCTCACCATTGCTCAGTTGAGAAGACAGTGGGCCTGACACAAAATGATTTTAACCTGTTCTCTTTCTAGCTGAATAACACAAAGGGTTTTTCAGTAATTCTTGATAAACAATATCAAGATGGCTAAACGTCTTATCTGAAAACCTGGAAAAAAGAAACTCAGTTTAGTTTTTTTTCAGATATTAAACCTTTTGTGGAATAGAAAATTTTGCTGTTACACCCGGTGTGTGTGTGTGTGTGTGTGTGTGTGTGTATATATATAGTGATTTTCCAAGCTTAGCTTAGATGTGGAACAAGGCCAAAAGAATGGGGCACCCAGTGAGGATTGAACTCACTACTCAATCGTAATTGTTCTAGAAAGACAAGCTTGCTAATCATTACACCGCCTCGAGCTGCCCATATGTGTGTGTGTGTGTATATATATAAGCAAATATATGGATATAGATCCGACAGTATGAGGAAGAATATGAAAAAACAAAATTCTGTCGACATTGAAACATTAAAACAGTAAACTTGCATATTCAGATTTAGTTTTTTTCATATTTTTCCTCATATATATATATATATATATATATATATATATATATATATATGTGAATAGGATTATTTGGGCAGTAATTTTCCATTCATTCAAATTTTTAAAGGATTTTCTTTCTTTTTTTTTTAATATAGAAAAAATTAAACAAGTTTCATTAAAGAAATTTAGTTGGTCTTTAACCTAACTTGTGTGTGTGTGTGTATATATATATATATATATATATATATATATATATATATATATATATATATATATATATAGAGAGAGAGAGAGAGAGAGAGAGGTGTGTGTGTGTGTGTGTGCGTGCGTGCGTTATATTTTTTTTTATTTACAATAAAGTTCACCCTGTACAAAGTCTGGGGTCCACTCAAATTAGAGGGTTACATTAAGGGGTAATTTATATGGATAGGAGGAGGGAAGATAATGGTTTATGCAAGATTGAACAGGTTAAGATTGTAGTGACTGGAGAAACATCCTCATGGGAGTTTGTCCCACAGAGCAGTGGTACATGGGAAGCTGTTTGGGTGGAACTTACTTCTCTCTAATGGAATATATGTAAGTAGTATGGCGGGTCCTATATATATTTTTTTACTACTTAATCCTTTTCTGTATATGTATTCTTGCATCTACTCCCACTATTCTTATTTAATTCACTGTAAGCATTTGTATTTAAATGTGTGTGTGTGTGTGTGTGTGTGTCTAATTTTCAAACTGTAGATATATGCATTGTATGTATAAATATATCAACTCTTCCCATTTTTGAAATGGCTCTGTGTGTTTGCGTATGTGTGTGTGCATGAGTGCATGTGTGTGAATATTGAATGCAGTATTCAAAGAAAAGGAAGCTGATACAAGGAAATTGGAAAATGACGAAGTATGCCAATATTGTCACAGCCATTTGTCTTGGGCACCACAGGCTCTGCTATTCCACAGCCGACAGTCAGCCATCAGCCACCAGTATCCATGAGTCACACAGGGATCACACAAAAGACACACGCACACACACACCCAAATCTATATGTCTCTCATAGTAAGTCACAGTCTATACATTCACATCTACCTTTTCTTCTATTGGTCGATAAGCAGGTCTTTTTTGCTGTTTTATAAAGATCTTTTTCTCTTTGTTTCATTCTTTCTTTATCTATTTTTTTCTTATCTTCCTTGTTCCTATTTTTATTTCTTCTTATTGTTCTTTACTTTCTTTTTCACCTGCCCTTATTCCTCTTTTTTCTTTATTTCTTTTGTCATTAACTTTCTACGTTCTTTCATTCTTCATTCAAATTAACTTCTTTCATTCTTCATTCAAATCAATTTCTTTTTATTTATTCATCTATTCTTCAATCATATCAGTTTCTGTTCCTTCAGTCATACCAACTTCTTTCTTTAGTCATGTGAAATTTTCATGTACAGCTGAATTAACTCCTTTCTTTCATTCATTTGTCCTTTCTTTCATCATATCAACTTCTTTTTTTCTTTTTCAGACATATGAACAAACTATCTCCAGTTAAGTCAACTTCTTTCTTTCATTTGGTTTTTTTCTTCAATTTTTCTTTCTTTTTGCAGTCAAATCAACTTTCTACTTTCACTCAATTTTCCTTCTTTCTTTCTATTACTCACTTATTTACTCCCTTTTCTTCTTTTGCACTGATATTTTTCAATACTTTTTACCATATTGCTCGTTCATTACTTGATGTCTTTTTGTCTATTCACAAATTCCTTTACTTGATCAATTGATTCAGTTTGTTATCCTCAAACAGATTTTATCTTTCACTCTATCTTGTCCACTTTGTTCAAATATATTTATCCATCTCGATAGCCATTTATTCCTATCTATCAACCTCAGTTTCTTCATTCTTCTCTCTCCTTTCTTTGTTATTTTAGTCAGTTCATATCGATCTTAAATATATAAGCTGTCAAGTCTACTACAGTGGACAATAAATTCAGTAGAATTTAATGCATATATTAAAAAAAGGTTCTACACATTTAAGCTCATACTTGTGTAGGTGTATATCAATTTCCACTTCATTTATTTTCTGTTGTTTTCATTTTACTTTTCTTCTGCCTCTCTTTATCATTGTGTTATTCCTATATGTGTGTGTGTGTGATGGAGAGAGAGAGAAATATACACATGTATAAATGTATGTATATAAATAATTATAATAATAATACAATTGAAAAAATAAGTGAAAATTATACAAATTTTACGTTTTTTTCAGGTTAAAACAACTTCTGCCAAAAACTGCCCAACAGATAACTAGAGCTGTAATATTCATTCAAGTGTTTGATGCATCTTTTAAACTTATTACCAGATCCCATATTTATCGAATATGAACTTTAGCTGTATCAGTCAATTAGTTTATTATTTACTGAGCATAACTTAGTCTGATACAAGGTCACAAGTAAAGAGCACCAAGTGAGGTTTTTAATTCACGATAATATTAATGCTCAGCAAGCATAACTTAATTGTGACTAGTCTTTACAATAAATTAAGAAAGGTTCAAGTGACTTATCTGGTTACCTGACTCAAGACTTTTGCACATTAAAATACTCATCATGGACAGATGTTTGATAAATCTATTGGATTTATCAGATCTCTCTCTCTCATATATATATATATATATATATATATATATATTTAGAGAGAGAGAATATGGATAGAAATCCAACAAAATGATAGGATAAAGAACAAGTAGGAAACAGATCTTAATCTAACATTAATTTTTCAAAGCTTTAATAAAGTGAAACATGTTAGATTAAGATCTGTTTCCTACTTGTTCTTTATCCTATCAGATAATAAATATATATTATATTAAATAATATATATATAAATAAATAATTATACACACACACATATATATATATAAATAATTATATATATATATATATATATATATATATATATATATATATATATATATATTATACACACACACACATGCAGAATTCACTCAAAAAATGTACACACACTTCAGGAAAAGAAAAACTTGTCTTTCATAGATTTTAGACTTTTACCTATGGGGAACCCTAAAGTGTGTTGTGTATTGTAGAAAATTGAATTCATTGGCAGCCTTTAGACAAGAAAATTGAAAATGCATGTGCAGTAATCCCACTGCACATTTTGGCCAACATTGCCCAAGCAGTTTTTCCCCATACTAATAAATGTCTGGAAGCTAAAGGCCACCATTTTGAATATCTCTTGTGATTGTAAAATTCAAAGGTAACTTGTATTAATCTTGTGATGTCTGAATAAATTTAGTTATACAATATCTATACAAGTTTTTCCTTTCCTGAAGTGTGTATAGCACACTCTGGATAAAATGTGTGTGTGTGTGTATAAACCAGCACATTTATATTACATTAAATATTCTTTAATAATATTTATCAAGTTTTTGTAATATGCGATAAATATAGTCACAATTTAATATGAAAAATATGTTTGATATTTGGCAAAAAGTAAAATAAAATAATAATTACATGAAAAAAATATTCACTTTTGTTTATTACGCATTAAATTACATCACTTAAAATCATCCATAGTTTACCTTGGCTCTCACAGTTAGAATATTTATGAAACTTCTTAAATTTAAAAATTTTGAAAAACTAACATTTTTATTTCTGTTTATAATTACTTGTTGCAAAATAAGATCCTCATATTTGCCTTGATGGAGTCCACCATCAGACATAACACATTGGTAAAAAAAACAAAAAAAAAACTTTTCTTTTTTTTCCTTATATATATATATATATATATATATATATATATATATATATATATATATATATATATTTCATTTATTATCCAATGTATCAGTGAAACACAGAAATAATTTCAGCCACAATTTCGATCTCAAAATTCCTATCTTTGTTAATCGAGAAAATAACTAAGACAAAATGTTCTTGAAAATTTACTCAGATACTAGACCAATCATAAACATATGCTATGGATTTTTTTCAAATATCCCATTTCCTATGAGAAATGCACCTTCCTCAAGCTATCAAATTTATAAATTGCCATAAAAAATTAAAAATTGTTAAGTCATTGCTTTTAAAAAAAAATAATAACAAAATTAATTCACTTTTGTTTAACAGCATGTCAAAATTACATCACTTGACTCACTTGTAGCAATATGTTGTAATCTAGGGAAGGTTACTAAATAGAATAATCACATGTAGGTTAATAATGAACAATAATACTTAGGACAAGAACAACACATATAAGATTCACCAGTGTTACCTTAGAAGTAGTAGTCAACTGCTACAAGTGAGTCAAGTGAATTGCACAATGAATCTCCAACTGCAGACCAACATACAATATTTACTACTGCATTTATGTGAATGGTGACATACCCATTATCGTCCGTAGGTATGCTGCATCTTGGTAGTGCCCTTGTGGGTGACAAATTATTCTCCACTCGCCATAATTTCAAAACATCAAGAGATTATAAAATATTTTAGAATGTTCTCAAATTTAAATTTGAATGCATAACATCATTTTTTTTTTTTACTAAAATATATTTTTCCTTGTAAAGTTCAGTTGTAGAAACAGACAGTACTCGACTGTATTAGAAGTTGAGTCTGTTCACAGGATGCCAGTTGGAAACTTCCTTGCGAGGGTGAGCACCATATTTTTGATTCTTCATCCCCCCCCTCCACTCCCACCCCCACTGCATGTGAGTAATGGCCTTTGAGGGGAAATGAGTTCCTTCTGGCCTGGCTGATTGAGGTGATTCACCTGACCATGGCTCAAGTGAGAATGAGCCACAGCCAGTTCACCTGTCAGCACATGCAAGGTATTGCTGGTTCCCAAAATGAAACAGATACATGGCGCTATCTGTTGAAATGGCCAAATCAGGAAGTCATGTAAGGGTGATCGGCTATTGTGATTGACTTGGGGGTGATCTTCGAGCATACCATGCAATTGGCCCTAACATTCCGCATTGCAGCGTTCATCTCAGGCCAGTAAATGGAATCATTGGCACAGGCTTTCATGCCGATCACAATGAGAGGTGGAGGATTAAAATCCTTCAATCCAATAACACTGAGCCATTGTAAGTTCTAAGGCAGTGTCTTACCTCCCAATATTTGCATCGTTCAGGTGCACTGTCATATTTTTCATTCTTCATTCCTGTGCACATAAATATAGTTTTCTCAAAAAATATTCTACATTTGATGAAGTTCTTCAAGGAACAGAGCACATTGCAAAAATAAGTTTTCCTCTTTCCATTTCTTTTTATATATCTCAATTTAAACATTATTTTTAATGGATACCCATATTCTGTACATTAAACAGTATATTTATTATCCTCTACCAGCTTGAACATTTAATAAATTTTCTTAATGAAAAACTTGGCAAGAATTGAACCTGTATCCCTCAGGGCAGTGAGGGGCACTGTTTAGCTCAGCTCAACTTACCACTTAACTACAAAGGAACAGATGATTAGGCAAAGCCAATTTCATACTTTTAATCAAAATTTATCCTATCATAAATTTTTCAAAGTTTTTTCATATCTGCATATAGTTTTGTATCCAAACATATATATATATATATATATATATATATATATATATGTGTGTGTGTGTGTGTGTGTGTTGTAATCTAGGGAAGGTTACTAAATAGAATAATCACATGGAGGTTAGTAATGAACGATAATACTTAGGACAAGAACAACACATATAAGATTCACCAGCGGTACGTAGAAGTAGTAGTCAACTGCTACAAGTGAGTCAAGTGAATTGCACAATGAATCTCCAACTGCAGACCAACATACAATATTTACTACTGCATTTATGTGAATGGTGACATACCCATTATCATCCATAGGTATGCTGCATCTTGGTAGTGCCCTTGTGGGTGACAAATTATTCTCCACTCTCCAGCCTCCTGCCCACAAGCAAGATGTGACATGCCTCTCACTGCTCTAACACTACTTCTATGGGAAGTGCTCAGACAAACTACCAAGTCAGATCTTTATGGCAAGAACACGCTATGCAAATTACATAGTAGCAAACCACTCACATCCCCTCCGGATTCCATCACTGAGAAGTAAGTTCCATTTGAACAGCTTCTTCCCACCAACCACTGCCCTGTGGAACTAATTGCCAACAGGATGTTTCCCTGATCACTACAATCTTAATCTGTTCTAGGTTAAGGTTAATCATTTATCTTCCACTCCTATATGCACAAGTGGCCATGTGTCTTGTAAAAAAAAAAGAAAAAATTGGTGTGGTTGCAGAAATTGTCTGAGAGCCAGGACTGGATTCTCCTGCTTGTGTGGCATGGGGAAGAGTCCTGTTGCCAGATATAGGGTCTTCCAGCAGCCATCCTCTTGACCCAGGGTAACACTACCTCCTTAAAGCACTTGATGTAGGTCTCCTTGTTCAGTCTATGGCCCTCACCAACAAATTCGGGAGTTCTTTTCTAATCAGAACAAGTGAGTTTGCCAAGCTGCCATACCTTCATAATCACCATTAGACTCACACAACTTTTTCCGAATCCTCTGCACTGTCCTCTGATTCTCAAACATTCTGAAATGTTCGTATTGGAGCATCCGGTGTGAATGGCAAGCCGTACAGCATACTGTTTCCAAATTTCTAGTGGACCGTATTGTGTCACAGTATTCTTTTTTTCACAAATGGTGGCCAACTAACCCTACTATACTGTGCAGTCGATAAAATCAAAATCAAACAATGTGAACGCACAAAATTAAAAATATAAAATGGCAACAATTTATCTATATATATATAGAGACACTTTTATTGAACTGATCCAGTCTTTCCTATAAAATCATGAGAGTTATCCTGAATGGACACTTATCTACATCCTTTCATACTAACGCAGATGTCCCCTAAAGCGCAACTCTTGGTTCTACTCCATTTTTAATTTTCATTAATGATCTTCCCGATGTCATCAGCTCTCAACTTGGTATTTACACTGACAATGCAACAATTTACTGCTGCCCCAATAGTAAGGGTTATCAGGCTGACAAGATCAAAATGGCAGCTGATGTCCAAAATGACCTCAAGTCCATCGTTAACTGAGGCAAAAGATTAGACTTCTCTCCATCAGTCACCTGAGAGACACCTTACAGCCTTCTAATTGAATGGCTGATGCTATCCTCTTCTCAGGCTCACGTTCTCTGCTGATATGAAGTGGAAAGTCTACATTGAATCTCTTGCTAGGTCAGCTGCTAAGAAAGTTCACTATGTTGGGTGAGACAATTGTACATATCTATGTCTACTATTCATCAATGTTTAAAATATTGCTGCCACATATGGTCCGGTGCCCCTGCTATTTACCTTGAGCTCCTTGATAAGATCCAAAGAAGAATCTCCAATATTATTGGTCCTGATCTGACAGCAAATCTCCAGTCATATGTGTGTGTGTGTGTGTGTGTGTGTGTGTGTGTGTGTGTGTGTGTGTGTGTATATATATTATACACACACACACATGAGAGAAAGAACAGATGAAGTAAAATTCTGCTGTTCATAGCATTTAATGGGCTCAATACAAAGTAGAGCAATATATTATTATTATTATTTTATCATAAGATATAACAATAACATGTTGAAATTGATACCCGATAGTTTACATGTTTCACCACTTGTACCTCTTCAGGCAATAAAATGTAGATAAAATTAAAAATGTGGAACATCTGTATAAGATAAAAATAATACTAACTGGACAGCAATACATAGCAATACTAAATCTGAATAAACAAAATAAGATAATTACTCGTAGAGGGTGGACTGTTATTTACTTATAAATTATGGCCATAAGAAATGGTACCTCTACATAATTTTTAAAAAATTTAACTATATTGTAAGGTAAAAGATAAACTGTGTTGGCAATTTAAAGTTAATTCACTTCTTTGGTTTAGCAGAGTATTTTGTCACCAAGTCAGATAATTTCTAATTTTTCTTGTAAGCATTAGAAGCAAAGTTCATTTAAAGAATTACAAGTTCTAGCCTTTTTAGTATTTTCTATTTTACCATAAAGGTTTTATTAACTTCTTTTTAGTTCCAAAAATATTTAGAAAGGGATGTCATATTTTTGTAAGCATTATTGGTGAAAGATAATATATGTTGATACCACCTAGTTTTAAAAGAATTCTTGGTACACCCAATATAAAATTTCATAACCGTTGGATTTTCTATAGTGGAAATAGTGCTTAGGTAAACAAGATAGTCAGTTCAACATCGGTTTTGCAATGGGCATTCATTAAAATTTCTACAATTGAAACATAACAGTAATTAAGCACAACAACAGCGATTATATGAATAAGAATAGAAACAGGAAAATCATTTGGTACACAACCCAATTTAATCAAATGGTTAGTACTAAGCTAGAGCAGAAAATCCTCAATTTAACTGACAAACATTTCCCCAGAAATAATCCACTCAGTAAAATTTTTAACAGAAATACACTGAAACTAGGTTATATTTGTACAGATAATCTTGAGAAAATTAATAAAAAACATAATAAAATTTTAAACCAATACAGAAATCTGACTAATATTAGCCATTTCAAAGCAACAAACAATGATAATACTAACAAGTGTAATTGTAGAAATTCTAATCTATATATGTATAAATTTAAATTATGTAACTGTCAGTTTTTCAATCAGCACCTGAAAATTGCATTGTGTATGAAACTCAGATTCAAAAAACAATTCCCCCACCTCACTGGTAGCAATACTCTGAGTTTCCTGCACAATGCAATCTTCAGTTGCTTATTGAAAAACTGATGATTATTTAATTTAAATTTTGATATATACACCAGACTATTGTAATAGTGGAGCAGTCCATATTATTTATGGGGTATATATATATATATATATATGTAAGCACACTCCTATATATATATATATATATATATATATATATATATATATATATATATATATATATATAAGCACACTCTGTGTGTGTGTGTGTGTGTGTGTGTATATATATATATATATATATGATAAGATTATTTTGTAATCCATATGGATAATTACAAAGATGATATAGATTCAGAGAGAGCTCAATGTAAGAACAGAGCAAATGATAATTAAAAAAAGTGGAGACTTTTGAAGTCCATGGTAATATTTTATTTCGTGAAACCAATATCTATTCAATTAACTCTAACCATATTAATCTTTTATATTACAATCAAATGCATTATAATTATAAACAGGATGAAAATATCCTAAAAAGCTAATAAATATTACTATATCCACCACAGATCCTAGTAAAATAATATTATATATGATACTAAATTGAATAGATCCAATTTGAAAATTCTTGTTGAAAATACATCTATACTTTTTCATGAAAATAAACTAAAAATATCTTGAAGCTATCTATATTAAAAATTGAAACCAACCCTTAATAAAATTATGAACACTGCACAAATATTTTAAAATGTTTACAGTAGATAGTCTAAAATACCTAGGTTTTAACTAATAGTTTGAAATAGTTTTTTAAAATATTTAGACATTTCAATAACTTAGTTATCTCCCTTGACACTTACATCATAAAATTTAAAAACTATACAGTACATAACCTTAGTGTTTTTCACAAGTAAAAATTTAATTTTCAGATCAATACAATAATTTTGTTAGAGAAAAATGATGAACACAATTTTTTGTTTTAGAAAAAACAAGACCCTGATGATGACATTGTGCTAATGTCGAAAGTATTCAGAATAAAATGAATACACATCAACATGTCAATTTTCTTTCTTCCTTTAATAAGGATACTAAGAAACTTGTTCATAATTAGGAGTGGATCCTATTAAAAATAAGTAGACAAAACTTGTCTAAATCATTTAATGAAACATGTCTTAACATATATATATATTACAGAACGGTAGGGTCAGTTGGGCACCATCTGTGAGAAAACGAGCTCCATGATGCAATTCACTTCACCAGAAATTTGGAAACGCCATGCTCTGCTGCTTGGCATTTGCACCGGAAGCTCCAATATGAACATTTCCGAGTGTTTGAGTGTCAATCTGAGGACAGTGCAGAGGATTCAGAAAGAGTTGGATGAGTTTAATGGTGATTACGAAGGTACAGCAGCTTGGAAAACTCATTCTGATAAGAAAAGAACTCCAGAATTTGTTGGTGAGGGACATAGACTCATCATGGAGGCCTACATCAAGTGTCTTGAGGAGGTAGTGCTACCCTGGGTCAAGAGAATGGCTGCTGAAAGACCCTAGGTCTGGCAACAGAAGAAGCCAGTCTCAGAGAATTTCTGCAACCACATCACCCCTTACATCTGGCCACCTAACTCCCTTAACTGCAACCCCCTTGATTATTATATGTGAGGCACAGTTGAGTGAGAGATCAACAAATCTCCTTGTAAGACCAAAGATGAACTGAAGGCAAGGATTATGGCAGAATTCACCAACTTAGACAAGGAGACCATCCAGAAGAGTTGCAGGAGATTCTCAAGTCGTCTGGAGGCTGTGGTTGAAGCCAATGGTGATTTTATTGAACAAATTTACTCTTTAGTATTCAAAGATATTTTTGTATAATTATTCTATTAAAATGAGATGTCAGTATTATTTTCATTTTTGCATAATTTAGATGACAATTTATCCATTGCATCCTCTGTGTGTGTGTATATATATATATATATATATATATATATATATATACAGGGTGTTCCAAAATGTTTGACCCCATTTCGTAGGCCAATAATTTTGACAATTTTCGTTGGAATGACCTCAAATTTTCACAGCTTGTGCAGAAACGTTTCAAGTTTTTGTGTGTAACGTTTGGCATTTCTATCTTTTCAGGTTAAGAAATACTGTTCACTTCAAAAGAAAAGGCATTTTGCGTGTAATGTGTTTTGTGCAATATCCAAGAAAAAAGTTTATAGGCCATTTTTCTTCGAAGGAAATGTGAACGGAGATGTTTATCTTCAAATGCTTCAAAATCGGCTAATTGATCAACTCATAGAAAATGAAGACGAAAGTTTCATTTTTCAGCAGGGTGGGGTTCCACCTCACTGGAAGCTCACTGTACGAGCCTATCTCAATGAGGTTCTGCCAGAGAGATGGATCGGTTGAGGTAGTGCAGAAGACGATTTGCTTCTGAAATGGCCACCACGATCACCCGACCTTTCTCCGTGTGATTTTTTCCTCTGTGGTTATGTGAAAGGACTAGTCTTCGTACCTCCTCTTCCAGCTAACATTAAAGAACTGAAACAGAGAATTACAGCTGCACTGGAAACTGTTACCGAAGACATGCTGCAGCGAGTTTGGCACGAGCTCGATTACTGACTCGACGTGTGCAGAGTCACAGGCGGTGCTCATATTGAACATTTATGAAAATCTGTCATAGAACCAACAAATATGTGTACTTTTCTTTGTAAATTTACCCAATAAAACTTATGACCTTCAACATAAAGTGTATTTAGTTTCATTAAGATCCATCAAGTAGTTTCCGAGATATGGGCATTTAGAATGGGGTCAACCATTTTGGAACACCCTGTATATATATATATATATATATATATATATATATATATATATATATTATATAAAAGGTTAATATAAAGAGTTGAAAGTGATCAGGAAAAGTAGTATTCAAAAGTGCTCAATACACGTGTGAAAAAATAAAAAATAACATGTAAGCTTTTAACTTTAAAAATCAGGAGGTCAGCTGAATACATGACCTTGGTTTTGACCTTGATTTTTTATCAGTCAGTTGATAAAAATTGCTCAACAAGACTATAAGGTCAAAACCAAGGTCATGTATTCAACTGACCTCCTGATTTTTCAAGTATATATATATATATATATATATATATATATATATATATATATACGTATGTATGTATGTGTGTGTATATATATATATATATATATATATATATATATATATATGTATGTATGTATGTATGTATATGTGTGCATATACAGGTATGTATGTATTTTATATATTATAGATAGATATATCATTTATGAAGAACTTCAGAAGAACTTTGATATTTTTATATAAATTTTTCTTCCAAATGGACTATTCTTCTGGTTCCAGGGGGATTTTGAATGAAAACTGTCCAATGACTTCTGAAAAAGGAAATGAAAAATTGCTCTCTTGAAACACCAGTATGTGTGTGTGTGTGTCAATATTTCATTTTTTCATTGATTTGATTAAAAATAACAAACCACCACCAGGAAGATTGCTGAAAACAATCACAAAAATTCAGACAATATCTATACTCAGAGGACCTAAACAGACACTTTCAGATAGACAAACAAGAAAAGTTAACTCAAAACGAAAAAAAAAGTATGTCATTTTTAATGAGATTATATATATATATATATATATATATATATATGTATCTCTTACATTGACACAGGGAGCTCCGTAAAAGTACAATGCTATATATATATATATATATATATAGTATACAAATAAATATAATAAATATAGTATTTTAGATCTTTATAAATAAAAATATAAATATGACAATCATATTTGAAGCCCCTTTTAGACAATCCCAATGTATTTTATAAAAAATAAATAAAAATACCAATGTATTGTAGTGTATTTTATGTATGCCCTTAAAAATAAATTATATATATATATATATATATATATATATATATATATATATATATATATATTATATATATATATATATATATATATGAGGAGGCCAATATCGACAGGCAGAAATTACAAACCCGCACCTGACCCTTAACCTATACTTACATTTTGACAATCTTAAATTAGACTTGTATCCTGATTCATCAAAAAAGGCAACACCTTTTAAAACTTTGTAATCCCTTTCCCCGTCAACTTAAACTATATAATACTATTTATCTTAAAAAAAGTAAATCATTTTTTTTCAAAAGTTATTCAACATCGTTTGAGAATGGAACAAAAACTTTAATTTTATGTTTAATTTAAACTTTAGCTTTTACTTCTGAAACATGGTAATTTCTATGTCGCAATGAATACATATTTTTAAATAATAATATTATAATACCTATATATATATTTTGCAGGTTTGGTTGAAAACCAAGAAAAGTTTATTGTTTAATATTTTTTTATTTTGTTTTAATACAGGTTGGAGTATTTTCCTGGTTTACAGGGAGAATTTTTGAATGCAGAATAGGCTGCATCAGGAGATGTTTTGCCCAACACCACAAGTATCCACAAAACCAAAACATTAACATGAAAACTTGAGTTACTTGTTCAGAAATATCTAAACTGTCAGCTGTATACAAACACTTTCTAAGATCAATGATTAAAAATGCCTTTGAGAGAATGAATGTCTTACCAAGGACCATCTGTCGTCAAAGCTTGGGAACTTACACTACAGAAGCACAAACAAAGAACTGTACTAGATAACGGAACCCACATAACTTGAGGACTTTCAACAGCAGCAACAACAAAAATGGATATCACAATGAGAAAATAATGATATAATCAAGATACTGACATTCCACATTACTTAAAACAAAAGCTTAGGAAGGAAGCTTCCATCAATATAGGAAAGTGGGTTAACAGTTATTGGACTTGTGAAATCTATTTTCCTGAAAGATTTTGTAAATTTTTAACTGATGGTAGCACTGGCTGCTCAGTCAATGAATGCCAAATGTTTCCCTATAAGATTGATGGATTGATTCAGTTTCTATTCTAACACTTTCGCCCCAGCCCCTCAACCTCCGACATCTTACTCTCTGGGTTGAGGTGTCTACTTAACCAAACTTAAGGGAGTGGTTCTAGGTCCCCTGAGCATCCGTAGATCATTCGACCGGCCCACTGGTTTAATCCTGCTTCCTGCCCACGTTGTGATTTGTTTGATCCCGTAATCAGAAGTGATGTTCATCCATTCACGGTCGACTGAAGATGTAGACACGGCTGGAGAGTCTGTGCTAAGAAATTTAGAATGCAGCAAAACAAAAATTAATATCTGCAGAAAGCCGGACAAACAATTATTCAATGGTTGAATTGTTAATGTCTTTTATATAGCAGAAAGAATACTATAGAAAAGAAATGGGTTACAAAAAAGAAAAGTATTTGACGTAAAACTCATACACTGGATTCTACACAGATAGTCTATTGTGATTAACTTGTTGTTAAATCATCTCAGAACGATATATGACTCTTGCGATAGAGGGATAACATTTCTGTGCGGGGCTTAAAGTTTATAATGGCATTCCTCCTCAGCAGTAGTAACCGTAGTAGTAATATTCATGGTACCAGAAGCAGTGGTACTTATATCAACAGTACATGTTAGCGGAAGCTTTGTTCCAATCTCTGACATCACTTCCTCGAGTCTCCAACTCGACTCTCCACTGTCTCTAGCCCAACTCTTGCCTGGGCTAATTCTCTTCTCCAGTCTCACCAAGAGTTTTCTCCCGTCTCTCCTGTAGCTCTGCGACCTGTAATGGTCGATGTGGGTGCCCATGCACGTGATGGCATGCATGCACCGCCGGCGCCCCGACTGATTTCAGCCTCTCCCGTCTCTCATGTAGCGCCACAACCCATAACGGTTGATGCAGGTGCCCATGTGCATGACGGCACACATGCGCCAATGACACGCCGACCAATCGTGGTCTCTCCTGTCTCTCTCTTCCGTCTGCCACTTTTCCAGCATAACTACGCATTTATATAGAAAAAATGATCCTTTGCCCCACCACCTCGCACACGATCATCACGAGGTTCTGGCTGCTTCAACCAAAATCATGTGAATTCTAAAGGTCCTTCTTGCTTACTCAGCTCTATTCCAAGTTTTAACCGATAAAAATTATTTCGACCATTTCATTGTCTTCTAATGACCCAAATCCAACGGGTACAACTTATGCCCTAGATCAGATTTCCCATCAGTAAACAAAATGCTCTGATCTAATTTCGCTACTCAGATCTACTCCAATTTCAGAAAATATTTTAGATTATAAGAATGATTTTCTTTTTTGTTTTTGAGATAATAATGGTTTTGTTATGCAAGTACTAATTACTAATTAATCCATAGCTGTGGAGAGAAGTAGTGGATTCATACCTATCTCAAGGATATTGGAGATAAGTGTAACTCAACACTCCGATTAACAATTCCAAATCATCATCATTACACCACAAGCACATCAAAGCTTACAGCACCTGGTATATCGAAACAGTCACCCATCTTGGTATTGATCAAGATGGACATTGCTCAATTTCGGTAACCATATGGGATCTGCTGCTTTAATGTGATGTGATTGTAAATATTTCCCTATAAGGAAATGGGTGTTATATATATATATATATATATATATATATATATATATATATATATATATATAACACACACACACACACACACACAGCTACTCACAACCAGGAATTTTTTTTCTCTTCTGATGATGGCCGAAACTAGTTGAGGAACCTAATTGAAATAATAAAACAAAATATTAATATACAACCCAATGTATCTGAAAATTTTAATTTTTTAATTTTTCAATATTTTTTATTGTTCAATATATATATATATATATATATATATATATATATATATATATATATATATAGAGAGAGAGAGAGAGAGAGAGAGAGAGAAGAAGTATGACAAAGTGATGTTTTTTGTCATTTAAGACTTTATCATAGTCGTAAAGGATGAAACATATCACACAAAAACCTTTTCTACTTTGTCATACTTCTTTCTCTTAGATCTGTTCTTGACATATAAAAGATTTATATATCGTTATCCCATATATAAAGGATGAAAAAAAAGAGAGATACAAAGAGTGGGTGAATATAGAAAAAAAAAAGAAAGTAATTCTTCACTGTAAGTAAGTATTTGGAAGAAAAAAAAAATTAAATTTAGCCTTGCCTTACAGTCTTTCCTATTCATGCTGTGAATTTAATATTAAATTTCTCCAGGACAATGCCAGGTGACTTATCTTCTGGAATTATATATGCCCCCCTCCCCACCTGCATTGCACACACACACATACATTGAAGAAGAGAGATTTAAATAAAAGTCTAGAAATACTCAGAAATATTCCAAAAAGAAGCTTTTTTTTTCAGTTATTATCATTTATCTTTTTAAATTAATAAAACCAGAAGCCAAAAGTTAAGTTGCTTAGAATAAACCTAAGTACAAAGATATGTGTGTTTGTGTGTGTGATATGTCAGTATATATATATATATATATATATATATATATTGCAGGTTCAAGTATAGATATTTTTACTTCTGAGACATAAGAATGGTAGCTGTTCTTATTGAAAATAGCAAAGGGATTCATCTTTGGCTACAGATCCAGTGCTTTCCAGCATTCTGTTTAAAAAATATAAAAGCATATATTCTTTAAGAAAAAAATCACTCATGCCCTAAGAATTGAAGTCAATACTTACATAAAAGGAGAAAATATATAATATGAAAGATAATAGAACTACTCTGGTTCATGTGTCAGTCATCAATACAATGTAGTCTGGTACAGTCATAAATACAATATAGCCATAAATAAAATAAAGACCAATATAGGTATAAATAAAATATAGTCTGATATAGCTATAAATAGAATACTGTCCAATATAGTCATAAATAGAATATAGTCCAATATTGGTACAAATAAAATATAGAATATAATCAAATATAGCCATAAATAACATATAGTCCAATATAGTCATAAATAAAATATAATCCAATATAGTCATAAATAGAATATGAATGTCTTTACTATCTGTCTGTATTTCTGCAATGAGGCATTGTAATTATTTACCCTATTTCTGGACTGTTATCCTCATCTTTGTTGTCTATCAGTAGTCAGGGACAGACTGGCCTCAGACTCATCCCTAGGAGAATAGACCAGTATACCAATAGATAACCTGACGGAGATGTTGACTTTCTGTACACAAGCAACAAACTTCAAAATTAGATCAGACATATATCAACAGGATGAAGGCTTAGCAATGGGCTTGCCATTATTACCAGCAATGGCAAACATATACATGGAATACTTTAAAGAAATGGTATTAGAATCCACATCACTAAAGCCAACTCTATGGCTGAGATATGTAGATGACACCTTCATACTCTGGCCACACTAGAAAGAGGTCCAGCTACTACTGGGCCACGTGAACTCAATAAAGTCATCGATACAGTTAACAATGGAGAGAAAATGATAACAAACTAGCATTCCTGGATGTACAAGTACCACAAACAGAGCATAGGTTCAAGACATCTGTATACTGCAAACCAACATTCACCAGACAATACCTCAACTTTAAATCCCTAGGAGAATGGACCAGTATACCAATAGATAACCTGATAACTCCTACCACCCATAAAGTGTAAAGAAAGAGATTGACTGATGCTTACAACATTGAGCAAATGTCATAAGTGGTGACCAAGAGACATATGAAAAAAAAATGGTCAATATAAGCAGTGCCCTACAATGTAACAACTACCCCCCTGGGTACATGGCAGCAGCTCTGACAAAATGAAGTAGTGGGTATACATGGATAACAACACTCAGAAAACAGCTTCCATCTGCCTAGCCTATGTGAAGGGGTTATTTGAAAAAATACAAAAGATCTGTAGTCCATATAACATCAGGATGACCTTCAAAAGTGGCTCAACACTTTGCAGACACCTCTTCTGAGTAAGACACCCCCCCATAGAGGAAAATATGACTAAGGACTGTGGGTACACCATCCTGTGCAGCTGTGGTAAAAAATATAAAGGAAAAACAGGCTACCCCCTTAAGATAAGACTGCAAGAACATTGTAAAGACACAACACGAGGGGAAATTGAAAAATCAGGCATAGCTGACCACATGTGGAGGGAAAGGGGAGATCACTACAGCCTGTGGGATGAGGTTGTAATAACAGAGAGAACATCACTGGAAAATACAAAAACTGAAGGAATCAGCACATATGCTAGGCCACAAAAATCTCTGAAGCTGGCCAAGCATAGAAATGAATACAATATGGGAACCAGTAATAAGGAGTGCTAGAGAAAAGCAATAATAACAAGATATTTGCAATATGAATTCTGGTAAAAAGAAAAAATACTGAGACATTAGTAGTTGTGAGTTCAATAAATGGCTATTGCAAAAACTTGAGTTGAGTCAAAGGGAGATAGCTGAGACATCCAGAAGAGACATGGCATGTGGAACTAGAACAATCTACTCCAATGGATGAAATAAAGGGTTTGGTTCAAAATTCCAATCACCTGGAGAAAGCCGGAGTGTACAACGGTCGAAATGTTGTGAATATGGCAATAAAGATGAGGACAACAGTCTGAACAATGTAAAGATATACAAACAAATAAATGAACATGAATGAGAATATATAGATATACACTTACATACATATATAAGCAAACTCATCAGTTATTACAAAAAAACTAAAAATCTCTAACATGAACATGACCAATGATACAAAAAAATATAAAAACTATAACAAACCAATGTTGTTTATGAATTTGCTTACCCACTTGGAGAATATTTTTATAATTAAAAAAAAACATATATATTGGTTTTAGAACCACTACATTATCATGCCATTTATCTCCTAATAATTCAATTAAATCACATATAACCAACCAAAACAACAAATAAAAATACAAATATTCTTACCAATAACGCAAAAATATTATATCATATAAACTGTAAAAAAAAAAATAACTAAAGATACTAAAACATTAAGTATAAAATACAAACAACTATGAAATACATGCACCATACATATATGCACTGGTGGGAAATAAGTTTACAACACCTTGAAAATGTGTTTCAACTTGTTCAAGATTAAATGTACAGGTATGTCATACATGGATAGATGTCCCTACATGTGTTTCCAGTGGATGACCCTGAAGCCACATTATGCTTTGTTCTCAGTCATACTCTGGCTGGTTTGTATTACCATTGATGATAGACGGTGACAATTATAGTGGTCTTTGTTCTCTCTCCTTAAAATGAATCTCATGGAAAGCACAACAAAAAGAAATACAAATAAACCAGTAAACAAAAAAACACCCAGCCCCCCTCAACCTCTTTTTCTCTAATATTTGATGTATCCGTTCCAACTTCTGCAGTGTAGAATCTTTTCTCTTGGAATGGTCACCTGATATCTTTGACCTTTGTGAAACCAACTTGAATTGTTCCATTTGCTACCAATGAATTCTTGGTTCCAGGCTATCTTTCCCTTTGCCGAAAAGATTCCAGCATTCACATGCATGGCCTTGGGTTTAGATCAGGAATAATCTTCTGACGGCCAGGGAATTGTCTCTTGAGGTCACTGACTACTCTTTCATGTGCTTCTGTCTTGTGCTACTGTCAGCTATCACTTTTTCCTTTATCATTCCCCGTCTTCCCAAGATTTCAGTATATTGGACACAATCACTGACAGTATAGAAAGGCAATTTCTCTCCATCCATCTGTGAACATTTTTGTCTTCGGTGACTTTAATGCTTACCATGTTATGTGGCTGACATATTGTAAAGGTATTGATGTTGGTATTCAGACATTAAATTTTTCCATTGCTTGATCTTTTACTCAAATCATAGACTTCCTTACTCATTTCCCTAACAAAACTGAGCAACAGATATCTCTACTTGATTTATTTTTTACCTCCTCTCCTCACCCTTGCTGAGCTTTGCAACACTGCCCTCTCGGTAACTCGGACCACTCTGTGGCACCCACTGATATTCTGTTTGAGTCATCCACTAAGCAGGAATGCCCAATCCATAAGACCTTTTTCCATTGCTAGCATGCTGACTGGGACTCACTTCGTAATTTTCTTTGTGACACCCCTTAGAATGACATCTTTAACCTCCCAATTGAAAATTGTGTCACTAAGGTTTCTTCCCGAGTCAAAACAATCATGGAAGCTTTCATCCCCTCCCAGGAATACCAGGTGAAACTGCAATCCTCTCCATGGTTCCCACCAGCATGCTCAGCCACTGTAACACACAGGAACCACTATTTCCAACTATACCAGCATGACAGTTCTTGTCACAACAGGTGATTCTTTCTCATTGTTCATAACTAAATGTAAACGAGTCCTTGAAGTTCCTGTTTGCTGAGTGAATGTAGTAACACACAGCCTCTAAAATCTTTGGCTCTCATGATTACTGACAGCTCCGTAATAGGATATAAATAAGTGCAAAGGTCTCTATTCTTCCCCTCTTCAATTGATTTAAGGTGTTATCATCCTCTGCTTATAAAGCTGAATGTTTTGCCTGTAAATTCTCCTCAAACTCTACCCTTGACTCATCTGAAGTATCCCTTCCTAACTTAGAACTGATTCTCTGTTGAATGATATGCATATCTGTTCCTAATTCTTCCATGTTTCTGCTATCATCTCTAACCTAGATCTACACAAAGCATGTGAATCTGATGGTATCCCTGTAATAGTCATTAAGAAGTGTGTTCCTGAACTGGCCCCTGTTCTCTCTAAACTATATAATAAATGCCTCACTGACTCCTGCTTTCCCACCTGTTGGAAGTCATCATCTGCTGTTACAGTTTTTAAGAACTCTGGAGAACCGTCTGACCCTTTCAAGCTATCGGCCTATTAGCTTTCTAGCTCTTTTTGGGAAACTTCAACATTTCTCATCACTGGGCCTTTTCTCAGACAAACAATATGGCTTTCATTTCTCCAGGTCAACTGCTGATGTACTGGCAATAATTGCAGAAAATGTATATCATGATCTAGATAAAAATGGTGATGCCCAGGCTGTAGCTTTGAGCATCTTGAAAGCCTTTGATGAGGTTTGGCATAGAGGTCTCCTCCACAAGATAAAAAGTTATGGTATCTCCGGACACATTTTTTAACTAATCCAGTCTTTCCTATCAAATAGAAAAATGAAAGTTATCCTGAATAGCCACTCATTTACATCATTTCATATAAATGTGGATGTCCCTCAGGGCTCTATCCTTGGTTCTACTCTGTTTTTAATTTTCATTAATGACCTTCCTGATGACATCAGCTCTCAATTTGGTATCTACACTGATAACACAACAATTTACTGCAGCCTCGATAGCAAGGGTTATCAGTCTGACAAGATTAAAATGGCAGCTGATGTCTAAAAACAACCTCTATTCCATCATTAACTGAGGCAAAACATGGCTTGTTAAGTTTAGCATCTCCAAAACTAAACTTCTTACCATTAATCATCTGAGAGACTCCTATCTGCCTTCCATCAGCATGGCTGATGCTAACCTCCAAGAAAGTGACTTGTTGCACCTTCTTGGGCTAACATCCTCAGCTGACATGGGGTGGAAAGACTATATTGAATCCATTGCTAAGTCAGCTGCCATGAAAGTTTGCTCACTGTGTTGTGTGTGACAATTTTTCTCTCCAGAATCTATCTTACATATCTATAAGTCTACCATTCATCCATGCTCAGAATATTACTGCCACATATGGTCTGGTGCCCCTGTTATTTACTTAAAGTTCCTTGATAAGATCCAAAGAAGAATCAGCAATATTACTGGTCCTGATCTAGAGGCTCGGTTTCAGTTACTTTCCCACTGCTGTAAGGTTGCCTCTCTGAATTTAAGTGCAGTACTAGACTGGTGTTGAGATCCCATCAATTGACAGTTGAGCTGGCTAGATGCAGCCATAAGTTCTATGCTAACAGTTTCTTTTCTCGCACTTCTTGCTTGTGGAACTCCCTTCCTGATCCATGCTTTGCTGGCCAACTTTAATCTGCAAAAATTTAAATGCAATGTCAATTGCTATCTACTGTTATCCTGATTACTCTTTTCCTTTTTCACTCATTATTAATGTTTCTCTCCCTAATTCCTCCACATCCTGTAACCCTTTGTGCTTTAGTAGCTTTACTACCTTACATGGGGTGATACTGATTAACAAAAAAAAGTAGCTGAATCAGAATAAATGATCACATCTATAAATCCATACACTCAGAGATTCCAAAATAAGGTTCGTATCAACACTAAAAAGTATGAAAAAATTTGAACAGAGATCACAAAAACAATCAAAAATGAAATTGACAAGGACCAGAAAAACAGATTTCAGGATTCTGTCTATATTTCTGAGATGAGGTATTATGTACAGTATTTACATTAGTCGGACTATTGTCCTCATCTTTGTCGCCATATTTGACACAACGTTTCGGCCGTTGTACGCTCCGGCCTTCTTCAGGTGGTTGGAATTTCGAACTGAACCCTTTATTTCGATCACTGGGGTAGACTGTTCTAGTTCCACGAGCCATGTTTGATGGATGTCAGTTATCAGTTATCTCCTGGTAATTTTCCCTCTGAAAGTTCTCCACTGCCTGAACCGGGTATTGAACTCACACTCTTTGGGTCTGTCACTGGATCTAACCAACACCTTTATCCACTGTACCATGTTCAATACCCGGAAATTGAAAGGTTAAGCAAAATGGATTAACCAGCAAAACCAAACTAACATGATTAAATAAACATCACAATGACAAATGTATTAGATTGGCATAGAAATACATAAAAACTGGTTTCTTAATCATTTTTAGTGATGAATTTAGAGCTACATTTGCTGGACCTGATGCCTTGTCTAGAGGTTTGATCTTTCATGTAAATAGTGAACCAACATAACTTAGAGGGCAACAGAGAGGAAGTGGAGTAATGGCTTGCGCAATGACTGTAAGCAGTAAAATTATAGGCCCCCCCTTCAAGATAAATTTAGAAAATAGTTATAAATTTTTGGATGTTTTTTTTCATGGTGCAGTTCACAAGAAAAAAGCTTTCAGCTAAAGTGTAGTCTAAACACGCATTTAATTGAACAAAAGGAGCACACGTCTGCTTCCGTGATATTATACCTGCTTGCACTCAACTCTTTCACCAAGATGAACCTTATCACAGAATGCGTAACTAACTAAAGCTTAGACACAGATGGTGTAATGGTTTTCTGAAAAACTTTTAAAATTCTGTTAGAATAAATAACATTATGCCCACTCTCTCTGCTTACCATCTCCTCCTATAATTTCACACACTCATTCACTGCTCACCTTCTCATCCCCTAATTTGAATCTAATTTTACTTCTGTTCACCTTTTTGTCCTGTAACTTTTCTCTCTCTCTCTGCTTACATTCTAATCATCTAATTTTACTCCCTCTCTGCTTACATTCTAATCATCTAATTTTACTCCCTCTGCTTACATTCTAATCTTCTAATTTTACTCCCTCTGCTTACATTCTAATCTTCTAATTTTACTCCCTCTGCTTACATTCTAATCTTCTAATTTTACTCCCTCTGCTTACATTCTAATCTTCTAATTTTACTCCCTCTCTCTCTGCTTACATTCTAATCATCTAATTTTACTCCCTCTGCTTACATTCTAATCTTCTAATTTTACTCCCTCTGCTTACATTCTAATCTTCTAATTTTACTCCCTCTCTCTCTGCTTACATTCTAATCATCTAATTTTACTCCCTCTGCTTACATTCTAATCTTCTAATTTTACTCCCTCCCTCTCTGCTTACATTCTAATCATCTAATTTTACTCCCTCTGCTTACATTCTAATCTTCTAATTTTACTCCCTCTGCTTACATTCTAATCATCTAATTTTACTCCCTCTGCTTACATTCTAATCTTCTAATTTTACTCCCTCTCTCTCTGCTTACATTCTAATCATCTAATTTTACTCCCTCTGCTTACATTCTAATCTTCTAATTTTACTCCCTCCCTCTCTGCTTACATTCTAATCATCTAATTTTACTCCCTCTGCTTACATTCTAATCTTCTAATTTTACTCCCTCTGCTTACATTCTAATCTTCTAATTTTATTCCCTCTGCTTACATTCTAATCTTCTAATTTTACTCCCTCTGCTTACATTCTAATCTTCTAATTTTACTCCCTCTCTCTCTCTGCTTACATTCTAATCATCTAATTTTACTCCCTCTGCTTACATTCTAATCATCTAATTTTACTCCCTCTGCTTACATTCTAATCTTCTAATTTTACTCCCTCTGCTTACATTCTAATCTTCTAATTTTACTCCCTCTGCTTACATTCTAATCTTCTAATTTTATTCCCTCTCTCTCTGCTGACATTCTAATCATCTAATTTTACTCCCCCTCTCTCTGCTGACATTCTAATCTTCTAATTTTACTCTCTGCTTACCTAGTCATCCCCTAATTTACATGCTTATTTTTTGCATCCTGTAATTTTACGCTCTCTTTCTCTCTGCTCATCTTTCTCATCTTCTAATTTTACTCTGTTTACCTTCTCATCCCCTAATTTTACACTCTCTTTCTTGGCTTATATTCTCATCTTCTGAATTTACTCTCTTTTTCTCTGCTTCCCTTCTCATATCCTAATTTTGCTCTATCTTACTTTCTTATCTAATTTTATTATCTCTCTCTCTCTCTCTCTGCTTATCTTCTCATCCTCCAATTTTACTGTCTTTATCTCTCCTTAACTTCTCATCCACTAATTTTACTATCTCTCTGCTTTCCTTCTCATCCTCTAAGTTTACTCTCTCCCACTCTTTACTTACTTATTCATCTTCTAATTTTACACTCTCTCTTCTTACCTACATCTCCTCTAATTTTACACTCTCTCTTCTTACCTACCTCTCCTCAAATTTTACTCTCTCTCTATGCTGACCTTCTCATCTCCTAATTTTACACTCTTTCTCTGCTTATCTTCTAATATTACATCTCATTCCCCTCTCATCCTCTCTCTAATTTTCCTTTCTATTTATCATATTGTAAGTGGGTACATCAATAAGTCAATAACCCAATGATTGAAAAAGGCATTTACTTCATACAACAAATATTTTTAGCATAATCTACATCCATGTGAATTCTTTTAATTCAGTGTAAAAGATTTTGTATATAGATCAAACATTATACAGTGAAATTTCCAGACAGCAATTTCATCTAATAAATATGTCCAGCTACACAAAATTGTCCCATTGGCAATGTGGTCATTAAAGTTTCTATAAACATTTAAAATTTAAGTCACATTAACTTTAACATATTTCTTTAGGTCATTAATACTAAAGTGAGTTATATTTGTACTTGTGTTTTGTGCCAGACTACTTATATATATATATATATATATATATATATATATATATGTATATGTGTGTGTGTGTGTGTGTGTGTGTGTGTGTGTGTGTGTATTTAGGCAGCATATTTTCATTCAAACAGGTTTGGTTAAATAATTTAGACATACTATGTCTGTTCATTTTCGTTTTAATCCTTTCCAGTCCACGAAACTTGTTGTAGCTGCAGAAAATTGATTAAGAAAAATACCAAAATATTCTTTCATATAATTTTTATTATCCCAAGTACTTTCAGTCTCATCTGAGACCATCTTCAAAGGGTTAATTTGTCTGTGTATGTGTATACGTATTTCTGTAAATTCAAAATATTTTTACTGTTCATTTTACTGCGTTATTATCATTCTATATCAGTTTCAAATTCACAAGTTTTTTTCCTCTATGCAAGGGAGGCAACTTTTTATTTCCCTATTA
This sequence comes from Acanthosepion esculentum, assembly GCA_964036315.1. Classification (NCBI taxonomy): domain Eukaryota; kingdom Metazoa; phylum Mollusca; class Cephalopoda; order Sepiida; family Sepiidae; genus Acanthosepion; species Acanthosepion esculentum. The sequence continues at coordinate 56,787,079 of OZ038506.1, forward strand.
TGATATATATATATATATATATATATATATATATATATATATATATATATATATATATATATATATATATATAAAACTTTGCTGCTACAAACATTTAAGAACTTTATTGCTATATTCATAGTTGACTATTTTTGCTTTAATTCTCTTATATAGAAGGGTTCTAGAAAATAAAAATAATAAATAAATAATGGGCCTTGTATAGGATGAACCTTACTGTAAAAAAAAAATTAAATTAGGTTTATATAAACACACAGTGACTGACAGTGACAAAATCCTCCCGAAGAGTCTTGCTATATTAGCTTTAATAGCCACTGTTTACAAACCCACGCTTCATTCCCACAGAGCTCAACCGAAATTAATTTTTCAGGAGCCAATATATATATTTCTTTTTTTTTACAGTAAGGTTACTCCTTATATATATATATATATATATATATATATATATATATATATATATATATATTTAATTGCAGTGCTTGATATGAAGTTTTGTTTAGTTTTACTGCTTTTATGTTTATATGCATATGTCTTCCTTTTACATTTATCCCTTATTTTATATTTTTATTGACTGTGCATCTGTTTGGATCAATTTTGCATGAATATGCATCTCTGCAGTTATGTGCTATTATATGTATATGCATATATCTCGGCGAACATTTATCTTAATCAGTGAATGGTATTTCAGTATTTAAATCCAAAGGTGTACTGGGAAAGCAAAAGATGCTGTGCAAAAACTAAGTATTAAGAAACAGAAAAACGTTGTTAGAAACAAAGAAAAGAATACTGATACTACTATAAAGCATTGAATGCTGGACAATCTCCTTGCAAATAAAGAAAAACTTGAAGCAACAGAAATGTGGTTCTACAGAAGGATATTGAGAATATCATAGACCAAATATGTGAACGACGACAAAGGTTTATAGAAAATGGAAACAAAAAGGAAACTTATGCTTAACATCAGGAAGAGGCGATTGAAATTTCCAGGGCACATAGTGAGGAAAGAGGGCTTGAGAAATTTGATACACACAGAGCAGACTGAAGGCAAGAGGGCTAGAGGAAAACAATAACCTACTTAGTGAGCTTGAAAGAGCTATAAAATACAGGAAATTGTAGAGGGCCTTGAAGGAACACAGCACATAGATGTTAATAAATATATATTTTATGATATTTATATAGCCACTATTAATGTTAAGATTGAATATGAGTAGTATTAAATTCATCAGTTTCTTTTGTATGTCTATGTATGCATCCTATTTGTGGATGCATGAATATCTATTAATGTGTCTGCGTTCATATCTCATGTGGCTATCTATATATTAGGGAGAAAATAATCCTTATGCCTCAACTCCTAACCCTGCTGACCAAGAATCCTTGGGAAGTTCAGTTGCCAATAACACACCCAATTTGATTCCACATCTACATCAAATTCTGCCCAAGGCAGCTGGAACAACCAAAGAAATTTCTTTGTGCTAAATTTGCCAGACTTTTTAGATATCCTCAGAAATAAACTCCAGTTCTTTGCTTCAGGAATTTTGATGAGACCATTCCATTAAAGATACCTGTCAGGCTAAGACAGATTCATGGAGTACTGGATGAAGAATAATCTCACTTTCAATGGTTTGTAATATCTGAATGCTAACCAGTTCTTTCCATGACACAGATTTTTTCAGATTCATATAAAGAAATGTAAAGTTCCACAATTTAAGAAGCCAAATCACCAGCATGACATTTGATTACCAATAAGTAATTTGAGTAACGAGGAGGCACGATGGAGTAATGGCTCGGAGTAGTGACTTGGATTGAGGAATCAGAGAGCCGAGTTTGAATTCCAGTTGAATCCATTACATTCACTTATGTGCTAATACCCTTAAGGAAGATATGAATCCTCTTCTTCTCCCCCCCCCAGTTATGGGTAAATAGCAGGACAGACCAGGTTCTATAGCCCTGGATGGCAACTGATCTACTGCAGAAAGAAATGGCAACTTACTGCAGGAAAAAAAAAATCAGCCTCGTCAGTCATGTATCAAAAGATACATGATCGCTTAAGTGTGTATCATGCATGGCACATAACTGAACTGAATTTGAGTAACAATAATTGATTGACTATTTTAGAAGCTATTTAAAGCCAGAAAATATTTTTAGAATGTAAGAATTTTTTTATCATAATAATGATTTTACTGATACAATTCCTGTATGTTATTCCATAGCTGGCGAGAAGTGATGGAATCATACCTTTCCCAAGGGTATTTGTGGGTAAATGAATATTATGAACTCGACTAGAACTGGAACTCAGTCCTCCAATTTCCAATTCTGAGCCTTTATCCATTACACCACCTGCACAGCACCTGATATTCCTAAGTAGGTACTAACCAGGCTCAACGTATGAGAACCAGTGCTTCAATGTGATGTAGCCATAAGCCTAACAATAGCTGATTCTATAATGTTTTTTCAATAAGAGATATTTAAACACATGAGTGATTTCATGTCACACTGAAAGGACTGAAATTTACAACATATACACATATTCTGAAGGTGAGATTTCAATGTTTTTATACAATTCATGTGTTGACTATGAATTTTAAATATTTTTACGGTTCCTTCCACTCAGGGCATGGAGTCCAGAAAGAAGATAAAGTGGCCCCCAGCGAACAACAAGGGGGCCTGGCAGGATTTCAACACAGACATTTGCGACATACTCCAGTCAGCTACAAAGGGAGACGTGGATAGTCAGCTGAAGTTCATGACTACAATAATAACTAGCATGGCGTCAGAGAGATTTGGTTTCATCAAGCCCCGTCAGCCAAATACGCCCTACACTGCCAACCGTGGGGCGAAAAGAATTAAAGAATTAAAAGAAATAAGATCCCTTAAGAAGCTTTTTAAAAGGGCAACCATAGAGGAGCGTCAACCCCTTGAAGAGCTGCGAGGGATACTCAGAGGGAAGTTAAAAAACCATATGGCACACTGAGTGGCGTAGGAGGAGAAGAAAAGAAATTTCCTGTCCAACCCTTTTGGCTTCGCAAGAACATTGTTAGGAGATAAACGCAATGGAAAATTGGAGGCAACTCAGGGAGAAATTAACAACTACCTCCGAAATTCCATGAGTGATACTGCAAAAGAGGAAGAACTAGGTATAAATACCAGATTGATTCCTCGGGAGCCACCAGTGTTCCAATTTGACACCTGCTTGCCCACCTGGAAAGAAATGCAAGAAGTTGTGAGAGCAACCAGATCTCTCCAGAACAAAGAGTAATCTGGAGAAGAGGCAGGATCGTAGAGCAGTGGAGATTCGCTGAGGGGGTTTGGATCACGAAGGAAGAGAAATCAAAGTCGCTGGACCAATTTCGCATTATCTCCTTGCTGAACACCGAGAGTAAGATCTTTTTCGGGTTATTGCCAAGACACCTATCGAACTTCATTCTACATGGCTACATTGACACATCGGTGCAGAAAGGCGGAGTCACCGGAATGCCAGGTTGCCTTGAGCATACAGGAGTCTTGACACGGCTCCTAAGAGAAGCTAAGGAAAACAAAATCAAGAGTCTGCCAAGCACTGATAAGGGCCTATATGGATGATTTAACCATGACAATGACATCTGTCACGGGAAGCAGATGGCTATTAAAGGGTCTTGAAGAAAATATGACCTGGGCTAGAATGAAATTCAAACCAGCTAAATCTAGGTCCCTAATCTAGTATTGAAAAGAGGCAAGGTCATGGAGAAAGTTCGATTTTCAGTCACAGGAGCAACAATTTCTACCCTGAGCAAAAAGCCTGTGAAGAGCTTGGGCAAGACTTTCAACTGTAGTCTGAGGAACATGGCCAGCAGACTAAAAAGGATCTTGAGGAGTGACTGACAAAAATCAACAAATCAGGATTGCCAGGACTTTTCAAGGCATGGCTTTTCCAGCATGCAGTATTGCCCCAGATATTGTGGCCATTGCTAGTTTATAATATTCCTATTACCACCATGGAAATGTTAGAGAGAGTGATTAGTAATCGGTTGAGAAGGTGGCTGGGTTTGCCAAGATGCTTAAGTAATGCAGCCCTCTATGGTAACAGCAATGCATTGCGCCTTCCCTTTAGTAGCCTTGTAGAAGAATTTAAAGTCACGAGAACAAGAGAACAGCTGCTGTATGCAGAATCCAAAGATCCAAAAGTGGCAGCAGCTGGAATTCAGACAAGATCTGTCAGGAAATGGAGCACGGAAGGAGAGTTGCGAGTGGCGGAGGAGAGACTTAGGCATAAAGCTATACTGGGGTCAATAGCTAAAGGCAAAGCGGGGTTTGGGTTTTTCACCAGCCTACAAACCAACGTTGCCAAAGGCAAAGAAAGGCGCCAACTCATCCAAGATGAAGTCTGTGCAATCATAGAAGAAGCACAATGCTGCAGAATGGTCGGTCTAAGTCAGCACGGAGCCGGGACGAAATGGGAGAACCTTGATCAGAAAAGAATTACCTGGTCAATGTGCTGGCGATCAGATTTTAGCCAGATTAGATTTCTGATCAAATCAGTATATGATGTTCTACCGAGCCCAACTAACCTGCACATATGGGGGAAGAGCTATACTCCCAGTTGCCAACTATGTGCAAGGAAAGGATCATTACAACACATCCTGAGTAGCTGCCCAAAAGCTTTGGGTGATGGTCGGTACCGATGGTGCCACAACCATGCCCTTAAAGTGATTGCAAATGAGGTGACTAAAGCTATAAGGGCTAATAAGCATCAACCAGGGAAGACGCTGAATCAAATGAACTTCATCAAAGCTGGAGTAAAGGTTCAGAAACAGAGAAAGAGAACAAGTCTGTTATCTTCCGCAAATGATTGGCAGTTGACAGTGGACTTAAAGACCCAGCTGAAGTTCCCCAGACACATAGCCGTAACATCACTTAGACCAGATCTGATATTACACTCCGACAACACGAAGCAGTGTATAATTTGGGAACTGTCGGTGTTGTGGGAAGAGTTTATTATACTGGCTAATGAGAGGAAGAGGTCCAAATACCAAGAACTTGTCGAACAATGTTGTCGCAAGTCATGGAGAATATACTATGATCCAGTAGAAGTTGGTTGCAGAGGCTTTGCAGGTCAGTTGCTGTGTAGAGACCTAGCAAAAATAGGCCTAGTGGGTATAGAGAGGGCGAGAGCATTGAAGGACATTACCAATGCAGTTTTAACTGCTTCCAAGTGGATTTGGCTTAAGAGATCAGTCATGGAAGAACTAAAAAAGTGGGAGGAAAGAAGAAGAGGAGGGAAAAAAAGGGGGAAAAAAAAAGAGAAGGGGAAGAAAAAAAAAGAAGAGGAGAAGGAAAAAAAACAAAAACTCCCAAATATACTTAAGGAAATGGAGGAGAGGGTTTCAATCTATAACGAAATATTGAGGAAATATTAATTCAGAATAGTTAAACTGGGATGGATGGGGGTTGAGAAATGTTAGCGCATGTTGGGGGAGGGTCAAAGGAGGGTTTTTTTTGGTGGGGGTACTGATTACCATTTCTCCATGTTTATTTGCATTTTTTTTTTTTTTTTTTGTCATTTCCAACCCTAATTCTTATGAATGTAAAGTTAGATCGTAGTAATCATAGCTTAATAATTGAGTGGTAATTCTAGTATTAATTCACTAGATTCATTTTGAATAATATTTAACAGAAAGTAAATGTGAATATGTTACTTAATTGAGTAGTTTAGGTTTCCTTAGTTATTTAGTGTTTTTTTTATTTAAATAAGTATTTTTAGTTATTCTTATTTTTCCTTGCTTAGATTAGGCCATCATATTATTTTAATTGATAGATTACAAAACTGATAAGGAATTTCAAATAAACAGTACGAGATAAGTTTGTAATGAACGGTTTCGTAAAATTATTGTAAATGGGAGATAGGTTTTATGTGTGCGTGTCTGTGCATGTATGAATGTATGTGAGAGTACATTTATATGTAGAGGCATGAACGTGCATTACATTTTTCTAATTTTGTTTGATTAAGTGTATAGGGTTAGACTTAAAGATTTTTATATAATAGTAAGAATAATGATTATATTTTTTTATGAAAAGTAATGTAAGTGGTAAGGTTTAGTTATCGAATTAGTATTTAAAACATAAAACATTGGATTGAACTTTACAAGAACAAGTCCAGCTTACCTCATTATGAATTCCAGGAAAATAGCACGAATCAAAACCGGATGAAGTAAAAGACAAGATTATATAGGAGGGAAGGGGGGAAAATCCTTTATTTCATTGGCTGATGTTGACTGACATATGTCGATAAGAATGGTCGGAATCTTAGCCATATCTGAATTTTATTTGCAATGTCGAGATGCATAGCACGACATTATCGAGGAGGCGGTCTGACCCTTTTGGAATCAGGTTGGGGTTGCTGTTTGAGCCGATATGATACAAAACCTGAAATCGGCAATGAAGACAGTGCATCACTGAATACCATCCTTGGTGCATCTGAAATGTATTACTCTACTAGAGGAAAATAAGACACGTTTTTACCATCTGATAGTTTTATTTTTTTTATTTCCAGAAAGTGAAAAATTCTGTTTTTATATTGATTTGTTTTTTTATGGCTTCTCAATCATTTACAGGTTATTTAAAGCCAGAAAATATTTTTAGTTTGTGTTATAGTGAAAGACACCTAGTCTATAGGTAATAGACTCTCCTATCTATTATAAGTAGGAGTCAGTAGTAGTCGAGGGAAGGAGTAGTGTTCAGCGACCACAACTCGATTACTCTGCGTAACACTTTATTACAAGTTCCTAACGTTTCTGTACGTTTAACCCATTTAGGACGCATTTAGTCCGAATACAGTTTCCACTGTGGAAATAACTCCACAACAGTTTGTAAGCAGTTTTTGAAGATAATAATGATTTACTGATACATGTCCTACTAATTAACCCATAGCTGAGCAGAGGGTAGGTGGATTCATACCTTTCTCAATATAACAAACCTGACTGGAATTGGAACTCAGTTTTCCAATTTCCAATTCCAAGCTGTTATCCATTACACTACCTGCACTTCCAAGCTTATGGCACCTGGCACTCCCAGAACTATTCTGTACAAACAGTAAAAAAGAAACGTGCCATTTATGGAGATGGTGCCATAGCCGAGAATAATGTTCAGAGGTGGTTCAAAAGTGGAAATTTTGATCTGGAAAACCAAGAACATTCAATCTGGCCTGCAATTATTAATGATGACCAAATCAAAATACTGATTAAAAATAATCCAGCTCATGTGAGAAGGGACACTGCAGAGACACTCCACATGTCTTACATAAGTGTTGTAAGGCATTTGAAAACACTTTGATGCAGGAATTGCTACAATGATTGTATTGTAATGTTGTCAGACAAAATGTGATTCATGTCAAGCACCTGAACACTTTATTTTTATTTAACTGTTGTAAAGTTGTCTTTGTTCAAAATAGCCAAGAATTAAGAAGGCCTTAGTTAGAGAGAGTATTGGGGAAATAGAAGACTAGGTAGAGGAAACAAAGAAGAAGTTTATTAAATACTCATACCTAGAATGGAAAAACTTGAATAAATTAAATACTACTCAAATCTTACTCTAATGTGGCTACTTGCCATATTTATGAGTAGGAGCAATCCATTTTTAGAGTAGTAGGGAAGAGCAGGAAGTATGCTGAGTCCTACTCTACAACAGTTTAGACAAATGTTTGCTCAAATGCAACAAAAATTACCCACCCAACACAATATGAGACCCATTAACTAACAATATGTACAAACATATAAAAAAGATTACAAAATACTATACACATCATTTAAATCTACTAGCTAGAAATTAACATCATCATGTGAAATTTTTCACCAATCAGAGAAGACTAAAACCATATTTTGTTGAGCCTACTTTTGGGAAGATTTTCTTATAAAAACCTACAGATTTTGACTTTCATCAAGACCTTCAAACACAAGAGAAGACATAGCCACACAGCTTTTTCCTTCCCCAGCAGGTGCTGAAATATGTATCAACAAATTCAAATGAATCTTCTCCAACAACAGCAGCAGCAGCATGGATGGTCAGGGAATCTTTACTGATGATCAAAGTCTTTTCTCAAGCCCAGTTTTGTTTTGTTTTTGTTTTTTGTGTTTTTTTTGTTTTTTTTACTGTGGACCAACTACTAAAGTCTTTTCTAAACCTCATTTTTTTAATTTTTTTTACTGTAGACCAGGTATCCAAAAACTAACTGAACAAAAGACTATTTTGACTCCTTTTTGACTCTTGAATTCATGTACGTATGTTTGTAAATACAAATGATTTATTTAACAGGCATGAGACCATGTTTCGCTATTTTTATCTTATAATTGTTTGGAATTCATACATTCATATTTTTAATATAAAAAACCCTGGATGACAGAATTTCCTACACTGTTCCCAATTCAACCAATTGAGGCAGCAATTGATGAAAAGCATCCAGAATTGACTAATTGGAAGGTTGTTGTCTTCTGGCAGAACTATGCCAGACCTTACATGTGCTTACTTGACTTTGCAATTTCAGGTTACTATTTATTTTGATTCTTATAAAATTCTCAAAGAACCTGTAAAAAAAAAATCACATAGAATAGTTGATCACCCAGAAAGATGACAAATTATGAGAGTGTGAAATCATGAAGCAGCCTCAGAGATGGTGAAACAAGGTGAAATAAAATGGCACATGTGGCTGAATAAATCTATATACAAATATTAAAATATTTTTTTCAAATTCATTTTAAAAAGTAAGGACTTTTGTTCCAATGCAACGTAAGTTTGCTTAGTTAAATTTAAAAAAACAACAATATCCCCTACCATTTTCAAAATAGTCTATAAAGTCTTCTTTAGGGAGACTGCCTTTTCAGATTCTCCTTAATCTCAAGCATGGTTTAAAATCTTCCTTTCAATGAAAATTTCATTGGATTGTAGAGGAGCCAACAGTCCCAACTTATGAAATGTTTGTACCCCAAAAAGAAACAAAAAACAATCAGTATGTGAAGAATTTTTTTTTTTAAATGCCATGTCTCTTCAGGATGTAAACAGTCGTGATTCTTCACAGATTTGTCTTTATTATCTGTGAAATGGAATGCAGTCTTGGGAAAGATAGTTAAGTAGTTTCCCATTGCCTTCTACGAAGTTTGGCATTCAATCTTTTCTTTCCTAAACTGGTTGCCAGCCAAGGCTAGTGTCCTTGGTCTACTTTACTATTTAACCTATAGCTGGGGAGAAGGAGATGGGTTCATGCTTTCACAAGAGTATTTGTGTGAAAGTGAATAGACTAGCTTGGAATTTGAACTGTGTACATTGATTCCGTTTTTCTTGATAAAAAAAAGTGTGAGAGGAAAAACTATTAGCTTAGAACTTCTACATCTATTTAGCAAGTTCAACTGTAAATTGAGGAGACCTAGCTGCCAACCTAGTACTGCACTTCAATTTATAAAGTTTTAGGTACTAAAGAAGAAAGCACATCAGAACAATTGCCATGAAAGTATTTATAAAAAAGGCACAGGGAAGCTATGTTACAGAAGTGGAAATGTGACTGAAGCCCAAATGTCAGAGCAGGACCGATAACATTGCAGATTCTTCTTTGGATTTTATCAAGAATCTCTAAATACATAGCAGAAGCACCAAGTCAGATGTGGCAGCAATATTCAATGCACCTATGAATGATAAACTTATAAATATGTAAGATAAATTCTGGCAAAAAAAATTGTCTAGCATGATACAATGAATCAACTTTCCTAGCAACAGACTTAGCAATTGATTCAATATAATCTTTCCACTCGATGTCAGTGGAAAATGCTAGCTCTAGAAATCTCCTGGAGGTTAGCAAAAAGGTTCTCTAAGATGATTAAAAGGTGTTAAAATTAAAAGACATTTCCTGTTCCAGTTAACAGCAGATTGTAAGTCATTTTTTAAATCAGCTACCAATTTGACCATATCGAACTGATCAAACTTACCATTAAGACATTAAGGTATTAACGGCCACTTTTCTAGATCATTTTGTACTATATGCAAGTGCCCACCATATCCTTGAACCTATTTTGTTCTTAATTTTCATCAATGACCTTCCTGACAACACAACAATTTACTCCCCTCTTTATAATAAGTCTGATCAGTTCGATAAGGTCAAATTGGCAGCTGATCTCAAAAATGACCTACACTCTGTTGATAACTGGGGCAATGATTGGCTCGTTAATTTTAATGCCTCTAAAACAAAACTTCTATTTATATACATTACAAATTAAACTAAGCACAACTATTAAATGATGAAAACTTCTGCAGATTTTGAAGTCATTCTGTTTTTTTTTTGTTCAAATATGTGAATGTACACCCTTCTATATCAGTTTGTCAGAGATACTGTCATGCACCTGGGGTAGTTATTATGTTGTAGGGTACTGCTTATACTGACCATTTCTTGTTCATATGTCTCTGGGTTGCCACTCATGACTTTTGCTCAATGTTGTAAGCAGCAGACGATCCTTTTCTTTACCCTATATGGGTGGTCGGAGTTGAAGTTGAGGTATTGTCTGGTGAATGTAGGCTTGCAGTATACTGATGTCTTGAACCCATGCTATGTTTGAGATATCAGTACATCCAGGAATGCGAGTTTGTTGTTGTTGTTTTCTCTCTCCATTGTGAACTGTATCAATAATCTTATTGAATTTATATGGTTCACTAGTTGCTGGACCTCTTCCTGGTGTGGCCAGAGTATGAAGGTGTCATCTACATATCTCCACCATAGGGTTGGCTTTAGTGATGTAGATTCTAATGCCATTTCCTCAAAGTATTCCATATATAGGTTTGCCATTGCTGGTGATAATGGTGAGCCCATTGCTAAGCCTTCATCCTGTTGATATATGTCTGATCCCATTCCGAAGTGTGTTGTTTGCATACAGAAAGTCAGCATCTCTATCAGCTTATCTATTGGTATACTAGTCCATTCTCTTAGGGATAAGTCAGAGGCCAGTCTGTCTCTGACTAGTGAGAGTACCTCCTCCATGGATACCTTGGTGAACAAACTCACTACATCAAGGCTCACCATCCAATTGGATTAGATGGGAGCATCTTTAATTATTTCCACAAAATGAATGGAGTTCCAGTCATACAATGGTAACTTTCCTATTAATGGGTCAATTATATCTACTAGGAAGTGACTCAGAGGGTGGCACACAAAGCCTTGGCAGCTAACAATCAGCCTGAGTGGAATACCGTCTTTGTGAATTTTTGGGAGACCATATATGTCAGGAAACTTTGTGTAATGTTGTGACAACTACCTGTATGTCTCAGGTGCAAAGTGGTCCTTGTTCTTGATTAGGATCCATGACAGTTTGCATTCCGTACGATCTTTCTTTAATGTAGCTACCATTCACAATGAGGTCTTTCAGTTTTTCCGTATATGCCATTTTGTCCATCATTACAGTCATATTGTCTTTGTCAGCTGGTACTATGATGATGTTTTCATCGCTCCTTATGGTTCTGATTGCCAGCCTCTCCAGTTTTGTGATGTTTGATTTGGGGGGCTTAGCTTTCTCCAGTATCTGTCTCACTTACCATGTTAGTTCATCCGTCTGAGTTTGAGGGAAGTTCAAGGCTATTTCCTCAATTCAGACAATGATGTCCAAGTATGGTATCCACCTGATGGTTGTGGCAAAGTTGAGACCCCTATTTAGTACTAACTCCTCAGAGGCACTCAGCTGGTGTTGACTGATGTTGATTACTGCTTTCACAGGTGAGTGATGGACCTTGTGTGTTACCTTCTGATCTTTCAATCTACTTAATTTTTGTACTTGGTGGGCCTTGACTGCATCGAATTCATGACTGAAGGATTTCTCCAGGTCATGATGGATCCTCTTTCAGTCTTCTTCATTGCTATTTCTGTCGATGAAAGCCTCAAGCATCTGGGGGGGATATCAGATTGTAATTTCCATTTTATCCAATGGTTGTCCTGGATTCTCTCTCAGACAAGAGTGTGTCCCATTTTATCTGCAACTAGAGAATCTCTCCTTGAATTGATGGGAAGTCCTGGTGTCAAGCCTGATGGGATGAGTTGTAAGTCTTTGCATCGGTGTAGGAATGTCAGATGGTTTGATATTCATTTTATCTTCTGGTATGACTTTTCTAGTTGTTTCCATATTTTTGGCATATCGGGTCTGTACCGATCCTTCAGTATCTGTCTATATCTCTGAGATGAGGTATTATGATTAACTACATTATTATATATCTGTATCACTCAATCTTTGTTCATATCCGCCAACCTATTCACATTCTAATTTCTGCCAAACATATTCATATCTATCTGTTGATGTCTGAAAATGTATTCATAGGTTCATATCTATCTATTCATATTCATCTCTATCAAAATCTATCAATAAATATTGATCTTCATAAAAATCTACCTATAAATATTTGTCAAAATCTGTACATATCTATAAATATTTATCTCTCTCAAATCTGTTCATATCTATCACTATTCATCTCTGCCAAACCTGTTTATATCTATCACTATTCATCTGTCAAAATCTGTTCATATCATGATCTGTCTCTGCCAAAATCTGTTCATATCTAACACTATTCATTTATCAAAATCTGTTCATATCTATCACTATTCATCTATCAAAATCTGTTCACATCTATCACTATTTGTCTGTCAAATCTGTTTATATCTATCAATATTCACAGGGGCATAGCTAGAGTGTAGCAGGTGCGTTGGTTCAGCCTGGGCAGCACTTTTATTGGAGCGGCACCTTTGTGTCTGCCATAGTCTATAAAGCTGTATAGGTTGTATTGCAATAAAAGTGGTTTTAATGTTAGGACAGTACTCACAGTTGAAGGATTTTTTCAATTTCAAGTATCTTAAACTATGGCATATATATTGAACTATCTACTGTCTATAGAGTGACAATTGACAGATGAAATAGTTTTGATGATGTCATTGGAGAATTTGCCAACAAAAAAGCAAGAATAGTTACTTTACAGAAAGTTCTAATTTTCATTTCAGAAATAAAGATAGTCCTAACTTTTTACACTTTTATTTTCTCTATATGCCATTTTTGCCATTAAACTCTTACTGATAAAGTTTATATGTTTGGTGTGTATTTAAAGAATACTATTTTTGTGTATGTGAAAGTAATACCATAATGGTACAGAATATATCTTCAAGAGCGAATCACTGTGCAATAAGTATTTTTTGTTGGTGCCAGGGGGAGAGGGCAAACTCAAGGGCTGTTCCGGGCAACACACTCTAGCAATATTTATTCTGTGCTATACAGACACTCTAGCTATGACATTGACTATTCATCTGTAAATTACCTCATATGTTTCTATAACTATACATCTCTTTCAAGCTGTTCATATCTATCACTATACATCTCTTTCAAGCTGTTCATATCTTTCTATCACTATTTGTCTGTCAATCTGTTCATATATTTTTGTCAATATATATCTCTGTCAATCTGTTCATATCTATCACTATTCATCTCTGTCAATTTGTTATATCTTTCTATCATTATTCCTCGATGTCAATCTGTTCATTTCTATCTCCATTCATCTCTTTTCAATCTGTTTATTTCTATCTCTATTCGTCTCTGTCAATCTGTTCATATCTGTTACTATACATTTCTGTCAATCTGTTCATATCTGTTACTATACATTTCTGTCAATCTGTTCATATCTGTTACTATACATTTCTGTCAATCTGTTCATATCTGTTACTATACATTTCTGTCAATCTGTTCATATCTGTTACTATACATTTCTGTCAATCTGTTCATATCTGTTACTATACATTTCTGTCAATCTGTGGATATATTTCTATCTATCACTATTCCTTTCTGTCAATCTATTCACATCTATCACTATTCATCTATGTCAATCTGTTCACATCTATCATTATTCATCTGTAAAACTGTTCATATCTTTCTATCAGTATTCATCTCAGTCAATCTGTTCATATCTTTCTATCACTATTCATCTCAGTCAATCTGTTCATATCTTTCTATCACTATTCATCTCAGTCAATCTGTTCATATCTTTCTATCACTATTCATCTCAGTCAATCTGTTCATATCTTTCTATCACTATTCATCTCAGTCAATCTGTTCATATCTTTCTATCACTATTCATCTCAGTCAATCTGTTCATATCTTTCTATCACTATTCATCTCAGTCAATCTGTTCATATCTTTCTATCACTATACATCTGTCAATCTGCTCATATCTATCTATCACTATACATCTGTCAATCTGCTCATATCTATCACTATTCATCCATCAAGCTGTTTATATCTTTCTATCACTATTCGTCTGTCAATCTGTTCATATATTTCTATCACTATACATCTCTGTCAATTTGTTCATATCTATCACTACTCATCTCTGTCAATCTGTTTATGCATTTCTATCTCTATTCATCTCTGTCAATCTGTTTATATCTTTCTACCTGTTACTATACATCTGTTCATATCTATCACTATGCATCTCTGCCAATCCGTAGATATTTCTATCTATCACTATTCCTTTCTGTCAATCTGTTCGCATCTATCACTATTCCTTTCTGTCAAGCTGTTCATATCTTTCTATCACTATTCATCTTTCAATCTGTTCATATATATTTCTATCATTATACATCTGTCAATCTGTTCATACCTATCACTATTCATCTCTGTCAATTTGTCATGTCTTTCTATTACTATTCATCTCTGTCAATCTGTTTATATATTTCTATCTATCTCTATTTATCTCTGTCAATCTGTTCTCTCAATCTTCACAATAGGTATCTCCAGTTGATCTCTATCTCTGATCTGAAAAGTGTAAACTAATGTTGCATTCTTCTGGCACAACAGTGATTTGTCATGTTGAGGCAGCTGCTGCAGGAAATTATTTGTCTCCATAGAGACATGTTCTCCTCTATGACAAGTGGTCATAAGTAAATAACTCAGGTAGAGAGCACTTTTGCCTTTGGCATGGTGAGGGTTGGGTGGCAGGGAGGTGGCTGTTGGAGAAGGAGGTCAGGGTCTAAGTAGTTGGGGTGAGGGGCAGACAAAAGGAGCTGAACTGAGTTTAGTGTAAAGTAATGGCCACATTTCTGATGGAACTTTAAGTAGAATCACTTTTTTTTTCTGCATTTAATGAAAACCCAGAAAGAATAATTTTTTTTATCTTACCTCATATCCAAGAGATAAATATTAAAAAATTCCAGCACTATCAATTGTCCTCTTTGTCTATCAGAAAAAATATATATTCAAATGTACATCTATATTTTTGTCATTAAAAAGCAAAAGAATTAATATTAAAAAGTGAATAATTTCTCTCCTCTCTTGTAAAAACAAAGACTTTTTTGGTCTCTTTCTCTCTCTCTCTCTCTATATATATATATATATATATATATATATATTCATAAATACATATAAAAATAAATAAACCTAGTGAGTCAGCT
>OZ038506.1:56807496-56859996 GCA_964036315.1 Acanthosepion esculentum
AATTTTGGGGATACATATGGGATAAGAAAACTTAAAGAATTTAACAATTTACAGAGCACACTGAAAGCAAGATAAGCAGAAGAAAGAAACAAAAGGACTTCTTGAGAAGAGGAACAAATATAGTGGAGAACAACAAATGACAGGAAGTGGTGGAGAACTGTGATCTCTATAGCCCAAACAATTTTTTATTTATACCAAGGCTCCTGATATATACCAAGCTTCCTTCTATATATAAACTTCTATGAAGATGACACAGCAGAATATGGGTGCACATTCAAAAAATCTCGATGACCAAAGCCTAGCAGCTGATCGCTTGTTCGATCTAGCTCTAACAGCTCAGTGGCAGAACAACTGGCTCTCAACATTCAATAGCACCAAAACCAAGCTAATAAAAATTCATACTCACTAAGCAAGCCTTAAATTTTCTCCTGTCAAGATAAATGGTTGCACACTCACACATATTCCTTGCTTTGAATATCTGTTTGGATTCACTCCAGACTAGGTGGAAATCGTATATACAATCTATCGCTAAAGATACTGATAAAATTGTTGGCTTCTTGTATCACTCCAGAAATTACCTGATACTTCCTGTCATATTTTTATCTTTTAAAAGAGTCAGAACTGACCAAAAATGAAGTTTTGCTACCATATCAGGGCTGGAGTTGCCCGCCCAATGTTCACTTTCCAGCCCTGATTTCTAAAGAAAGGAATGGATTATTTCATTATCTGACAGATTTTTATAACTTAAATGTTATTTTTAGTCAATCCTTATATTTGAGTGGATGCTCCATTTATTTATGAGGTTTATTTTGATTGTTTTAGTGTTATAATGCTGGCTATAAAATCCGTTTTTTTTTTTACTATGGTTGTGTTGAAATATGCGCTAATTTGGTTTGCAACAAATATTAAAATAGTCGTATTTTTTAAAGAATATTTTTATTGACAAACAAAAGATAACTATTTTAGTTTATTTAAAGAATTTGCAATAAGTTTGCTTCAAACCATGTAAATGTTGCTAAAATATATCACAAGTAAAAAAAATATTAAGGACAGGTATGGACAAAATAAAAGGTGGCCTCATAATTTCATTAGCTTAAGAGCCCCAAAAAGAAAGATATATATATATATATATATATATATATATATATATATATATATATATATGAGAGAGAGAAAGAGACAGCATATTTTCATTCAAACAGATCTGGTTAGATAATTTAAACATACTATGTTTGTTTATTTTAATCGTTTTGAGTCTACGAATCAATTTCTTGATAGGCATAGAAAATTGATTAAAAAAATAGCAAAATTTTCTTTCAAATAATTTTTATTTTCCCCAAGTATTTTCAGTCTCATCTGAGACCATCTTCAGGGGGTGAAATTGTCTGTGTATGTGTTTCTGTAAATTCAAAACATTTTTATTGTTTGTTTTTACTGTATTTATTCTTATCGTTCTATATCAATTTCAAGATTTTCCATGTAAGGGAGATGGCTTTTGTATTTTTATTATATACATATATATATATATATATATATGTGCTATAAACATTTAAGAATAGTTGACTATTTTTGGCTTTAATTATCTTATATAAAGGGCTTCTAAGATTTTAAGTTTTTGCTTATTATTATTTTGGTGTAATATTGATGTATTTTTAATTAATATCTGTCTAAACTGTGAATGTGGACATCAGTGTTCCTTTAAATGCTGTAAGATTGAACTATGCTCATCCAAGTGAAATGTAAGCTTTCTCATCAACATTGGTGTTGTAAAACCAACATACATATTAACATTTTTATCAGAGATGCAATCTCCTATAAGGACATCTAAATTGATATACAATGTTTTTTTTTTCTTTTTGTAAGATGCTAGTTGACAGAGAAGAATTATTTTTGACAATTAGGTTGGTTGTATTAAATTTAGTATAGTATACAACTAATCTCACTTTTTTTATTTGGATCAGTAGGGAATACATTAGTGTTTATGAGTCATTTTAGAATTTTTTCCTCTTGCTTATAGTCAGAATGCATTTGGTTACCGTATAGTAATTTGATATGTTTAGAGTTATATGATGATATATTGTATTCATTTTTATTCATGTTTATATTCCTAATAACCTGCCTAATTTGTTCATCAACAACATAATTTGGAAAGTCATTATTTATGAGGGTTTGTTTAATACATTTTAATTTAGTACAGAAAATACTTTTTCTTGAAGAATTTCATTTTGCACGGTTAAGTTTCGTATAATAGGTATTTTGTAATAATTAGGACATTCACTTTTATAGTTAACAGTGCACGTGTTTATGTTAGTTGGTTTTTATACAGTGAGGTGGTAAATATATTATTATTACTGTCTATCATACATCAAGAAATAAAAACAATAATAAATTAAGAAACACAAAAGTTGCCTCCCTTGCATCGAAAAAAGCCACATGAATTTGAAATTGATATAGAACGATAAAAAATGCAAAAATTTTTTGAATTTACAAAAATATGTATACACACACAGAGACAATTTAACACCCTGAAGGTGGTCTCAAATGAGACTGAAAGTACTTGGGAAAATTAAAATTATTTGAAAAAATTTGGTATATCCTTAATCAATTTTCTACAGCTACCAAGAAATTGATTCATGGACTCAAAAGGATTAAAACAAAAATAAACAGATATAGTACGTCTAAATTATTTAACCAAACCTGTTTGAAAATATATATTATAATATTTTTTTAAAAATATGATTCTTTCGCTACATAAGAGTTCTCATATTTCAAAAATGAGAGCCAAAACCCTCAATATAATTATTGAAATTAAGTTGAACTAAGGTATCGAGTCCCGTTTCATCCTCAAGCAAAAATTTAGGAATAAGCTATCTTGTGGTTGCGCGTGTTTATAAGTATGGTCTTTTGTAACATTAATTACTATGGAAACGGCTGGGGGCATCCATTTTGGTTAGGTGGTCAAAGAGTTAATTCTTATCTACAGATCCGTCACCCTCGGAAACCAAACCAGAAGATAGCTTATTCCTAAATTTTTGCTTGAGGATGAAACGGGACTCGATACCTTAATTCAACTTAATTTCAATAATTATATTGAGGGTTTCGGCTCTCATTTTTGAAACATGAGAACTCTTATGTAGCAAAGGAATCATATTTTTAAAAAAATATTATAATATAAGCTCTACTGTCTGGAGCACTGTCTTTTTAAAAAAAAAAAAAAATACTAAAGAACTCCGGATTATTTACCTAACATGTTCTTTCCTATTTTCCTGCATACCTGCACACACACATCAAACACATATCAAAAGGATTTGATTGAAATGTATTCCTTCTTTTTGCCATGCAACATTCATGAGGAAAGACATGCTGAAAGTTAACAATATTTATCTGCAGAAACAAAATACAACAACAAACTTAAGTGAATTTTTTCACAATGGATGTGAATGCAGTGTTAAGAGATAGATATAGAAAGAGTTCTTGTTCATGATGATTTGCCTTCAGTGGGTTGAAGTTTTCAGGGTCCATGCTGATGGTATTAGAAATCATGCTTGGATTTAATCTTTGTTTCAAGTGTGATTAGTTTGCGAGTTGTCTGAAGTTATAGTTTGACTTTGTCTTCCATGTCATATTTCTATGGCGAGGTAATTTGTATGTTTTCTTCAACTGTCTGCAAGATGATCTCTCAGTCTGATTGTAAAGATGACAACAGCATCATGCATCTGTCTATGTCTGCCTCTGTGTTGCTCTCTCTCTCTCTCTGTTTTTCACTGTCTGGGCCTATTCCTTAAATAACTATGGATAGGCTCCCAGACATGATTTTGGATTTAAGTGAGAAGATATGTTATTGGTCGATATTGACCAATAAGGATTTGTGTCACAATCTGTTAAATTGCTACCAAGTCATTGGCTTCTTAGAATTTGCATAAAAAACATTTGCTCATGTGTACTTAATTAAGTAGCTTGTGTGTGTGTACACACACACATATATATATATATATTATATATATATATATTATATATATATATATTATATATATATATATTATATATATATATATTATATATATATATATATTATATATATATATATATTATATATATATATATATATTATATATATTATATATATATATATATTATATATATATATATATATATATATATATGTATGTATGTGTCTTAAAAATGACACAACATATTCTTTTTCTTTAAATGGAAACATTTTGTCCAGCACTTCTTCAGAAAAATTTATTGGAAAAAAAAAATTTGTTTTTGAAAGCTGTTCATATCCAGGCTCATCAACCAACTTTGTGCAAGCAGAAGGAGAATTTTCTTCATTCTCTGTTATAAAAATTTTATTTTTATTTTAAAAATGTTAGCCTCATATAAATGTTTAATTGTCTAGGTTGTTTTTTTTTTTATACACATTCCTTTAAGAGAAGTGTGTTTTTATTAAAGGCCTTATGGTTTGTGTTAAAAATTGTTATATTTCTATAGACTTTTCAGCTCAGCGGTTAAAACCTGCCAAAATGTGTGAAATTTTATGGAAAATTATTTTTTCATATATACTGACCTATGAGAGACAGTCTCAAGTTCTAGTAACATCTCGAATAGTGGGGCAGGTGTGAGCCCAATTTTTAAAATAAATAGAGTCCAGGTCAGTAGAGGCGAAAAGAAGACTTTTGACAGCAAGGGGACAAGGCAGGTCAACAGCAAAGGAGGACATTTGACATCAAGAAGAGAACATCAGAGAAGGCACCAGTTACCAGCCAGCAGAGGGACGAAAAGGTCAAGTGAAAATTCTTCTGTGGTTGGACAGCAAAGAATGAAAACAATTCTAAGAAATTTTTCAAGTGTGAACTGTGTGAATTTAAAAAGGACTTTTCTGAAATTATTATGTCCCAGAGGCACTTGTCAAACAAGTGAAAGTAGGTCTTTTCATTTTTTTCTCAAAGATTATTCCACCTTTGTCCAGCACTTCTTCTTGTATTGGTTTCCCCTTTTTGTCATTTTCAAAATCCTTGTCTTTTCCCAAACTATAATTTTTTCCATTTTTCGATGGTAATACTTTCTACCTGAAATTGTTATAAATGCACAAAAGCAAACTTTGTATTTGTACTTCTTCATAATTGTGCAATGAATGTGCTTTCCTTTTGAAATTTTACGCAGTGGTTAAGTCTTGTTTTGTATTGCTATTTAGCAATATTTTATAAATACAGTATTTGTCTAAAGTATTTAAATGAATATATTTTATTTCTATTTGTTTGATTTTCAAAGTTAAAAAAGGAATATTATGCAAGCAGAAGAAAGTTTTGTTGTAGTCATTTATATTTTAATTCAATGGCAGACCTAAAAAAATATTTGTACAAATTAAAAAAAAAAAATTATTACCAATTAATTTCTGAAAAGTTCAATAAAATCTTACAATTATTTGATTTTTTAGGTTAAAAAAAAAATTAACATTTTTTGTCACCAAATTTATGATTTTATAGCTCAGCTCAGACTATGGGTTGTCCAGACTGAGTATGAGAGGAATGTATTATTCCAATGTCTTTTGAAAATCAGTCAAATTGTGTGTGTATATGTATGTAGACTTATGTATATATTAAATGGCATATATGCCAGTCACTCACACACAACCTAGACATATGCATATACATTGATTATATATGTGTGTGTGTGTGTGTGTGTGTGTGTGTGTGTGTGTGTGTGTGTGTGATAGACAAAAAAATTCAGCTTTTCTTTCAGAATTTATTTTGTTAACATTTATATTTCAAATGAATAAAAAGCCATGCACACTTCAAAGTAACACTTCCTCTAAAGCAGCGGTTCTTAACCGGGGTATCCATACCGCTTGGGGGCATGGGAACCAAATGCTGGGGGCATGGGACTCGATTTCTACAATGATACTAGGGCTGTACTTTCTGGATGGGGTTTTTAGGAGGCTAATCCCACCGCCAATATTTTTAAATGCTTTTTTCTTTCAAAGGATGATTTCATTGAATTCCAAGAGGACCCAAGAAAGAAAGCTGATTTCAAAACGGCTGGGATGGATGTCAAGCAGTTTTGGTGTGAGCAAATCTCTGCTTACCCAAGTTTGGCAATTAGGGCAATGCATGTTTGGGTTCCCTTCACAACTACGTATCTCTGGATCTCAAGGATTCTCTGCATTATTAAATCTGAAATCAAAGTGGAGAAATCGACTTGATGTGTCAGATGACATGCGAGTAGCTTTGTCAGTAACTGTACCACGATTCCAGGCTTTGATTGCACAAAAACAACAGCAAATATCTCACTAGATTAGTAAAAGTCTGTTTTATGTAATCGAGATAATAAGAAATCTTGCACATTTATGTTCTCTTCCTTTTTCTTGTGTAATAAAACTGAATTAAAACTTTATTTTGCTTTCAGTAAAAAAAAAAATATAATAAAGTTATCAATGCTTATGATTTTTTTTTTCATGTTCTATTCCTAGCAATCCATATCTAAAGTACAGTAAATTCAAGCGATTGAAATATTTGGAAGACATACTGGCAAATAATCGGATTGGTGACAATTATTTCGACAGTCAAGTGAAGGGGGTATGGAACCATATTGGACAATCCATTGGGGGTCTGGAATCATCAAAAGGTTAAGAACCCCTGCTCTAAAGCATGAATCATATTAACCAATTGGGCGTGGCAAGAGATTTACTTTGTCCTGGGTCTTCTTACTCTGGTAGGGAAATATAAAGTGATTCTAAATAATTCATAATTGATGATGAAGGCAATAAAAACAAAAACTATCCTGGGATGGCTGATGTGATATATCACAAAAATAACCTGACACCAAGTGATTGATTAATAATGAGTGTGAGTTCAAAGGTTTATTAAAATTTCTTTTAAAAATAAAAACACTGTGGGAATATTTTGATGCCAAAGAAGCTATAATACAAAATTATTAGTTTCATTAATATAAAGAAAAATTTAACAATAGTGAATCAACATCATCAGTCCCATGACCAGGTAATGTTGTAAGCTTTCTATGCAGCTGAGCACCTGATCTGTTTGCTCCACATATGTGGGTCGAAAGCCTGAGGGATATTCATTTATGTATAGCATGTATTGGGCAAGTGGAATTAACAAAGCCCATCCCTCAAACCACAAATGATGTCCTTCAACTTGAAGACTTGCATTGGTCATGAACAAGTAGCTGTTGATTCCGTCAGAGGAACCCTCAGCTTTGGCCATTTGACTTCAGTCTGGGAAGTCCTCTGAAAGTTGATTGGAAAGCATGGAGCCAGAAGGGAGTTCCACAAGCAACAAACACAAGAAAAGAAACTGTTAGCATAGAACTTATGGCTACATCTAGTTAGCTCAACTGTAAATTGATGAGATCTTGACATCAGTCTAGTAATGTACTTAAATTCAAAATGTTTAGGTACCATAGCAAAGAGCTCATCTGAACAATTACCATGAATATATTAATAAAAAAGGCACAGAAAGGCAACCTTACGGCGGTGTGTAAGTGACTGAAGCCAAACCACCAGATCAAGTCCAATAACATTGTTGATTCTTCTTTGGATTATATCAAGGAGATCAAGGTAAATAGCAGGGGCACCGGATCATATGTGACAGCAACATTCAAAGCATGGACAAATGATAGACTTATTGATAGATTCTGGAAAGAAAAATTGTCTTGCACAACTTTCTGAGCAGCTAATCTAACAATGGATTCAATATAGCTTTTCCACTTTATGTCAACTGAGAACATTAGTACAAGAAAGCACATGTCACTTTCCTGGAGTTTAGCATCAGCCATGTTCATGGAAGGCAGAGAGAGGTCTCTCAGATGATTATATATATATATATATATATATATATATATATATATATATAATCCTGTTGGGTGTCTAGTCACCCTCCTGACCAGAAAAGTCTGATTGGGGAACTAGATTAGTTTTCAGTGATCTGACAATGTAACTAGGGTACTGGGCTGTATATGGTACCAGTATCACTTATAGAGTGACCAGACAAAAATAGTGAATACAGTATATCTTGTAAGTTGATTTAAGAACAAATTTTTAGGCTAATATTGGATAATAATTTTTTGCGGATAATACTGATTGACATTGAACTCTGTTAGGCATACACACTAAATTATAACATTCTCCCTCACTTCTGTTGTTTATGGCAGTGCTCAAAAGGAAAGTGCATAGAGTGTGGTCGTCTCACCATAGAGGTTCAATCAGTGACCATGGCTTGTGCGCCAGTTTTTGGCAAAGCACAACATTCCCCTGGTCCAACAACCACCATATTTCCCAGATCTTGCCTCTTGTAACCTTTTCTCTTTAAAAATCAAATCTCACTTGAAAGAAACAAGATTTGAAGTCATACCAGAAATCCAAGAGAATGTGACAAGGCAGCTGCTTGCTATCCTAAAAAAGAATGCTTCCACCAGTGGAAACAATGCTGGGTATTCAGAAGTGGACTACTTCGAAAGAGATTAAATGCCAAATTGATATGGCAGACGTGATGAGGCAGAACCTGGGACGAGCACAACTGGTTGCGACTTGCCTTGTCCCCCCCAAAAAAGAGCCCGTATTTGCTTAGCATGTAAAGCTACTGCAATTGAAATGAAGGAGAAAAAAAAACACTTACTGTTCTGCCGTAATCCGTCCTCGGCCAGATAACGTAAAAGAATAAGGGGGGACTTGCATCGCATTTTTTATGCAATGAAAATGCAATGCATTATGGGACAGGAACGCAATGAATTATGGGATCGCATGAAGACACAAGGGATTATGGGTATATGGACAAATATAAAAGCAACTAATTTTTCTCAGTGCAGTGTTCTTGGAGTGACGTTCACGGTTGGCGACTGAAAAATTCTGTTAGTGCGATTTTGAGACAGAACTTAAGAAGGAACGACTCGAGGTTGGAATACCAGTTGGGAGAGCTCGAATTTACTCGCTGGTTGCTGTTTTTCTTTTCTCACCACAATGTTCCAGTTTTCTTTTTATAACATCCTGATACTTTTTGATCAGCCCTTGTATATATAACAAACATTGGTTATAATTCTATTTCAAGAAATGCTAAAGACACGGGGACACTTAAATTTTGGGCATTTCTTTCTCTAGATACATAACCTAGCTGACCTCATTGCTTATATCTTTATTGTCATTGGTTTTAAATATCCCACATTGTAATAGCAATTGTAAGAAAAGGAGATACGCTGTATGATTCTGGATGTAAATTTACTGTGGAAGACTCTGAAATATATTTCAATACATTTTTACCTTAATAAATTACTCTCTCTTAATTAAAACTGCATTTAAAATTAAGAACAATCCCTTTTGTTTTTATATAATATTTCATTTAAATTCCTAGATGTTTCACTTGTGTATATCTTGGGACATTTTTACAGCCGGTTTTGTAAATTCATGCTTCATGTTTTAGGTTATTTTTATTATTTTGTTTCATATCTTATTGTTTTTCTAGTAATTGCAACAATTTTTATACTAAGTTCAGATACATTCATTTTGATTGTAGATGTTATGGAGTTGGTAAGGAGGTTATGTGATTAGTTTTATTATGATTATTTATATTATTTTCTTTTGAATTTTTATTTTTATTTTTATGAATTTTGTAAGCTTTCTGTTTTTTTTCAGTTGTATATGAAATAATTTGGCAAGTGAAGTTATGTGATCACATTAATGGGAGTGCTCTGTAAGGAAAGGAATATTCTCCTAGTTTTCTCTTCTCCCATTATGGGCATTAATATTTCAATGTTATAATAACACCTTAGTACACAGACTGAAACCCTGATGTCTACTCAAACATGTATATCCACTAAAATATATATATATATATATATATATATATATATATATATAAAAAGATAGATTAAAATATTTTCATTTTTAGAGATGTTGATGGCAAAAATTATTCCATGTACACATCTAAAGATGATTTATAACTCATATATATATATATTAATTTAAAGAAATACACACTTTAAGGCTCTCTCTCTCTCTCTATATATATATTATATATATATATATATATATATATAAATTTAAAGAGATACACACTTTAAGGCTCTCTCTCTCTCTATATATATATATATATATAAATTTAAAGAAATACACACTTTAAGGCTCTCTCTCTCTATATATATATATATATAAATTTAAAGAAATACACACTTTAAGGCTCTCTCTCTCTCTCTCTCTATATATATATATATATATATATATATATATATATATATATATATATAAAACTAATATTCAGGTGGTACATTTTATTTCAGATTTTATAATGGCAGATACAAGCATTGAGATTTGGGCAATTTTAAGGTATTATTTTAAACTGGAGCTGCTTGAAGAATTCAGAAAGTTGGTTGTTTTTGTTTAGTGGCATATCAACACCTCTATGGGTTATTTAATGCTGAAATCTAAATATTTTGTACACAATTTTATTTTATTTTTGGAAATAATAATGGTCCATTGATACAAGTCCTACTAATTAATCCATAGCTGAGGGGATAAGAAGTGGATTCATAACTTTCCCTAGATTATCTGCACATAAGTGAATATAACGAACCCAACTGGAATTGGAACTCTGCTCTCCAATTAACAATTCTGAGCCATTATCCATTACACTACCCACACATCCAAGCTTACAGCACCTGGTATTCCCAAGTGATCACCCATCTAGGTACTGACCAGGCTCAATGTTGCTTAACTTTAGTGACCATATAGGAACCTGTGTTTCAACAATAGTTAACTGTAGTGTCCCTAGCATCTTGAAATAAATCCCAATGGGTAACTATCAGTTTTTGATTATGACGTTTTACAAAGACAGAGGAAAACCCAATCACCAGCACTTAGAAACCTTCAGAAGAGATAAGATCATCAAAAGATACTGTATGTAGAGAATTACATGAACTTAAAAATCATAAAGGCATGTAAAAATTTTTGATGCAGCCTAATATTAAACAATGCTTTTGTGTCAATTGATCTTGATGCATACTGATTGAACAGTCTTCCAACAGAAAGGCTGCAAAAGGCCTATTAAAAGCAATCTGTATTACAGCCTTTGAGAAACAGATGGATTTTCACAGTGGACGTTTTATGTGGCATGTCCATATTCAAATAGTCAGCATTTTATTGGAGAGCAACTGTAGAGGAAGAAATGAGTGTTGTCATTAGTAACATATGGAAATCATTAATCAGGAGGGGTCAGGCAATGAAATTGGGACTCCCTGGGGATATGGTGGCATATATGAAGCTCAACATGAGGTCAGCATGGGGATCAGGAAAGGATACTCCCAGGAAAACAGGCATGCGAAAGCCAGGCATAATGTATACATGTGTCTGTGTGTAGGGGATGGTTAAGATACACAAGCCCCCCACAAAAAAGGTATTTGACAACATTCCAGAACAGAACAGACATGGAAAAGCAAACAGTAAAAATGAAGATATTGGTCAGAATAAAATCTCATGTTTTAATACTAATTTTCACTAAAGGCCCAAGAGTCACTCTAGGTGAAGGTCTGCTGTGTGGTTATCCTCACATTGCTTCATTAGGAAAAAATAAAAAATGGAATGCTTCCTGTTCTCATCTTTCTTTTATGCTCAGTTTGCTGTAACAATGATAGCCACTAGTATTTTCTCCCAGACACAGGGGATATCTTCCCCTAGTTGACACTGAACGTTTTTTGCACGCACACACACACACAGAGTTAACTTGCAATGTCTTCTTTCTTTTACATGCATCATCTTCTATATGTTGTGTCCCTTCAGAACATTGATAATCATGGCTCTCCACAATTTCCTGTCCTTCGTATCTCTTAACAAATGCCTTTTCTATAAATACTTTGATGGTAATTGTTCTGATGAACTTTCCCCTATGGTACCTAGACTCTATAAATGTAAGCACTAGTAAGGGAACCAACTATCCTAGCAGTAGATCTAACAATTGATTAAATATAATCTTTCCATTTCATGACAGCAGAAAATGTTAGTCCAAGTAGGCACGATGAATCACTCTTCTGGAGGTTAACATCAGCCATGCTGATGGTTCTTTCAGATAATTAAAGAGAGACGCTATTTACATCATTCGGACTATTGTCCTCATCTTTGTCGCCATATTTATTACGTTTTGGCCATTGTACGCTC
This sequence comes from Acanthosepion esculentum, assembly GCA_964036315.1. Taxonomy (NCBI): domain Eukaryota; kingdom Metazoa; phylum Mollusca; class Cephalopoda; order Sepiida; family Sepiidae; genus Acanthosepion; species Acanthosepion esculentum. The sequence goes on from OZ038506.1 coordinate 56,819,657, forward strand.
CGGCCTTCTTCAGGTAGTTGGAATGTCGAACTGAGCCCTTTATTTCGCTCACTGGGGTAGACTTTTCTAGTTCCATATACCATGTTTAATGGATGTCAGTTATCAGTTATCTCCTGTTAATTCCCCTCTGAAAGTTCTCCACTGCCTTAACCAGGTATTGAACTCAGACTCTTTGGGTCCTGTCACTGGATCTAACTAACGCCTTTATCCACTGTGCCATAAATATAGACAGATAATTAAAGGGAGCAGTTTAATTTTGGAGGCATTACAATTAACAAACCTTTCCTTGCTCTAGTTTACAACAGATTGTGTGTCATTTTTTAGATTAGCTGCCAATTTATCCTTATTGAACCAATCAGACTTATATAGTTGTATCGTCAGCATAGATACACAGTTGACTACTTCTACTATGGGCTGCTGGCGAATCTTATATATGTTGTTCTTGTCCTAAGCATTATTGTTCATTACCAACCTTCATTTGATTATTCTATTCAGTAACCTTCCTTAGGTTACAACAGCTTGATAGACTCTTTCAGCAATAATCATTAATATGGAGCATGAAGAAGGAAATGATGGGTGTAAGGAAATGACGGGCCTTGTCAAACATCAAATGTCAAAAAATGGTTTGAGTTGGAGCATTTGCGCATCCATCTGGTTAATAAATTAATCATTTGAAAAGAAATATTTAAGATTTTTCATCCAAGGGGTCAGTAAGGAAGACGATAGGGATACATGCAACATTTGTTCATGGTGCAGCTTCAAAGTGGTTCCATTATTCATTCACCCGTCTTCCTCACCAAGCTCCATGACACTTCCACCATCCTCCTCACTTTTTTCCCTTCCTTCTATCACATTTCTTTTCTTAAATAACTATTAGGGTGGTGCAAAAATAATGTCGTTTTTTGACGTTCAACTTCAAGTCAAAAAACGACATTATTTTTGCACCAACCTAATACAAGCAAGGAACTTTAACACTCACACATGCTGAGAAAAATTTAGTTGCAAAAATACAAAAATAAAAATATTTTATATTTTTACATTTAAAAACCTTTCTGGTCTTTTTCTTTGTGGGTTTATTCAAATCTACAGCAATTGCATAAAAATAAAAATATGTAAGACTGTCTTGTTGAAATTGTCTTTAATTTTCTTAAACCCATTATTTACATATGCAAAATATTGTTGTCATTTCTTTTAGCCTAATTAGGTGCACTGCCTACAAAAAATATTGCAGCAAAAGGCATAGAGACCCAACAGTTCAAGAATCATTTCAGATTCCAAATGTTCAAAGTTTTCTTCAGATATTTTTGGCCATCACATTGTCATTTGGTAACTTACCATTTCATAATGACCGAAAGGTTGTCAGGCCAGTCTAGGACATGAAGATCATTGTCTTCATTCTACTTGGTTACAGATAATTTATTATAGACCATTTTTGACCCTTCTGTTCCTGTTCTTTACAGCTCTCTGAAATCTGATGATGCTTAAAGCTACCCTCTCTAATGTTGACCTTCAACCTCTTCTTTTGTTTGCCTCTCTTCCCTGTTCATAGGTAGGGGGTACCTTACAAGATCATCTTTGCAAGTGTGTGTGTGTGGGGGGGGGGATTTGCTCATATCAGTTCATCTTTTACTTCCTGATTATGCTGAGATGATCATCATTGGACCTAAAGATGAACCTTTTTTGTTGGTGACATGTTCAGGTGTAGAAGATATTTATGCTTTTACAGTTTTCTCTGATGTTCAGCTGTGAGAGTTCATAAAACAGGTTAGACTGGAATACAGAAATTCCACCATTATCCAGACACCTTGGGACAGGGGTTGAAAAAAATATGTTCAGATAATTCAAAATTCTGGATAAATGAATACTTCAATTATTAAAAAAAAGACTGATGAAGAAGGTCATTTTCTGAAAGAAATTTATAACATTTAAAATGATTTGTTCATTTTTTCTCTATTTCTATTTGGCTTTGCATTTTTCTGCCACCAAATCCTGAAACTAGATTAAAGTAGATGTATTTATAAAGTTTGCTTTTCTGACCGAAAATGCAACTGCTTTAAACATTTGCCAAACATAATCATTGCTTCAGTGTTTGAAATTGGATATTGGGGTTGTTGAAATTCAACATTGGCAATATCATTATCATCTTCCTTCTCTTCAACGTTTATAAGTTCAAAGCCCTGATTCAAGGGTTTTGTGAGCCCCACTCTACTGTATCTCAAATTTCATAAGGTAGTATTCATATAAAATACAAATTTTATTGTTACCTAATTATGGACAATAATGAAACATATGCAATATAGATGAACAGTTTAACTAGAAAAATTAAAAATAAATACAATGTACTTAAATACAAATAAGAGACATGTTATAATAGATCATTCCATCTTAAATAACATCAACTTGAGATTTTTATTGTTAAGAAGTTGAATAATTTTAACACATTCAATATTATGAATAAAAAATAGTGAATTTTATATAGTGTTTTTGTGAGACATAGTATGAGCAAAAAAAAAAAAATGGATTTGGATGCCAAAAAATTGAAAATAAATATTATGTATCTAAATAAAAATAAAGACATGTCATAATAAATCATTCTGTCTTAAATGAATCAAGAATTATTTTTCAGCAATTTTTAACATCAACTTGAGGTTAGTTGTATAATTTTAACACCATCAACATTATGAATAAAAAATAGTGAATTTTATATAGTGTTTTTTGAGACAGTATGAGCAAAACAAATTCATGGATTTGGCCGAAGAAAAAAAAGGACCCCAAAATGCGCAAAAACTTTTCATCTTTTAATAGTTATGTTTAGGTTAATTTGTAAAGCATATAAATGTAAGTAAAAAAAAATAAATGTTGATAAGATAGTGAGGATTATAAAACACTGCCCGGGGCCCCCAATCAGGCTTTGGGAGTATTACACATTGGCTCTGCTCTGGTCACTGTAATCATTCAAATGTATGTTCTTTTTTTCTGTCTGAATTTTGAGGATGAGGATTTATCTTTATTTTTATTTATTTATTTTTTTTAATCAATTCACCCCAAGCAAAATGATAGTGCCAGAAGAGGCTACTGGGAGTGAAAGAGAATGATAAAACTTTAGAAGGGACTGGAAACCTGATCTGAAACACAAAACAAGGGATAAACTTCTACTCCTGTTCAAAAGACCAAGAAGAGCAACAGGCAAACCTATCTACTCCTATTGAGGAGAAGAAAAATAAATAATTAAATAGTAAATAAAATTTTAGAGTTCAGTCAGTGACATTTGAAGTATAGAGTTGAAGTAGACTTTAGAAGGCAATTTCAAACTGGAAACAAGGAATAAGCATCTACTCCTGTTCAAAAGACTGTGGAGGAGTGTAAACTAAATAATAGGCAAACCTATCTACTCCTATTAAAATTTACACTATTTACATTTAGTCTATTGTGCTCATCTTTGTTGTTGTTACCAAAATGTTGTGATAACAACAACAAAGATGAGGACAATAGTCTGAATGTAAATAGTGTAAATAACATATGTTCTTTGAAAACAATGAGGAAATTAACAAAAGTTAATTGAACTGATATTATCAGTGTTTTTATCAAAAATTGAATTTGATTTTTTAAATTCTCAAAACACTCATCTGAGATGAATATTACAATAAGTTTAGTTCAGATAATTAAAAAATGTTCACATAATTTCAATTTTTTTTTCATATTACATCCAAATAATTGAATTCTCAAAAATCCAAGTGCAAATAATTGAAGAATTACTATACTTTTGACAAATGTTGATAAATTAGTTATCACCACTGAAAATATTAATATCTTGTCAAAGAATATTCATTCATTAAAAATGCAAAAACTGAGTTCTTATGATTTTTCTTACTTTCTCAGCAAACCTAAGAGTCAAGATTTGCATCTTGCAAAAAAAAAGAAAGAAAAGACAACACAATTAAATAAAGTTGAATTAAACAGCTACAAAGTCAAACATTTCCCTGGTTGTGCAGCTGATAAGGATGTTGCTCTCATAAGCTTATTCATTTTCAAAGAAAGGTGTGAACAGCCAGGACAATGATGGGACAAAGGCGGAGGTTTATATTTTAACTTAACGTCAATCTTTATTTTTACAAAAATAAATTCCCGTTATATACAAGTATATACAATCAGGAAAAATGGCCAGTTGGGTGTTGGGTCTGGGATGGCTGGTTTTGAAATTGTTGGTAGGTTGGTCATCTTGTACGATGGTCAGTAGGATTACATTCGGTCAGGAAGGCTGATCAGTTGCCAGAAGTGTTATTGAACCAAAACTGGAGTGAAATGTCACCTGGCTGTTTCCTTCAACAATTATGGTGAAATCCTCTCGACAAACGCAGGAGTCCCTAAACAGGGCCAAGTCAGTGAGATGATATGTCTTCCCGAGCAAATCAACAACAGAAACGGACAGCCTGTGTATTAAGTTACATTCCCACTTTTTTTGTCTGCCATCTGGACGCGAGTTGGGCTCTTTTTACTTCTATCTTACTTCTGGTTTCTTGCGCATTTTGACTCTTGGCATTCTGTCCAGACTTTCTGCCTGCATGTTGTCCATAACCTTTCCCGTACACTACAGTTATAATTACTATGGGAGGTTTCAAGATCAGACTCGACCAGCAGATACACAACACCAGCATCGGACATTTGATATGACCAACAACGTCGCAACGCCAGCTTCCGATTCCTGCTTGGCATTAACCAGCTACCATCACTGATACCCTGCCTGCCCGACACGTCCAGTCTGAAGCCTGGCCAGCCAACCAGCCTGATCACCTGCAGTGACCAACAGCAATTATCTGAACGACCAGCGATCATCCAACTTACCTTAACTTCAACTTAAGTAACCTTTCCCGTATACTATCAGTTATAATACTACGGGAGGTTTCAGCACTCGACCAGCAACACCTTCACATCAATGTTCCAACTGTTGACACGACCAGAAGAGCCACACCTCAGCTTTCAACTGTCGACATAACTGGAACAACCACACCTCAACATCCTGTCATCAACACAGCCAGTGCAACCACCCTTCAACTACCAGACCATCTAACCCACGGCCACTCCGGTCTGCTTTGTAAATAAACTTTGCATTAATCTTACATATCCTCGTTCAGTTGTCCATTTTGTTTCACCTGTCAGATTTCATGTCTTTAATTCAAAAAATGTTAGTGGGCCTCTTGTGACCTCTTACCTATTTGGGGGGATCGGACCGTTTCACATTGCACTCCCCACTCCAGGGGTTCCCTACACCCTTGAATCAGCAAAAATGAAAACTGATTGTTGTCAGATAGAAAACTTTATATTGTAAACAAATAAAAATCTATTAAAAATAAAAATAATTGTTACATCAAGACAATTTCATGGGAAATAGTTACTTGAATCTTTACTCAGTTTAGCTTCACAAAGAAAAAAAACATCCCAAATTTAGAAAATGTATTTTTATAAATCAAAGGTCAATTTAGGCAAGTGAGATGATATTTGTATTACTGATGACACCAATTTGTGTTGACAACCAAACTGGTTGGTTTCTTTTTGTAAATATATAATAAAATTATTTTATATTTTGTAAACTAATTATTTTTCCGTATTTTTTGTTGTTGAACAGGATTATTTAAAAATAGAACAATCATTACTTTTAAAAAGACAATTCTGGAACAGTCACATGAAATGTTGATTATAAAGAATAAAAATAAATCAAATGTTTACTTAACATTTTTTATCTCAAGTAATAGAATATTTTTTGCTGAAAATGATTGATATTTAAAGAAAGAAATTTTTCACTGAAAATTTTAAGAAGCAAACTATTTTATTAAAACATTTATGAAGTAAACTATTTTATTTTTCAAAAAAACATTTATAGCTTATCCACAAGTGAAGAATTTGAGCAATCAGCAAGAGTTTTATATGAAAGACAATTGCAAAATATTTCATTCAGGAATGAGAAATTGGTGAACTATCATATTAGTTTAATCTAAAAAAATAAATTCCTATTTAAATAATCTACTCCCACATCATATTTTGAAATTCTGTAGTCCTCATCTTATGTAAAATAAAGTATTCTATAATTATTACAATCAAATTACCCACACCTTGCTGTGTGTCACACATTATTTTTTGTCAGAAAATGATGATTGATTTTAAATCATTGTTATAATTTGTTAAGAAAAAACATGCATTTCAATATTACTCAATGATTTTGCTGATGTGACCTCCATTTTCTGGCTTTCTCTTTCTATATTTTGGATATGATTCATTCCCTTGTTCAAATTTAGATTTAATTTACATCAAAGGAAAAAAACTTTTCAGTTTTTTTTTTTTTTGTGGGGGGCCCAAAATAACTGGATCTGACCCCTTTGATATTTATTTGATGCAGTACTTAATTGAATGAATTAGAGCAGATTTCAAAATTGATATGACAGTTGAATTGTCACAACAAATATGTATTGTAAGGCACTACCCACCAATTGGTGATTTTTTGCTCAACTTGACGTCCATATTTTCTCATTTTGATCTTATGTAACCTCTACTTTCTAGCTTTCTCTTTCTATATTTTAGACAGGGATCATTCCCTTGTTCAAATTTAAATTTAATTTAAATCAAATGGAAAAAAATTTAAGTGGGAGGTTTGTGCCCACCAGGGACCCTCTTTGATCAAAATGAAATATACTTATGCAAGTACCTTGGATAATGTAATTTCAGAATATATATGTTTATGGGGGTCTATCTCTAGGAGGAGTTTGATAACAAACAGACAGACAGACAGACAGAGGCTACAACTTTATATATATATAAAGATTAGCAAAATATAGGACTTGTCCCTTAAACTTCATGTTACAATTTCCTAAATTCTGTGTATGATATATAACCCTTTCTACAATATTAACTTGTAATATATTGGTTAATTCTACAAATTCTGTTGAAACTAATGGGATTGTTCTTTAGCTATTGCAAGAATGATACATTTTAAAAAGTGAAAATGGTACATACATGTAGTTAATAATATCCAATCAACAGCTGTGTAATATTTTTTTTAATTTTAAGAATTGTTGGCAACAATACTGTCTCAATATCATTGTATATTTATTTGCTAAAGGACATCAAGTTTTTAAAAACAAAATCCCAGACTGGTAAACCTTTTGATAAGTACTTTTAAAAATGTTAAACTATTAAATTGATATTATTATAAAAAATTTTTAAAATACCAAAGAGAATCTTTTTTGTTACAAACAATAGTTCTAGAATATAAATTAAAAATAAAATTAAATAATCTTCCAAAAGAGGCATATTCTATTTTTTTTTAAATTTCAGAATATTGGCATTTGTATCAACTTTTCTTCTGTTCCAAATTTTAATTTTTTAAGTATTTATTTTTCAAGCACTTAAATATGTATACCTTAATGTGATCTGCCTTGATACACAAGTGACAATCATTCAATTAAAAAAGCAGTGTACAATTGCATAAAAAATCTTTCTAAAATTTTGAAGAGAGACTACTTTGAAAAATATATTTGCTTTTACATAAATGCTAAAGATTTTTTTAAATTGACGTGTTTTTACAACCCCTAAAAAAGCAATGATATTTTATAGTGACAGTAAATAAAGTAAATAGCATTTTTTAAAGCAATATATCAAATTCTTTTTAAAATATATAAATAATATTTATATCAGAATTTTTTCCATTCTTTTTGCTTTCAATTCGCAGAAAAATAGACCATAAAATTAAGTTTCATTCATGTTTTTTTACTCAAGTATCAAATTTATTCAAATAGAAATTGAAGATGTTTATGATAGATCATGTAACAGAAACCCAAGATTTAGTCAAATTTTAAGGCGTTTAACAAGAAGTTGTTTTTGAATTCATGTAAACACGCCCAAACATGCATAAAATATCCAAAAACAATGCTCTTTCAAGACATAAAATTCTTGTTAAAGAGCGCAGAAAAAATTACATCAGCCTCTTATATGCAAATGTTGGATTGTTTGGCCTTATGAATACAATAGTTTGAGTTTGGCTAAATCTTTGCAATATCTCGTTCTAATTCAACTTTCAATTTAAAAAAAAAAGACAAACATTCTCATTGATGATTTAAGGGAAACAACTTTTTCAAATATTTATATGAAAAGGGAGACAACTTTTGATAGTTTATATATCTTCCTGCTGTACATTTTTTTTCTTTTAAGTTCATAACAGACGATAACATTGGAGAGTAGAATTATTTCCGTCATGAAATTAAGCTCTAAAACAAAAATAAAACAAAATGTTGGCTTGACTACCGTTTACCGACTTGAATAAAATAGTTAACTAAATGTAATTGATAAACTCAAGTGCTGATAATTACGTTGACGAAGAAAGAATTTAAAGAGAAAATAAGAACAACTAATAATTAAGATAACCTCGCCTATTATTCTGCAAGAACCGTCTTCAAACAATAATAGTTCAATTTACTCTCTACAAACCTTTGAGCCATTAGAAATAAAGATAAATAGTAATCCATAGTTATCCCCCTTGATTATTATTTTTTAATCCTGTTGAAAAATGAGTGCAGATACTCAAAATTCCGTCGCAAATTATTCCGATTTTTAATTTTGTGTTCTTTAAGATAACACGTTTTAGGCCTACCTTAAGTCAATATCTCTGGCGACAATGTACTTAGAAGTTATATACAGGCATATAAAATCAAAACTTTGTGTTAGATATTGATGAGGATCATTTTATTTTTAATTATTATTATTATTATTAAAGAGGGTGATAATCTGTACAAAATTAATGGAGTTTGAAATTTCACTTCATATTTATTTCCCATACCCTTTTCTAGAAAAAAATGTAGAAGTAACAAAAAAAAAAAAAAAATGTAGTTGTTAGTACAAATCCAATGACATAGGTTATATATTTTGTGTCTATATGTGTGTAAGGCTTTCAGTATTTAAAACCTTTTAAAACACATTGATGCTACTATCACAAATTATGTCACTACCTATCAACTGAACTGTTGGCATAAAAAGTTATTTAATGAGAACTAATTCAACCGAGTGCCAAACCTTTTGCAATGGTGAAATACACTTACCTTGAGATGTATTTACCTTGGTGGCTTTACTTTTCCCTTTCAATAAAATTATTGCAAAAGTAAACATTTTCCAAAGTAACAAATTTGAGTTGGGAGACAAAAAAACAGCAAAATATTCAAGTGTTTGGTTAAAGGAATATTGCTGTGAAGATGCAGATCTGTGGCAATTTGAAGCCAAAAAAGGTCACATTTCAAGTCACTAAATCTTTGATTCCACATAAACTCTCTATCATTAAGAGATATTATTCATTCTCCAGGAAAACAAAGATTCATTAATTTCCATCATGCATTCAGGCCCACCCGGTTGTTGAAGTTGATTATGAAACAATCAATCAGAGGGTGCAAAAATATAATATAGCACTATTTTATCTATGGTAATTATGCAACAAAAAGAAGTGAAAAAATTACTTTGCATTATTGTTTTTAAAGGCAGATTTGAAGAAAATCAATTGCTCTTGTTAGTCTTAAATGAATTAGTTTGTGTTGTACATGAATTAAAAAAGAAAGTTGAAAAAAATGCAAGCTAATATAATAACCTAACATGAATGAGAATTGTTTATGGAAGAGACAAAATAATTAAAAAATATATTTTAGTAACTGCATCTAAAGGAAAAGTGTAGACAAAATAAAGGGTACACTTTTGTATAGAAGTAAAATCAGAGAAAGAAATACTTAGAAAATACTTAAGATGATTTTCAATGTTTGTAACAGAAAGAAAAATTCAAACCACATATTAAAAAAAAAAGTTAGTCTTTGTACTTTATAGTATTGTATCAGTAGTTCATTTTTTTTTTCCTGTAAAAACTTTCGTCTACCAGTGAAAATTTCATGAAGTGTATCATCATCTTTTTAAAAGAACGTTTACTCCTTAGTCCGTGTATGTGTTTAGATATGAATAAACTCAATAACATAAATAAATTGGATGATTTTTAGGGTTTTTTACTTACAGAATATTCTTCTCTTCGTTGAAATTGTGTATTCTTCCACCTCGTTGGAAAAAAATTAACAAACATTGAGTTGATCACTCAAACTTTTGTGCTTTACTTCCTCCAAAGAATAAGAGCAAAACAAAATATCCGACCAAACAATTTCAAAGACTGTCATACATTTACATTGAAAGAGTTAAAGGGAAGTTAACCATTAAAATTAAAACACACAAGGGAGGTAAATCCTATAGCTAAAAGAAAAAAAATACTCAAGCGAGATAAATCATATTGCTATTTTTTAATGACAAAAATGAAAAAATAACAGTAACAGGGGCGTTAATCAATATTTGCTAAATAAGTTTTAATATTTTCCATTTCATTCACGTCATCGTCAAAACATAAAATTCAAATAATTAACAAAATCAATCACAACTATTGTTTGTTAATCAGATACTGTTTAACCAGGTGCATGTTTTGTAATGACTTACCTGCATTAATTTATTATGTATCATTATTTTGCATTAGTTTTACTACAACAGAAATACTCATATTACTATATTAATCATATTAATAATTCATATTACAGTGTAACCCGGATATAAGAGACCTGGATATAAGAGAAAACCGGATATAAGAGATTTTCTCTGGTCCCAAATTAGAGCCATACTCACTTAAACAAAATAGACCAAACCCGGATATAAGAGAAACACGGATATAAGATACTTCTTCTCCAGTCCCGACAACTCTCTTATATCCGGGTTACACTGTATTGTGTATTTTTTGTAAAACAGTGAGCTAAATAACATCCACCATATGTTAACATCCTCAATACAAATATTGTTGTTTTTTTCTCTGATCTCTATTCTTAAAAAATAGGATTTCCTCAGAGAGAGAGAGAGAGAGAGAGAAAAGTAAATATAATTACAAGAAAGAAATTACTCTCAAATCAGGAACAGATACGCCTGTTTTTAAATTTTCTTTCTAGATTACCCACTATTCTTACAGATACTCCTGTTTATTTTATTTTCCATTTTTTCCAACCTGTCTTTATATTCTGACATGTCCATTTATTCCAGCAGCCTTATCATTCATTTTAATTCCAAAAACAAATTAATTTAGAATTAATTTCCTTACCTACCCATTTTTTATTCTAACTTTCTCCTCTATTCTGTGGTGTGGTATTAGTCACAGCTGTGTGCAAAGTACAAAGTGAAAACAAGATGCAAATTTCAATAAAGCGGATATTAATCAATGAACACTTAGAGCTTAACAGATAAGATGGTAAATAATAAGGATTTCCTTAGTTGGTTCACATATTTTAATAATTTCATAAATGTTTATATATTTATGAATTAAAAATTGTTTTCATATTTAGTTCTTTATAAATTTGTAGATGATAAATATTGCATTGCATTAGTTTTAATAAAACTATTAGTTTTTAGAATGTTTAAATATAAAATTATTCTTATAAACAAACAATCTAATAAATAAATAGTCTTTAATATTTATGTTGTAAATTCTCAAAAACAAAGAAAATGTATAAATTCTCTTTCATCATATGTTTAGGTTTTATTAAAATTCTAATCAATGCTTTTTAAAACAATAAACATTGCTAAGGAGTGAAGGTAGTTAGAATAATAGTGGTATCTAGAGAAAAACTGTCCTTTTGACAAAACTTTTTTTTTCACAGGCATAAAGATTAAACACTGTCAATTTGTTAACAACTATTTCATTTATTTTTAATTCTTGTGATGAAATGTTCCTTAAAATTCTTAAATATAGGATACTATCTCATCTTACTAATACTTGTCAGAAGTGCTAATACATATGTCTAGAGTTGCATATAAATTTCACCTGACCATAGAAACTGCTTTCTAAAGTGTAGATCAGGAATGCTATGATTTTGAGGGGTTTTATCCCACATGCCTCTAACAGTTTCCAAAATTTAAGTAAAAAGAAAGTGAAGTCAAAGACAAAATGAAAGAAACATGGTCACTCATCTCAGTTTCTTCCTCACCCTGGCTGTCCTTAGAAACACCATTAAGAATGCCTTTCTCCCAAACTCCCAATGCCAGTCTTTAATTCTCTCCCAAAGTACTCGATCTGGGTGTTTGGATTAGATTCACACATGCACTTGAAAATTGCATCACTCTTCCAACATCCTGGTTTGTCTATTGTGTGTTCATTTTACTCGGATAAATCAACCGCAGCTGGTTAAAGCTTGGCTCGGGTTCAAATCGCGCCACAATCAGTTCTGTTTACAGCCACAAACAATGCACGATGCCACGTGGATTCTTTTTGCAGTGGGCAAACAACGCCTTCTCAAAACAACTCCTTGATTACAAAAATATAATAAATAACTATGTGTTCAAGTTTTTTTATATACTAATGTTCACCCAATACAAGGCCCAAGAGCATCTCAAGGTAGAGGGTTAATATCTGTTGTATGAGTGTAAGAAAGGGTAAGAAGTGAAGTTCATGGGGCTATGCAGAAAAGATATTGGTTAACACTAGACTTAGAGAGGTCAAGATTGTAGTGCCTAGGAAAACATCCTGTCAAGAGCCTGTTCCACAAAGCAACAGTTCTTGGGAAGGAGTTGTCTGAATGGAACTTACTTTTAACCATATGAATACAAAGGAAATAAGAATTATTCACTCTTGTGTATGTGGCATGGCGAATCCCAGTTGTAAAGGTCTCGGGTGGTTGGCCTAAGGAATGAAGCTCATCAGGACAAATGCCATCAAAATAGTGATAGAGCAACGAGATGCTTGTAATCTTTTGTCTGTAGGAAAGGGGTCATAGGGTGGAAAATAATTCATCATCCGCAAGGCTGTGTAGATGCTTTTGAACTCTATCAAGACAAGCAAGTGAGGACTGGGCAGCTCCAACCCAGATATCGCAGCAATTTGGGCACCTCAGTGTGGTGTAATGGTCAGCAAGCTTGTCTTGCTAAAACAGTTACAACTGAATAGTGAGTTCGATTCTCACTGGGTACCCCATACTTTTGGCCTGGTGCCACATCTAAGCTATGCTTAGAAAATCAATATAGCAGAAATTTTTGGTTTGATCTATGTCTTATAAAGATATAGCAGGAAGTCAGATACCTACTGAAGCAGTACACTAAACCAACCATTTTTCCAGTATCTTTAGTAATAAATCAAATATATGAGTTCCACTAGATGTCTGGGGTGAGCTTGAGCCCCAAAAGTTGTTCAAGGCAATAAGCCTCCTTGAGAGAAGATACATCTATTATGATAGATGAAAGTTCAGGGTCTGCTTGGTGGTGGTAAAATGTTGCTAGTTTGATCATTAGATTTTGAATGTAAGATACAAATAAGAAAAACTCTTATTAAAAAAAAGTGTTTCAAACTATTTGAATACATGAAAAAAATATGTTGCATCAAAATGACTGTTATTCCACTGAGACCATTTATTACTGTATACACTTTTCATTTCCTTAGAAATGGTAATTGTTTCTGAGCATTTTTTCATTTGCTCTTCCCACATAAATTCACTAAAATAGATTGAGAGCATATCTTCCTCTTACATATTTTCATAATTTTGTAATTTTTTAATAAATTTTAGAATAAAAATTTATTTTTATATTTCTTTATAAAAGGTGAATAATAAGTATTGCATTGTAGTTGGTTCACATGTTTTTATAATCTTGTAAATAAATATTGCCGAGGGAGTCAAAAGAGTATACAGTAATAATAAAGTGAATAACTACCCTTTTGACATGCCTTTTTTTTACAGGCACAATGGTTAAACATTGCCAAATATTCTTACTTCAAAAAGTATAATTTTGCACATTAGTCGTATAAAGGTAAATTTTTAAAAAAATGATTTAGAAACTTTCTGAATATATTTGCCATAGAAAGGTCATATAAATACAATATTCTGAATTTTCCAAATCAGTTTATTAAACATTGTATAATGGTTATTCATCTTTGTATTTCTTTCTTCCTTTTTTTCCTTTTGTCTGACTGAAGCTAGTTTGAAAATGTGGGATTTTTCTCTTTAAAAGAAAATGCATACTTGTTAGCCTGTTTTTCTAAGATATCCATTTTTTTCTTTTACCTATCCTTTTGTTCATTCTCTCGTTTGTCTGATTCTTTCAATCTATTCCACACTTTCTGCTTTTGTTCATCAACCTAACCCCTTTTCAACCTAAAACAACATTTGTCATACTGCCTATTGTACTACACCACTGCACTTAGTACCAAAGAACGGTAACATTTCTCTACCAGTTAAATTCTAATCATTGCTTTTTAAAACAATAGACATTGGTGACAAGTGAAGGTAGTTAAAATAATAGTGGTGTAAAGGGAAAAACCGTCCTTCTGATGCACTGTTTTTTTGCATGCACAATGGTTAATGGCTAACAAACTAATGCCCTTTCTTAGGTAAGTGTTGGTATGAGTTATACCCACTTCTGTGACTATATGTTTGAAGTGATTAATCAAGGTTGATGACACTGCTGATTAATTTGCATGGCAATTAACCAGTCATGACAGAGCTATAGTTAAATCTTTTGTATATAAACCTCTCACTTAAGTAGTGTAAAAAAACAGAGTGGCTGAAAATATGAACACCAGAAGTCTGTATGTTACAACAGTTGGATGGAAATAGCAAAACTAATTTTACACACATGCATGTACTGACAAGGTACTTAAATTTTTTATTGTATTTTTCTTTAATGCAAATGGGATCTTTGTTTTGAAACTTAGCGAATGTAGAAATTATCCAAATAATTATGTGTCCTGATCACTTTTGGTTAATTTATTAGCCATTTTCAAGGACTTGGTCCGTGCTGTTGTGGACAGTGTATAAGTTACTGAAAGGTAGACATATTCTTAAACCCTGAATATGACCAGTACATTGTGGCCTGGTTCATAGTTGATGTTGTTAAGGGTTGTTTTTTGTTTGTTTTTGTTTTTGTTTATGTTTCTTTATTATTTGAACAATTTCTACCATCACTAAGTCGAAAAAAGAATGTTCTTGTTTGCATACAAGAAAAAATTAACAGAAGTACCTTGTCAGTCATTTTAAATGAAACATGTATTAGGGAGGGAATGCTACCCAAATACACATGCCTACATATATATGTTATTATATTGTTTATTGATAGATTATTATTATATTATCATCATCATCAAATACTTTTCATTTTATAGTCTTGCATATACACTTGTAGTGAGTGCAAAATAATAATAACTCCCTTCACCCATCCCCCTTTCAAATTCAGAGGACTGAGGAAGAAGAGGAAAAGAAATATGAGATTTTTTACCTTTCACAGAAATTAACCAATGATGTGAGAAAGAAGAAGTAAAGAAATTCATGAACCTATGTGAAATTGTTTTTGAACCAATGAAAACCTTGCCTTCACAGAAATTAGCTAACTGGCCAAGAAGATGAAGGAAAGAAAATAGCGAGCCTATGTGAAATTCGTTTTGATATAAAATGGGGAGAAATATTAAATTAAAGAGAAGAGTGTTTGAAGTCATGTGAAAGGTTTAATTTCAGTTCCTCATAACCACCATTGAAGTACTCACCAGTGTAAAATTATTCACCAATTATGTTATTGGCCTCTAACCAGCATGTGGCACTTCAAAGAAGTTTCAACAATCCAAGAAAGCTAAGTATTTCAAACTATCTTTCTTTGTCTATTTTCGAATGTATGCAGACCATATATCCTTTTGGTGAGCAACAAACTCTCTTACCTTTCTCTTAAACATTTTTAATATTATTTTGTATCAGATCATTTCATCTGTTGTATGAACATTTCTTCTTCATGACATTACATTAAAACTATGAACCTTAAGAATTGTGATTTATTTTCCTGAAACAAGCTACTGGCACTACTTGAAGTGTGTAAATTCATGAATAGTTCCGTATCTTGTTTTGTTAAAATTAACCATGTGTCTCCTCATTGTTATCATCCTTCATTAATTAACTCTTTGTTTTAACCACTAAGCCCCATGCCACTATACACTCTTACTGACAGAGTAATAAGATAAAGATGTTGGGGAAAAGTGAGTCTGGAAGAGGCAATAAAAATCTTTATTAGGTGCGAAAGGATTGGTGATTTTTACACTGATCTCATTAATGTTTGTTGAATAGGAAATTTAGTCCAGTTAAAAATACATTATTCAATATCAAGCACTGATGAAGGTTGCAGGAGCAACTAAAAACTTTGTGATGTCCTGAAACTTTATTGTGTTCCCACATGTCAACTAAATAAAAAACAATATACAAAAAATATTTTTATTTTGTCATCAGCTTATATATATATATATATATATATATATATATATATATATATTTTGAACGATAAAAATTATTAGAAAAATCAATTAAAATCTTCAGACACACTGGGTTGTAGATTAATATTCTTATGCTTTTATTATTATTATTTCATTTATATTCCTCGACTAGTTTCGACCAACATGGCCATCATCGGGAGAGAAAAAAATGTCTCTGCTTGCTATAGCAGTAAACTACAGAAAATATATATATATATATACATATATATATATATATATATATATATATATATATATATATATATATATATATATATATATATATATATATATATATGGGTGTTTCATAAGGCATTTAAATTTTTATGACTTTGTAGTATACTCAGTAGATTGTTACTTAATTAAATAACAATAATAGACAATCACATATACAAAACTCAAAATGGCTGACTTTTTATTTCTCACTTGGAATCTGTGGCTCCAATGTACAAGAAGAAAAACAACAAAGTTTTGACTTCATAGAAATTTTAATGCTTCATGAAGAAATTATATATATATATATATATATATATATATATATATATATATATATATATATATATATAAAGTAGACTAATGAAATAAATTTGAGAGATAAACAATAATAATAATAATAATAAAATTATTTATTGTATATTACTAGGCATTTAGACCAAATAGAAGTATAAGAAAAGGTGTTAAAATGAATACAGTCTCCACAAAATCATTTACAAACCCTCCACAATCCTAATTGTGGTAAACAACTAGCCCATAACTACTAATTTTTATTAGTGATATAACACATGAAAAAAAAGAAAGAAAAATTCCAAGTTCATTTTACCTCATTGAGAAAGGACACAGACATGTCTGAAAATTTCGATATTTAACATCTTTTCTCATCATGTTTCTATTTTATCTAAAGGCCTAATAATATACAATAATTATTATTATTTTTGTTGCTTTTTTATCTCTTGAATTTCTTTCATTGGTCTACTGTATCTATATACTAGCCAAGGTACCCGGTGAGCCCAGTTGTACATGGCTGCAATTGTATAACTGCACCCTCCACAACCTCTAAAAATATCTGCCTGTGTCTCTGCAAGTGTTTGATTGTTCTTAATTAAGGAATTCCATCAATAAAATCTTCTTGTGTGGTTGTTGCTCAGAGTTAAATTGTTTCAATGTTTTAGATATTCAGTAAATTTCCTATGGGTGTAATAACTTTCAAAGAGTATGGCATTGTTCACAAATCTAATAATCAAACTAAAACAGGGATGAAGCATCAGAGCTTGATTCAACTGCAAGTGCAAATGCATGAACGCCCCCTTCTCCTTCTTCACACATTTACTGTAAAGCTGGGGTTAAGAAGTTCTTCAGGAATTTTTCCCTTTTAACATTTCAATAATCCTTCTCAAACAATCTTTGTATCAAAGGTTGTTTGAATGCCAATTTAGGATGGAATCATATGAAGAAACTATTGGATAAATAGCAAAAGCTGATTTTGGACATTAGTTTGTTTCAGATTTTGCTCATATAACTGAAATAATCTAAACCAAGTATTCACATAAGACAATTTGTATGTCATATGTAATTTACATGGCAAATTTGGAAAGCATCAGATGAAAAACCAGGGAGTTATGGCCAAAAAACATGCTTTTTTAATTTTTTTTTTGTTTTTCATTATATGCAGGGAGGCAAGTAGGACTAAAACCACATTTCTTGCATGATGGCAAATTTTTTGCAATATGTTTGAAGAAAATCAGATTAAAAATGAGAAAGTTATTCAAGTTTTTATTTTAAGTAGTATGAAAAGCCCATTTTTTTCACATTTTTTTGCAATTTTTTGTATGAAGCCAATGTTGCTGGAAAACTATCAAGTGCTCTACCTAAACTTCATAAAAGGAACTATGTTTTACATTAAGTGCAAAGAACATCAACTCATCCACTAAAAATTTTGTTCATGTGTAACTTTGCTTTGGTTTTTGCAGAAAGTCACACTCACCTTCAATTTTATCGATTTTTCTGCTAAACGTGGGGAGCCTAAAGATTGTAATGATCATCTAGGCCTCCTTTAATACATTTGCAATGTGTGTGTATAATTTCATCAAAATCAGTTGAGAAATGTGAACATGCATAAATAGCATATACACAGACAGATACAGACAGACACACACACAGACACACACACATACACAGATATCTTCTGTTTCATAGACATAGATTATAAGAAGCATATAGACAATCTTTCTTTATTATCATATATATATGAGATAACAATATATATTTTTTATATATCAGGAACAATATTGGAGAAAAAATGTATGATAAAGTGGAAAAAGTTTTCTTGCGACATGTTTCATCTTTTAGGACATCATCAGATTAAATTTGTTATGTTGGTGCAACTATACATGAAATTGACTAGATTAAAAGAAAAAATTAAAGTTTTCCAGCATCCCTCATTCGTGCACTTGTACAATCACACCAACGTAACACATTTAGTTTGATGAAGTCTTAAAGGACAAAACATGTGACAAGAAAAATTTTTCTTCCATATACATACTAAAGAAAAACCAAATATGTTGATGTGACCAACAGACAACATGACAGAAGACCTAACACCTTAGACAAGAAAAATCCCAAAACAATATATATATATATATATATATATATATATATATGTGTATTTTTTTTTCTTTTAATACCAAATATAATCTAATTAGAATATTCCATGTCTTCTTTTTTTCGCACCAGTGCCATACCATCTCTGACAGGAAGAAGAACCTGAAAAGTTAAAGGATATCTGTCTTAAGCAACAAAATTTTTTTAGGCTTTTAATTCATAAAATATAAAAAGAAATTCAGAAATTGCATCCTCAGTACCCTGGCTTCTGTGCAAGTCCCCCCTTGAAACTGCCCCCTTTAATGCCCCGTCACAGGAATTTGAGGCTTTAATGGGCTCAGAAGTGCATGATGGACATGAGTCGTGCTCTGTTCACTGACAAGACCAAGACAACTCTTGATGGACCTGACAATTGGGCAAATGGTTGGATCAATTTCACAGGTGAGTGTCACCAACATTCACAACATCAACAACAGGGTGGAGGAGTCATGTTGTGGGCTGGTATCATTAGAGACAGACTTGTTGGCCCAGTCAGGGTACCTGAAGTCTTTAAAGTGATTGTAGCCATCTACTGCAAAGAAGGCCTTGGATCCATGACTAGATCACATACCTCTGTCACTTCTAAGGATTCATGGATGACAATGCTCTCTTCCACTCTGCCAGGGTCACCCAAGTATTCCTAGGCTCTTACAGCATACAAGGTCAAAGGTTGATGGTGTTCCCACCTGCCTCTCAAGATCTCAACAATATTAAAAATCATTGGTCCTTCATTAAACAAAATGTTTATAACCAATGGATGCCAATTTACATCAAAAGATATCTTATGGGAGGCCATCAAAGCTACAACAGAATCAGTCAAATCTGCTGCAATAACAGATTCCATGACTAATAGAGTTTTGAAGTTATCTGTGGAAATGGCACTCATGTGGCCAAATAATTCATTATGTCAATAAATCTTGTAATATTAAAATGGTTTTCTGTTAAATATTGACTCAAGGTATGTTTAATATGTATCGTCATCCATCATTGTCTCCAAAAAATGTCTAGATGAGCTATTTTCATTAAAAAGCTATTAGCGTAGTTCACCCCAAAACTGTCAAATTTGAAATAAAAAATAAAGGACATTACACAAAATAATGAAAACCTAACAATGGTGTCGCCATATTGTGCAAAACCAGCTGGGGAAAGTTTTATCAAAATCAATTCACAGAAAACCGAGAAATACTAAATTTTACTAGCAAGCTATTAATGTGGCTTAGGGTGTAAATAATCCTGTTTATACACATTTTTGAAAATTATGCAATCAAAATTATCTATGAGTTTGGATCAAGAAATCCATACCTTAATACAATTATTAAATGTATTTTGATCTGAAATTTTCATTGTATAATGTTTTATCTTTGTGATTAATTTCACCACTGAATTCTGTGCATTGACAAAGAAGATGATGATTTTGATGTTGAAAAATAAACATTTGTTGTACAAAATTTAAGCTTTTTTTTCCTTGTGAAGCTGTGGATTTATTGATGTACCTCTCATATGTGTAAGCTATATGATTAAAAGAAAACATTGAGTTAAGTGTATTAACAAGGAAGGAAATTATGTTGAAAAATATTTCTGTAAAATTGTTTCTTTTTTCATTTTTAGGTTGAAAATTAATTTATCTACATAGATTAAATAATAATTTCTCAGGGTTTTTTATTCTAATTTACTTGATTTTAGTTTTAAAATATTTTTATGTGATGAAGGCAATTTCTTTCATATTTTTACTAAATTTCAGCAGAGTATAAGATGCTACCCAAAAAGTTGGAATATACTACTGTGACAGTGGAGACTTCAGGGGTTATTGGCCCTCATTTGATGGCGTTCTTTTGGAGGATTGGCGCGATTGCATCTCGATGAAGGAACGAGCCTCTCGAAACAGAGTGGCTCTTGCAGCATGTCTCACTGGTGATAGTTTGAGGTAATGCTTTCTCCATCATTGCGGCTGGCAGAGGATAGAAAAAATTGTTTATAGTTACGTTGTTCTGGAATTGTCATCAATGGTCGACTGAACTTGCTTTGTTTCAATGACTTTTGTTTTGTTATTATTAGTTACTTTGCTCAATGAATGATTTCTTATTTTTATTTGAACATCATGATAAACCAAATGTGCTAAAGTTTTTCCATTATTTTTAGGAGCTATTATGCAAACAGCAGACGAGGGGACTACTTTGAAGGTGACAGTAGAAACTAGGTGTTACCTCAGGGTCATTCATCAAAGAAATTACAAACACACACTTATTCTTTTCATAAGGTATCCATGAACAGTCTGACAAATTTCAATTTGACAGTTTCTCAAATAATTAATGTGATTAAATCCAAAGAAGAATATGCAATGCCATTGGTCCTGACTTTATAAATATTTTGTGATATTTGTTCTGATGAGCTTTCCTCTTTAATACCTTGACTTTATGAATTTAAGCACAGTACTATATTAGTATCTAGGTCTCATCATTTTACATAAATTACTAGATGTAACCATAAATTCTATGGTAAAGGTCTTCTCTTGCACATGGAACTCTCTTCCGGCTTCTTGCTTTCCAGTCAACTTTAATCATCAAAAATTTGAATGCAAACTTGTCATATTCTGTTTCCTCAATTCCTGTCCATTTATTGGCCTGATTCTTTCATAATGTTTTTTCTCAGGTTGTTTAACACTCATTAGTCACCTTGTGTCTTAGTAGCTTTTGTCTCACTTGGGATGAAATGATAAAAAAAAAATGAATTAGAAGGGAGGTAACTGCGAATATTTATGTCTATGTATATTTCAGACTATTGTTATAATATATAAAAGTCTCTCTCACTCAAAGCCAATTTGTGAATCTACCTCAAAATTCAATCAAACATTCTTTCAGCTGCATCCCATCCTTCCACAAAATGTCATTGAAATCCATTGAGAACTTTTAGAGATATTGTGTGAACAAATACATGTGAATGTATAATCACTCCAACTTTTTTGGCAGAGGTTAAAAAAAAAAATTTTTAATTATTTTTAAAAATCAGATTTACCTGGAAGACTCTTGGATCTTCTTTGATATAGTTGTTAAATTCTCTCATAACTTCATATTTGTTGGGGTCATCAATATAAGGATGGCCAAACCAGTATACATTATCAAAAACAAGGCTTCCTCTGGATGCCAGCAAGTTATTATCAAGAATAGACTGGGAAAAAAAAGACAAAAGTACATCTGTTATATAAATTTTATAGTCTTTATCAAAAACAATTCATTTACAATTATTATTTTTGCATGGTAGTAAAATAATTCAATTTTTAAACATCTTTTCTTTCCTTGTTACGTTGCTTCATATGCTATATCATTAACTTTCCTTTGCTAATTATTATACAACTTAATCCTGATTGCTGATAATCAATTGTTATGACCCTTCAGGATACAAATGATCAAGGGTCTCTACAGATTCCTTTTCTTTTATTCTTTGTGAATTGTAATAACTTCTTGGGAAAGATAGTAGAGTGGTTTTCTATGGCTTTCTCTACTGTTTGGTTGTCACTCAAGTCTAGAGATCTCAGTCTACCCAATTATTTAACTCATAGCTGGAGGGGGAGGAGAAACAGATTCATACCTTTTCCCAGGGCATTTGTGTGAAAATGATCATGACAGACTAGCCTGGAATTTGAAAGCTACTTACTGATACCACATTCTGTGGCAATATCGATTACCTGCACATGCAATATGTTAATGAACAATATTTAAATCTGTGGTTGAATGTTGCATCTGGGTCAGCAACTTTTATGTTTTCAGCATTGTTATATACAAAAAATAAAATATTTAATATTTTATTTATTTGGCCGTTAAATTTTAACTCTATTTAGAATGTGGCTTGGAGAGAAAAATGAAAGGTTGAATGAAGAGAGGTGGGTGATTGGGGGAGGAGAGAGGTGGTGCTTGGGGGAAGAAATGGATTCACACCTTTCCCCAAAGTTATTTGCATGTAAGTGAATGTAAAAAAATTCAACTGTGATCTGAATTCAGTACTCTGGTTTCTCATTCTTCAATCAAATCATCAAACCATCTTTGATCACACAAACATTAAATGTCTGTTGATAGCAAACTTTCACAACTCTCTCTCTCTGGATGGCTGACTATTGTCCGTTGTCATCTTTGAATCTACATAGGCAGATAACCTCTGAACTAATTATCAAAAGCACTCAAATATTATTAACATAACCTAATCTCACTCCTGTGATACATGTAACAATATATACTATGTATATACATGTAACAGCACATCTCGCCTATGGAACTCCCTTCCCTATTACTGTTTCCCTGACAAATACAATCTCCAACAGTTTAAGTGTAGCGTCAATCGACATCTCCAGTTGCCTTGATCTATCCACTTCCCTTCTCCACATCCTTTCATTTTTCATTCCTATCTGCTCTCGCTCCAAATCTTCTGTAACCCCCTTGCCTTGATCGACCCACTGTCTTTCTCTTTCTCCACATCCTCTCATTTACCACTCCTATCTGCTCTTCCTCCAACCCTTCTTTAACCCCTTGCGTGATAGTGGCCTCCAGCCTTGCTTGGGGTGATACGCTTAAAAAAAAAAATATATATATATATATATATATATATATATATATACACACACACACACACGAGGGTCATTCAATAAATAAGGTGAATTTTTTGGTATAAGGACTTCTAATACAGATAGAAGCTTACTTTTTTTAATTTTTTTTTGTTTTACTTCTCTTTCACATGGATTTAATTTCTTTTGCAGATTAAAAAAAAATTTCAGAGTTTTGGCAATTAACAAAGATGGCTGACCAAGAGCAATGCTCCGGGATTGAACAGCAGTCAGTTATCAAGTTTTTGGTTGCTGAAGGGTGCAAACCAGTTAAAATTCATAGGAGAATGTCAACTGTGTATGGTGCCACATGTTTCAGCCAAAAAAATGTCTACAAGTGGGCTAAAGAAGGATGGAGCAATGTTGAGGATGAAGACAGGCCTGGGAGGCCTACAGAAGTGAGGTTTCCTGATGTGATCGAATCAGTCAATGACCTCATTCAGTCTGACAGAAGGGTGACAGTGGATGACATTGCAAGGACTTTGAGCTTATCTGTTGGGACAGCACACAAGGTCAGCTGCCGGTGGATGCCAAAGATGCTTACTGCAGAGCACAGACAGCACAGCAACCCAAACGGTGCAGACCATCAATGAGCTGGGCTGGGAACTGCTCCCTCATCCCCCTTACAGCCCAGACCTTGCCCCTTCAGACTTTCACCTGTTTGGTCCCTTGAAAGCGTTCACGAGAGGCACGAAGTTTAAAAGTGGCGATGAAGTCAAAAGTGTTGTGAACGACTGGCTGAGACATCAGTCCAAAGATTTTTACGCTGAGGGAATACGGAAGCTTGTGCACAGATGGGAAAAGTGTGTAATAGTGCTGGGAGACTACGTTGAAAAAAAAAAAGAAGTAAGCTTCTATCTGTATTAGAAGTCCTTATACCGAAAATTTCATTTTATTTATTGAATGACCCTCGTATATATATATATATATATATATATATATATATATATATATATATATATATATATATATATATATATATATATATATATATATATTGTGCTAGTCCCACTTTACTTTGTGACTGACAAGAATAAGAAGAATACTTTATCAACATGTAATAAAGATATTTATTTACACCTAAACATGAATAAAACCGTTAACATAAACACAATGTCCTTTCCTATATAGGGAGAATATGTCAGGTGGATTTACCCATCTGGTGGAGTGAAATAGCGTGAAATAACTTGTACCTTTAAAGTACTTGGCAACTTGGCTGCAGAGAGAATTTCTTGTGTGTTGCTTTGGAGCATGCCCGGTCCTTTCTCTTCTGGTGGTCAGCTTTTTATAAACCCATGTGGTTTTATTAACCAATGAGAGACCACCTAATATCATGTGACTAATCTCTCTATATAGGAACAGACGAATTTTACAAACCCAACATGTATATATAGGTCATACCACATTGTTAGATATATTATACTAGATCTGTCATTAATATTTGACAAGAATCTTATCATCCTAGAGTGGATGGGTTTTTTGGGGTTTATAGATAGCTAGTTAGTCTGATTTTCACATGGAAGTATCTCCGGCAGTGTGGGCCAAGAATGCAGATGGCAATGGGGCATCTGATGGTATTGTATTTTACCATCAGTTTTACATAACCTTTGGGTTGGATGATGTATTCACTAACTGTTCTTCTTTATCGTTGGACTTTGGTTATGTGTAGTGAACTAGGGAAAAATGTATGCACTACATTCTTAGGTATTATGTCCAATTGTGCTGCAGTGTCCAGCTTGAAATTAATGGCTGTAGTGTCATTTTCTACCATATTTTGTACCCAGTTGGATTTCATTTTATTTTTTTCTAGAATGATGTCATCTAAAAATAAGTAGAAGTATGATTAATCATCACTTTCCTTGGCACTTATTTCTGATACACCTTGTAATTTTTGAGTGACATATGCTAGCAAAATGGTTGGATCTGTGCCATTTTCCACATTTAATACATGAAATATGATATTTAGAGTTGATGTTCTGATATTGGGATTCTGTATTTTTCAATTTTACATTTTTTCATATTTTAGTTTTCAATTAGCCAGTTCGACATTACTGCCAATATTGATATTTCTTCATTTAAACCTTTATCTTTGTTTAAGATGCCACATACAATTTTGCCTCTAAGCCATCTTGGCGCTTGCCAAAATTGCAGTTCTTAGCCTTCAGTCAGAAATGTCAAATTTTTCAGGTAATTGGTTTCTGCTGAAAAAAATATGTGACGTACATTATATTTTTTCCGGGCCAGTATTTCTGAAACCTGGAGAGTCAATGCCACTTTAACTTCCGCAGACTGTAATTAATTCTACTTGACTTTTCCTTGATCAATAATAGCAAATATATATTTTTCTGTCAGTTTTAGGTTAAAAAAAACTGGAATGAACCATAAACAAGCAGCATTTATATGTTATTTTCTGCTAATCAAGAACTAAATTAAAATGGTCCACTGCCTCCTGCAAATCTCCATCCAATGTTCTACTTCTCAACAGTACTATCCATGGAAAGTCAGTGGTGTGATAGTATCTACAGCACATGGAGACCACAATTTACAGATAGAAGGGATCAAATAAATAGTCAAATTTCCTAATTATATTACTGTTTTATTTTGTTTTTTTATTATGCTACTGGTAACTATAAAGGATTTTTGGCAAACATGGATAAATGTGTCTGCAAAAAGACAGTGTAAAAAGCATGTTTTTTTTTCATGACTCCACTTTTCAGCAATGTTTATTGCTTTAAAAAGCAATGATTAGAATTGTAATAAAACCTAAATATATGAAAGTGAATTAATACATTTTCTTTGTTCCTAGAACTGACAACAAAAATAATAAATACTATTTATTTATTACATTGTTTATTTACACTATTTATCTATTATATTGTTTATTGGAATAGTTGACAAAACATTATTTATAAAATGGTAAATAATAAGGATTTTCTTATAGTTGGTTCACATATTATAATAATTTAGTAAATGTTTATTTTTCACACATTATACTTTGTTCTTGTCATTGGGGTTTTCAAGTTCGAATGAACTGAAAATTTGTTGGGCTTGTGGTCCAGCCACATATAGGAATGGGGCAACCTGTATTCACTCATCTTTTTCTGTTATTCCAGTAGTGAGCAAATAAAAATCATATTGTTGTTTCCTAAACTTTATCATTTTCATTCAGTTTTTCTTCAAAGTTGAGGTTCTATGGTCATTTCAAACTCATTTTCTTTTCTTTGTTTTTAATTCTAGTTTATTTTTCTAAAGATATTTCAGGGTATCCATTCTTAATGGAAGTGCGGATTTCAAACAAGGAAATACTTAATTTTTGTTTCCAGGTTGAACTGTTTCACCTATTCTTTTTTTTTGTTATTTTTTCCTGTATGGCTTGTGGGCAGGTCATGTTATTCTGACAACATGTAATGTGTTATGTTAATGTTGTGCCCAGCAGGACAGCTGTAAGTAAAAGTGAAGACAAGACAAAACATATTGTGTGGTTATTTGCAGTAACCAATGAACTTTAATTTCTAGTAGCCATAGGCACTACAGTTTATTGAAATGTAACTGACCTCAATAAATAATTACAGGGAAATTAACTCAGTATTTATCAATATATCATACTAGTAGATGTTAATTACACTGTTAAAAAATGTAATGTTCATGTGTGGAATTTGGGGAGGGGAGGGAGAGAGAAATTGCGGGTGAAATTGTTGTAATGCTTTAAAAAGCTTTTTAGGAAGAAGCTGCATAAATGCATGTATGGTAGCATGAGAGAACAAACAAACAAGTACCACCAGTGAGGCTGAAAGAAAAGAAGACAAGAATTGTTAAGATAAAATTGCTTATATTGCTGATATAGAGGATCAAGGTGGAATGTCTCTTTGTGGAAGAGGGAAGCATCTTGGAGGAAGTGGAGAGTTGGTAGGGCCTAGTGTTGATGCATGTATCAGATTGGTTGACCGAGGTCACAGGTGGTGATGTTGACAGCTTGTCCACAACTCTGACAGTGTCATAAGTAGTGTTCTTAAAAGCAAACAGGGTGGATCATGACTTATCATTTTTTGATGTGCCTTTTGCTTTAGCAGCAATGTTCATGATTGGTTCCTTTTATTTTATATATTTTTTGAGGGGATCTGTTTTGTGAGTCATATTTGATGATCAGAGCTCCAGCACAAGGGTGACTTTTTTAATTTTAGTTTTGATGTAGAGTCAATCAAAAAGAGATCTAGTTTGAAGCAGAGTATAACAAAGCTTTAAATTAAACACAAATTTGAGAGATATTCATATTTCAAATGTGGTGAAATGTCACCTTGAAAGACCAACTATGATCTGGTCAACCCTTCTAGCAGACATTAAACTTTTTATGCATGAGTTGAAAATCCTGTGGGCAGCAACAACTCCCTTTTCCACTTTTGGGCATGTGTAAAAACAAAGAAAACTTGAAGTATGAATGCTATGAATCCCAAGAGGCTAGCTCTGTTTTTCATTTTATGTTGAGATATGTGGTGAAATAAAAAGAAAACGGCCACCAGCAAGTAAATTCAAGCTCTCCCAACTGGTAATCCAACCTCTAGTCGTTCCTTCTTGAGTTCTGTCTCAAAATCGCACAAACGTCACTCCAAGCCTTTTTCAACTGGGAAAAACTAGGTGCTTTTATATTTGTCCATATACCCATAATCCCTTGCGTCTTCATGCGATCCCATAATTCATTGCGTCTCTGTCCCATAATGCATTGCATATTCATTGCATAAAAAGGCAATGCAAGTCCCCCCTTATTCTTATACGTTATCTGGCCGAGGACGGATTATGGCAGAGCGGTAAGTGCTTTTTTTCTCCTTCATTTCAACTGCAGTAGCTTTACATGCTAAGCAAATACGGGCTCTTTTTTGGTGGGGAAAAGGCAAGTCGCAACCAGTTGTGCTCGTCCCAGGTTCTGCCTCATCATGTCTGCCACAAGATAGGACACTAAAATTAGCACTCGCTTAATAAATGCACATGACTTAGACAATATACATCATTCACTTTAATTTACCAGCAGATTATGTTCAACTTTCATTCATTTTTACAGAGATTCTCTTAAGAACATTCCTTAAATTTGCACTTTCTTTCAGGAACTATCCTCAAAATTTATTCTACATGAAAGATTTCTCAATAAAATAAAAATTTCTATCTCATTTTGTTTCATTTTCTTGTTTGTCTATTTTCTCAACCAATTTAACACTTAGTTTTTGTTCAACAGATGATACCTACTCAACTTCAAACACCCCTAAACTAATAACAGCACCTTGAAATGATTGAATGAAAGTCTTGAAAATCTTTGAGCATGAAATCAGTAAAGACAATAATATTTGAGATAACATATTTGTCACCATGTCATGAGAAGATATGAAAATGAAATGTGTTTCCAAAAAATTCATGTCTTGTTCATTAACAAACTTTCCAAAAGCAATCATTTGAAAATGTGCTCTGGTTTAAGAGAACAAATTTGAAACGAGCAATACATTTTTTTCAAAAATTTTATTTCACCCACCCACAAATTTAAATAATAATAATATCAGTTACTTTAGGATATACCCACATATACATTACACACATGTGTGTATGTGTACAACAGTGAAGTTAAGACTTAGAAAAGAAATTACCTTAAAATATCCAATGTAATCAGGTTTTTCAGCATCAATAAAAATCAAATCAAATTGTTTGCCTTCTTCAGATAATTTTGCCATTGTTTCCAAAGCAGGGGCTGTATTAAAAAAATATAAAAATTATGTTTGACACCCAAGTGTTTCAGTATAATGCAAATGCATACATGCACAAACTATGCCATAATGTTATTGAATATATTAGTTCATATATATATATATATATATATATATATATATATATATATATATTATATATATATATACACAAGTCTTGTTAAAGACAACTGACAAGGCACCATGATTAAGCTTTTTATTTTTTTTATTTTTTTTTGTGTTCATACAGGTGTTTTCTTTTCTAGACATATTCATTTTATAATGGCTAAAAGAATAGGCGAAAGTGCTCAGATATGCAGAACTTTTGAACAGTTTTTATACACTTTGTATCCGGAAAAGAAAACACTTGTATGTACACAAGAAAAATTAGATAAAAAACTTAATCACAGTGCCTTGTCATTTGTCTTTAACAAAACTTGTATAAAAGAAGGATTGCTGCCCAAATACACAATATATATATATATATATATATATATATATATATATATATATATATATATATACAATGAATCATGCTTAAATTGAACATAAGTTAAAGGAATAGAGGATTTGTAGAACCAGATGAGCATTAAGAAAATCATAAGAATATTGAAAAGTTACCAACACACCCACTTCCCAAAATTCAATATTCTGATGATTGGTCATTCAAATATTGATATACATGTGTGTGTGTGTGTGTGTTGGAAAATGTTTTTTGTTATTTCTAAAATATTTAATTTTTCATTTATGCATGTGTGTGTGTGTGTGTGTGTGTGTGTGTGTGTGTGTGTGTGTGTGTGTGTGTGTGTGTGTGTGTGTGTGTGTGTGTGTGTGACATTTTACAATTCTGTTCACTTGATGTCATTTTATTGTTTGTTATTTTTTGTTTGGGGAGTTGGGGTTAAGCAAGCCTTGTTAATTAATGAATTAACCACTACTTTGTATATAGAACAAAGACTATTAAATGAAAAGCCTCCCAAAAATTTATATATATATATATATATATATATATGTATATATATATATATATATATATATATAAATAAAGACAAAAGAAAACCTTATCTTAGCCAACATATTTTATCCTCTGGGGGACTTTACCAAGGCAAATATAAGGATTTGATTTTATGACAAGTATTTATATACAAGAACAAAAATGTTATTGTTTTTTGAAAATTTTTGCTATATGAGTTGTATCAGTTAGGATCAATTCTATAAGTATTTGATTGTTCTCAGTAGTTTTACCAGTCTCTAATAATTTTTTAATGTTTATTTTCTTCTTGCAATTACTGTCTATGCAAGATACCAACATTTTCTTCTTTTGCTTTTTCATCTCTTTAACTATTATTGTTCATACCACACTGTCCAATTTTTCAAGAGACGTTTAACCTTCTTTTAGGACAGTGGTTTCCAAATGGTCCAGTACACCTCATAGGTGTGGTGGAAGAGGATAGCAGGTGAGGCACTTGCTGTTATCTATTGAAACACTTCCCACATGTTTAAATTTTTGTACTCATTCGATTTTTATATTTCAGAGATTATGTTAAAAATTAAATATTTGTTGTTTAAAATAAATA
This sequence comes from Acanthosepion esculentum, assembly GCA_964036315.1. Taxonomy (NCBI): domain Eukaryota; kingdom Metazoa; phylum Mollusca; class Cephalopoda; order Sepiida; family Sepiidae; genus Acanthosepion; species Acanthosepion esculentum. The sequence goes on from OZ038506.1 coordinate 56,850,500, forward strand.
CTTTTGCCATTGTTAATTTGCAGACTTATTGATGTACCTGTTTATGTCCTGATACTCACCAATTTTGATAGTGATCTTCTTGCCATGGGGACTTTTGTCAAAATGCTTTTGGGCTATTTCCCCATAATATGGTTCAATATCACAGGTAACCAATTCACCATCTTCAGGCAATGCTTCAGCCATGGAAAGTGCACCATAGCCTGTAAACATTCCAATTTCAAGAACTCGGCGAGCACTTTGCATACTTACAAGCATCTTCAAGATTTGACCTGTAAATGATAAAATATTCAGTCACAACATTAGCTTATGGCAAATGAATTGGCCTCAGTGGAATAATTGTTTTCATTTTTTTCCAACAATAAGAATTGATAAAATATAACGACCTAATCTAGAATCACATGCATTAATCAAAATCAGAAACAAGCACAGCTGAAGGTTAGACTAATACTTCCAGCTAGGACCTACCATGCCATCTAGACAGGATTGAATCATCCTCATTAACGACATATTCCATTGGTAAGGAGGGAGGAGTTAAATCACAATCCGGGGTGGGGGGGTGATGTCAACAGTCAAAAGCCAGGGATGTAAATTTACAGTTCGCACAACAAATCAACAGGGTTCAACTCTCGCGGCAAAACTTCTACACACTCTGATCCAAACAAACGCTCCGTATTCTACAAGTTCTCTCCCCATCTGACGGTGCAATCCACTATTTATTACTATTTCCAACCATGCATTCAAATGATTGATAGTATTAAAAAGAGTGTCGTCATGCATGTGTAGTTGTAGTGGGATAATAGAAAATGGCCGCTCCTCACGACTATGCATAACATCATCACTCCCTCATAATGTCGACTATGCTGGATTTACACACCAAACAGTATAAAGTGTATTCTCTTGCTAAAGAGGAAGTTCCAGTCAGGCAGCTTCTTCCCCAGATCTGTTATTTTGTAAGAGAGACTCCTCAGAGGATGCTTTCCCAATCACTACAATTTTAACCTCTTTAAGTTGAGGTTTAACTGTAATCTATACTACATATCCTCATAATATGCATATCTTGCTCCTGCCTTGTACAGCCTCATTCAGTAAACCTCTACCTTGAGTGGCTCTTGGGCTTCCTATTAGGCGAACAGTAGTATATAGAAATTTTTTTTTCTTTTTACTTTTTTTACGTTTTTCCTTTCTCAACAAATTTTGAATTGCTCACATTTGAAATTAAGACAAAATTACTGCTCAAAAATTACTTGTCAAAGCAAAAACTAATTGCCACATTCATCTGCCACATTCATTCATATATCAAATTCAAATCTTGATAAATCTAGTATTATGATCAAGCAAACAAACACACAAACAAACAGAAATATAAACCACAAATTAAATTAAGTTAATCTGTTAATTGGAAAGCATAAAATTATTGCTAGAATATTTTCTGATATGTTGAAAGTGACAAAAACTATGACTTATGTGTCATAAAGTAAAATGAATACACTGATCCAATTTGTAGTGGTTCATCTGAAATGTCCAAATAATCTATTTGCCTCTAATTTTGGTAATTTTTCATGAAGATTCAAGGAAAAAATTGTTGTAGATCTATAATTTATTTCCATTGGACACTAACTAAAATTAAGAAAAAGAAAAACTGATTAGTTAAAAATTGAATAATGTATGAAAAAAATTCTTCTTTGAAATGCTTTCATGGGCTGCATTCAAACCCACTGTAGTTTGTCCACACCACTATATATTATATATTAAATACCCTCCAGCCTCTGTAATATGACTTATTCACTTTAGCTTATACACAAATAAATTAAAATAAAAAGGTTTATACACCATGATTTTTCTGTCTGAATTCATTAAAGGTTTCTTGTATCAACAGACACCTGAAGAAAACCTGACGGCACAATGGCTGAAATTATTATTTACAGTTGGACTAATGTAAATAAATTATTTTGTTGATTAGGTCTTAGACTAAGTACATTATATTTTTGTAAAACTAACAGATATTGCAAGTCCATTTCTGAATGGAGATTGTTCCTAACTGTTATAATGACACTTACTGTGCTATTATCTGACATGTCATACCAGAACACCCCTCTATCTCATTGATATTTCATTTGGTCTTTTCTTACTGTGTTTGTTGTCAATAAGACGCCATTCAACCAACACTTTGTGCTCTCTGTATTTTTTCTATTTGCTTGTGTGTCTTTCCCACGTCCATTTTTGTTGCTTATCTATTTCTGTATTTTTCAGCTGGCTTTCAATGCCATCCATTTTCAATTTCTTGAACTTACCCCTGTTACTTAATACTTTGCTCAGCTTTTGGAAGGCATTTTTCACTATCCCAATGCGCCTTTGTATTTCAGTGTTTCACTTTCTGAACTCTGTTAAAACACTTCCCAGATATAGGGTGACCCAAAAAAACGGGAACTTTTTAACAATCCAATAAAACCAAGAGTGATGGAAGAAAAATATTTAATTCATAGTAATTGAAACCTTAAAACATGTCATTTAAGAAACAATGATGGAATTTTCATTTTTTTTAAATTACGTCCTGTAGATGGCGTCCTCCTGTACGAATGCATTCTTTAAATCTGCTGTTGAGATTCCTCATTGACTGCTGCAACATCTCAGCTAGGATACTGTGAATTTCATTCTCGTTACTAAAATGGCAAAATGTTTACTTGCTCAAGGTCACTGTCTCGCAGTGTTGCCACTTGCACATGTCTGGTAATACACACTTCATAAATTCCCGTATTTTGGGGTCACCCTGTATTTAAATTGTTGCACTTGTTTGATTTTGATATCTCCAACTTGTAATTTGCATGTTGGGCTGTTCCTTTTGCTAACAACCATGCATTCTGTCTTCTTGCAATAAAGAAAAGAGTACTGACCTGTTACATAATATCAGGCCTCCTATTTAGCAGTGGATGCTGGATAATCTCCTCACATATGAAGAACAGACTTTAAACAACAGAAATTTAGTTCTACAGAAAGATGTTGAGGATACTATGGACCAAACGTGTGAGCAACAATGAAGTTCTAAAGCCAATGGCAACAAAACGGACACTCATACTTAACATCAGAAAGAGACAGTTGAAATATCTGGGACACATAATGAGGAAAGAGGGCTCGGAAAATTTGATACTTACAGTGCAGATTGAAGGTAAGAGAGACCGAGGAAAACAAAGCATAATCTATCTGACAAGCTTGAAATGGCAAAAAGACAAAAGTTGTTAAGAACTGCAAAGGACAGGAAAATGTGGAGAGTCATGATTGCCAACATCTTATAGGAACATAGCACATAGAAGAAGACCTGTCTTTCCATTGGTCTTTGTGAATTTCTGAGTTTGTTTTCAAAATAAGATTTATAATATTTTTAATTTCACAGCTTTGTTAACAATTTCTCATTGGCAGTTTCCAAAATAACCAACAATATCAGTCATAGATTTAAGTCATGAAAATATGTCTATTTCTTTAGATTAAATGATCAGTATATATTCTATACACCTAGATCATTATCATATATATATATATATATATATATATATATATATATATATATATATATATATATATATATATATATATTAAGCAGTATATATTATAAGGTCATTATTCTATGGCTATTGTTATAACACACTCATAACGTTCTTCGTATAAGGATTCTCTATACGTAATGCTTCGATTACTTGCCGTGACACCTGTATTGTATTAGTCGGGAGACTGACTCAAAACTGCTAGGTATTTCCCCAGGTCTCCCCACTGTCGAGGAGATGTGACACAGCGTCGATTTTAATGTGGGGAACTCGAGTGTGTTCACTCGGGACAATGGTAAAAAATTTCCCAGCACCAGCAAAAACAGACTCGTGTGCATTGCTTTTCTGTTTCTCTCAGCTAAGACTGTCTGAGTCAGCCACTACCCGAAGACAGAGATCTTGTCAGTTTCAAGCCAGACAGTGAACTGCCTGACTCGAAACGGCTTCTCCACTTAGATGGTATGCGACACAAGGTTCAGTTTAACGTGGGGAACACGAACACTCGGGCAACTTGTACAAAATTTACCCATTCTCCACAACTGCGGGAAACGGGTAATTTCCTTGTCTGGTTTCTCAGTAGAGTCTATATCCGTAGACAGAGCCTTGACTGAGTCGCTCTCTGCTCGAAGACAGAGATTTTGTCAGACCTGAAATGGTTAGGTATATACCCATGCCTCACCACTGACACGCGATGCAATGCAAGGTCAGGTCTAACGTGAGGAACCTGAGCACGAACACTCGGGAAACTGATTCAAAATTTACCCATTCCCTACAATTGTGTCCGAATACAAAGTTCTTGTCAGTCGCAAGCCACGTGTGAATTACCTGTCTCGAAGCGACTAACCACGACTCCCCACTGAGAACTAATGCAACACAAGGTCATATTTAAGTTGGGAAACCTGGACCTCTTTATAGTAATGGACTAGTTCATATAATCACCGGCAGTGTACTATTTACTCCACTACATATAGGGAAAGAAGTGTAAAAAATTAGGACCATCTTTATTTATTGCTTTTTTGTTGGCAAATGCTTCAATGACATTGTCAAAAACCATTTCATCTGACAATAGACAGTAGATAAACATTTTTTTTTTAAGCGTATCACCCCAAGCAAGGCTGGAGGCCACTGTCATGCAAGGGGTTATAGAAGGGTTGGAGGAAGAGCAGATAGGAGTGGTAAAGGAGAGGATGTGGAGAAAGAGAAAGACAGTGGGTCGATCAAGGCAAGGGGGTTACAGAAGATTTGGAGCGAGAGCAGATAGGAATGAAAGGTGAAAGGATGTGGAGAAGGGAAGTGGATAGATCAAGGCAACTGGAGATGTCGATTGACGTTACACTTAAACCGTTGGAGATTGTATTTGTCAGAGAAACAGTAATTGGGAAGGGAGTTCCACAGGCGAGATGTGCGAGACATGAAGCTATTGGAGTAGAAGAGACGTCTACATCTAACAGTGCATATGCCATAGTTTAAGTTACTCAAAAGATCCTTTGACTGTGACTACTGTCTCCGACATCAAAACCACTTTTATTTCAATACAGCCTTTACCGGCTTAGAGCCTACAGAAGACGCAAAAGTGCCGCCTCCATAAAAGTATCGTCCGGAACGGACCACCCGACTCTAGTTAGGCCACAACTTCTATCTCTAGTGGACGGTTACTCTGTATGTTTAATGGCCAGGAGACAAAACAGTGTCTGTGGGTGTGAATCTTTCTGTTTATAAAGTTTTCAGACACGGGAATTGTCATGTAGGCCTTTTATTAAGACAATGAAGATTCTGTTGATGAAAATCAGATTCCCTTAACTGATTAGATGTGGTCACTAAATGAACCTATGAATAGATTTAAAAAATTTTTGAAGTAGAGTTGAGTGATGAAAAGTACGTGTATTTTGGGTGAATAGGAAAATGTCTGGATAATTTGGGTTCACTCCGTCATTCAAAGATTCTATCATGAACACAAAAATTAGAAATATGGGTTTCAACTACAAACAATTCTAATATCAAAGCTTTAATTAATCATTATTTTTGGTTTTGTTTTCCATTATAGCTTTCATCTTTCAGTATCTCCATACTCACTTTCATTTAAACTGCTTTGTTCTTTTCAATCATAAAACAATAATTCATATACTACTAAAACCTTAGATAAGATGGTCCCTCTACCACAACTGGTTGTCCATACCCAAGTTCACAAACATCCACCTGATAGGAGGTTCCTTTTACAATTGATCTCACCCCTCTGCAATTAGTTTATTCTAGAACCTGCTGACAAGGTAAATATTTAAGCAACTGCTTACTTCTTATATATAGTTGTAGTATTTGTTGCCTCAATATATATGTGATATGGGCATTTGGCCAAGTAGCTACAACGTTTGCTTTTTAGCAACGAGACCCAGATTTTAATCTCGCCAGGGTCAATTTGCCAGGAAAATAACTTTATAGGGGGCAATCTCAGTGTGCAACAACTTTGGAAATTGCCTGAAAGCCATACCATGTTAAATATACAAGTATAGTTGTAGTATTTGTTGCATCAGTGCTGTAAAAGAATTGTGTCATAATGGACGCTACCTGCCTTACACATAATTATAATAGATGATGAAAAAAACAGGGAATTGTGGGTAGAAAAGTGGCTATATGAGTCGATAAAAAATCAGTTGGTGGGAGGTTTGATCACTATCCCTAAAAGTACAAATGCAGGTGATATATTTTTCCAAAATTGGTAATAAACATATAAGGATGCAAATTGCAGTCTTTCTTATCAGAATAAACCCAAACAGAATAATTCAAGGAACAGTGGTATTGATTGTTTGGAGAAGTTTGAATGTTTTAATCTAACATCTGTATTAGCACCTGTATTAACCAATATTTTAACTACTCACCTGCCCAAAATCCAGACATCGTGTGTGGTGAAGCTTTATATGTGATTTCATTTCTCTCCAGCACGGAGTCCCAGTCTTTTGTCATTGTCTCATGTAGAAGTTCTTGCAAAATTGGAGATGCTGGAGTATTGAAGTCAGTCCCATAGGCATCACGTCTGTAACGGAGATCAATGATGTCGTCTACACGTTTCTTAAGTTTTTCATCTTGGATTTCATTGGACAAATTTGCCAATTCTTGGACAATAGGATCATAATGTAAGGTGAAAACTTTGTCTTCTTTATTCATTATAAGAGAAAAACTGAAAGAAAGAATTGATAAAACTTATAAGAAGTATGCATTATTTTGAAGTAAAAGTTTCTAACATTTTTAAACATAATTTCATTGACTATTTATTCAGTCATCAAAGAATTTTCTTCATCATTCTATCATCTTGCACCATCTTTCAACAAAAATGTCTATTCTATTATAAAAGAATGATTCCAATTTAGATTTAATGAATTCGCATGTCAGGATAATCCAACTAAACGGTAAAAGGAAAGTTTAAAAAATAAAGCTTACCAACACAAAGAAAAAAAGACCTTTTATCAAAACCCAACAATTCTCATGTTTATAGAACAAAGAAAGCTGAAATGGAAAACTATATATATACAGACAAACCTCTTATCAACGGACTAATTTGAAGGAGGGGTGGTCCGTTAAAGCCGACTGTCAGTAGATGGGAAGGGATTATTTTTGAGTTATAAAACCGCTATAGTAACTACCTCTAGTTATGATCATAATGTAAATACTATAAACATGTATATATGGCATAAATAAATATATTCTTAATATAGATATATTAATCAAAACAACAAAAATAATAGATTTCTCACAGCTACTTTCTCACGCACGCGCTAATATATCGTACTTTATATACTGTACACCCATCTTTGTTTACAAGTGAAAATCCCGCTACCGCCGCCAAGCGGTCACTTTGAGAACTAATACGACTCGTTCCGCTAAGTCCGCAAATTTTGAAATACATCGCTGACGATTTGGAAGTTTTTTCCTTACAGATTTTTTTATTTTGCCTGCAGATTTTGTCCGTTGCATCTGAAGTCCGTTGATGGAGAGTCCGTAGATGAGAGGTTTGTCTGTACATATGAATTAATGTCATAAAATGTCTTTCATGTCGATTGATGTATTGTTGGCAATTTTACTATAAATATTTATTGTTGGTATTTTTAATTAAAAATCTATTGCTGGTGTTTTTACTATAAAAATGTATTTTTATAATCACATAGATTTCTGCTTTTATTTTGGGATTCAGTATCTACCCATAGCTGGGACCCTAACAGGTGCTACGATTCCGGGTCATGGTGGACTTGGGAACTGAACTGTCTCGATCCCAGAATTCTCTAGTGGGACCGGAAGTGCTTACAATCATAATAATCAAAGTTATTGATATTGTTATAACATTACTTTTGAAGCGTTCTTTGAACAATCAGATGTTAGTTTCCATGGAAAGAAACAATCGAGTTATTAATAAGAAGAGTTGAAATTAATGCATGGAAGATTTCACAGCTCTAGCATCACTCCTTCATCGTCAGCCTATGAAATTTTCAACTTAGCCTTGTTTATATATATAATAGTCTATTTTGGCAAACGAAGATATTAGTCATCTGTCTTATCAACGGCGGTGTAGACTGAGTTTGTGTCTAAGGTATAGACACGAACTCAATCCACACCCGGGTTGATAAGACAGACGACTAATATCTTTGTCAGCCGAAATAGACTATTCCTCATATGAGGTAATTTTGGATTTTATTGTTTATTAATTTCATATATATATATATATATATATATATATATATATATATATATATATATATATATATAATAAAAAGACTTAAACACTAATATTCCATGGTCATAATTTATTCCATTGGAATCGTAAATACGATCCAATTCATCAGACCTACAAATTCAAATTCAAAAAGAAAACAGAAAAATCATCTCCGGGAATAAAAAATAAAATTTAGTGAGAGTGTATGTATGAGAGTGTGGGGCGAAAGCTAGAGTGAATGAAAGCCAAAGGGAGGGGTAACAGACGAGAGAAGAATAGGAAGGTCTAAAGATGAAGGGGGGATTAAAATTTAACAGAGAGAAGTTTTAAAGAAGGGGAGGCAAAGACGGTTTAAGTGAGAAAAATATGCATATTTTCAAAAGTCTAATACACTAAAGATACACCGGAAGAGTGTATACATTTCTAGGTGACATACACACACAATAGACGATAAAATCTTAAAGTTCGGAAGATGATAGACGGAGAGGAAAAGAAAAAGGGGGTGGGAGGAGGTGGGTTGGGGGAACTAAAACCGAAGTTCCTTTATAAAAGGGCCGCTGTGTAATCAAGAAAAGTTAACAAAGGTAATATCGACTACAGGTCACAAATCTAATATAAACATATAAAAATAACGATTATCTAAACTAGCAAGGACCTAAATTTCTATGTTTAAAAACACATACATATACACACATACACAACAAATATTAATTTTCCCGTGCATACATACATACATATAGGCGTGTACACACATACTCATACATATACATACATATACATATACACATACATATATACACATACACACATATACATATACACATACATATATATATACATATACATACACACACATACACATCCATATATACACACACACATACATACATATAGACATATATCCACACACATCCACTCTTACATATATACACATTTACGTACATACATACGCATACGTGTACATAAATAATATATACATAAAACCTTACGCACCTCCATACAAATACCTACACACACCAAGCTAAACAAATAAACAATGTATCCCTCTATCCATCCGTCTAACTAAACATACATACGTAAATATACACCCATATACATATATATATATGTGTGTGCATATACCTACATACCTAAACATGCACACACACACACCTATAAACGCATCTACATACACATCTACCTATATGTACATACATCCATATACGCATATATACACATATATACACACATATATATACACATATATATCCATATACATACAC
>OZ038506.1:56862496-56864996 GCA_964036315.1 Acanthosepion esculentum
TTTTTTCCATCTTTCTCTGGTAATCCTTTTTATCAGAAACTGTTATCATGCCTTAATAAGCACACAAAAGAAAATTTGTATTTGTAACTTTTTTCATAATCGTGTAAATAAATGTGTTTTTCCTTTTAAAATTTTATGCAGTGGTTGTTTTGTTTTGTAATTTTGTGCCTATTATGGTTTACTATTCCTACTAGATTAAGTTTTTGTATCTGGCAAAAGAACTTGGATTTGGTAGGGAATAAAATTTTTATATTAAAAAATAATATTATAAAATTTATTCATTCATTCATAAATAAGCTCTGAAAATTTCATTTAAATTCGATAATTTAAAAACGAAGCAGCGTTTTTTGCTTTCATTTATGAAAAATGCATGTATTTTGCAAATACTGTTGTGGACCCGATGTTATATGGCCAGAGCGCCCAAAGTAAGAAGTCATAAGAGGCCCAGTAACGTTTACAAATCAAAGACGTGAAATCTGACAGGTGAAACAAAATGGATAACAGAACGATGATATTTAAGATTAATACAAAATTTATTTACAATGCAGACCAGAGTCGTTGTAGATTAGCATGTGAGGCCGGTGAAAGTTGAAGGGGCAGATCGAGCCCAATTACCGGTGCTGGCGTTGGGTTGTTGATGGTCCGATGCCTGCTGTTGGCGTTGCTCTGTTGCTGGTCCAATCCTATGTCCGGTGCTGGCTTGGCGCTGTTTCTGGTCAAAATTAATGTTTGGTGCTGGCGTTGCGATGTGGTGATGGCATTGAGTATTTTGTTGGTCAAAACCAATGTCCGGTGCTAGCGTTGTGCTGTTGCTGGTCGGTTCCAGAGGTAGACCTTAATATTTTTAAAAAATGTATGCTGTTATTTTTTTTTTCCAAAATGTATTGCTGATAATATTGTTCTTTTCCAAAAATTTACTATTGGTAATAATGTATTGCCGGTAATAATTTTTTGTTAAAAAATGTATTATTGGTATTTTTTTACAAAATGTATTGATGGTAATATTTTTCTTTTCCAAAAATTTACTATTGGTAATAATGTATTGCCGGTAATAATTTTTTGTTAAAAAATGTATTATTGGTATTTTTTTACAAAATGTATTGATGGTAATATTTTTCTTTTCCAAAAATTTACTATTGGTAATAATGTATTGCCGGTAATAATTTTTTGTTAAAAAATGTATTATTGGTATTTTTTTACAAAATGTATTGATGGTAATATTTTTCTTTTCCAAAAATTTACTATTGGTAATAATGTATTGCCGGTAATAATTTTTTGTTAAAAAATGTATTATTGGTATTTTTTTACAAAATGTATTGATGGTAATATTTTTCTTTTCCAAAAATTTACTATTGGTAATAATGTATTGCCGGTAATAATTTTTTGTTAAAAAATGTATTATTGGTATTTTTTTACAAAATGTATTGATGGTAATATTTTTCTTTTCCAAAAATTTACTATTGGTAATAATGTATTGCCGGTAATAATTTTTTGTTAAAAAATGTATTGTTGGTATTTTTTTACAAAATGAATTGCTGGTAATATATTTTTTCAAAAATATATTCCCGGTATTAAAACCTATTTTTACACTTTCATAGTTTTTTAATCCCAGTTTGGGAGTTAACTATTTGCCCGTAATAAATGAATAATTAAATATGAATTATTTTTATTAATTCTTTAATTTTATTTTATCACGGCATATTTTATTATTAATTTCACTAGTTTTATTTTTATTTAGTTTAGTAATATTAATATTGCCCGTAGCTGGGACCCTAACAGGTGCTACCAGATCGGGTCAGGGTGGACTTGGGAACATCAGCAATTAAGAGGTGGTTCCGCGCTCCTCAAAACCCCCTGATCAGAGGCCTTGCTGTCGGATGTAGTTTATCGTCTTAACCAGGATGTGGATGTTGTTTATCTACATGCACCCTGGCTCTTCTTACAACATTTCACTATTCCTAGCAGATCTTCTAATATCACAGTGAGAAATACCTAGTTAGAAAAATGACTGAAATAAAAAGAAAATGATTGTAAATGAATTCATCTAAAAAAAAAGTTCTAAAATTCCCAGCACCCTTCTCCCGTACGCATGTGTAGTCCTACCAACATAACGAATTTAGTCCGATAAAGTTCTGAATGACGAATCGCGTCACAAGTAAACTTTTTCCACTTTGTCATAAAATTTCCCCAATACTGTTCTTGATATATAAAAATATATATCATATATTTATATATATTAGGTGCCTCCACGAATTCGCTATAAATTTTCGATACCTCAGGTTTAAAATGAATTTTTTAAAATGAAAACGCATTCTTAAAGATTTATTTTTAGCCTTAATTGAAAGCTAAAGGATTAGATTTACTTTTCACAGTAAGCAAACTAGTCTGGTATATTTCAAATAGAAATTATATAGATTTGAATGTCAATTATTTCTTCACTTTCACAAAATCGATTACAGACCGCCATTTTCTCACATTTTAACACATTTGCAAAATAAAA
>OZ038506.1:56869996-56897496 GCA_964036315.1 Acanthosepion esculentum
TCATGTGCCTAAGTTGCTGACAATTTCTTTTTGTTGTTAATAATAATGGTTGATAATGTACATCATTGTGTTTTTTGTTTTTTGTTATTTACTTGCATTCTGAAATATTAACTTTAACGTTTAGATGTTAGAATACAGCAGCATGTACCTAGAAAAATTAGGAATGGAACATTCCAATTAAAGGACATCCTGAACAACACATATGGTTCCTCTATTGCGGAGCTTCTCATTAAAAACCCAAATTGTGACGCTAACTTCAGCATTGACTCCTTTACTATCTTGTGTCTTGCTCGTTCTCTATTGCAGGTAAAGGTGTTTGAAACAATTTATGTCCGGTCCAGACAGCCCCCCACCTCTATACAAAAGTCCTGTTTCGACTAAGAAATAGTGGGAAAGAATCTGTGTGGCTTGACAATTAAACAGATTGACTTCCTATGGGAGTAAATAAAAGTTGGTCACCCAAGCCGACGTGACATGCACCACCAAGTGGTATTTTTCAATTGTAATTTCAGTTTCCCGATAATCTCCGACAACGATAGGTCGCCAGTAAATCGACTCTCATCGTGCGCGCATTGTAAATGCGTCGATGAACATTTTCTACTACTTGATGTGTAAGGAATAAGGAAATATTATTCCCGGAGATCCTAGATTTATTCAACTACTCAATGTGTAGTAAATAAAAAGATGTTATTCCTGAAGTCTGTGGATTTATTCGAGTACTTCGTGTGTAGAGAATAAGAGAATATTATACTCGAATATATCATCCCAATTTCATATTGGATATATATATATATTTTTTTTTTTAAGCGTATCACCCCAAGCAAGGCTGGAGGCCACCATCACGCAAGGGGTTATAGAAGGGTTGGAGGAAGAGCAGATAGGAGTGGTAAAGGAGAGGATGTGGAGAAAGAGAAAGACAGTGGATCGATCAAGGCCAGGGGGTTACAGAAGATTTGGAGCGAAAGCAGATAGGAATGAAAGGTGAAAGGATGTGGAGAAGGGAAGTGGATAGATCAAGGCAACTGGAGATGTCGATTGATGTTACACTTAAATAGTTGGAGATTGTATTTGTCAGGGAAACAGGAATAGGGAAGGGAGTTCCACAGGCGAGATGTGCGAGACATGAAGAATCGAAATACAACTACTATTCCAGAGGCTTATATCTAATATTGCGCAAAGAACTAAAGACTTTTCTTTAGACATTTTAAAGAGATTCTGTCTATTTGCCATGACGAACATTTGAATTTACCAATTATAGAAACACGAATGCTTGAACTAACACCCAGTATCAGATAAGTTCCTTTCAGTGATTTTACGTCTGTTATCCCATACACTTTCCATATTCCGTTGTTTTTGTTATATAAAATTATTTCCAAACATTCACTTTGTGTTTGTTGTTCGTCGATACTTGTGTTGTTGTATGTTCCTATCTGGGCGAACACATCTTCTCTTTTTTTTTATAACCTGGAGTTCATATCTCTACGTATTGCAAATTTGTAACAATATATATATATATATATATATATATATATATATGTGTGTGTGTGTGTGTGTGTGTGTGTGTGTGTGTGTGTGTGTGTGTGTGTAATCGGTATCACTCCATGCAAGGCAGTAAAGGTCACTAAAACACAAAGTGTTACCGGGCGTGGAAGAATTAGGAACAGAAACATTAATAATGAGCGGAAGGAGAAAAGAATAATCAGGAGGACAGTACATAACGTTTGACATTGCATTTATATTTTTTGCAGATTAAAGTTGGTTGGACAGCATGGAACCGGAATGGAGTTCCACAAGCGAGAAGAGCGAGAAAAAAAAACTGGTAACATAGAAATAACGGCTACATCTAACCAGCTCAACTGTAAATTAATGAGATCTCAACCTCAGTCTAGTACTGCGCTTAAATTCAAAAAGTCTAAGTACCACAGCGAAGAGCTCATTTGAACAGTTGCCATGAAAGTATTTATCGAAAAGACACAGAGAGGCAACCTTACGGCGGTGGGAAGGTGACTGAAGCCGAGCCGCCAGATCAGGATCAATAATATTGCTGATTCTTTTTTTGGATTTATCAAGGAGTTCAAGGTAAATAGCAAGAGCACCGGACCATATGTGGCAGCAATATTCTAAGCATAGATGAATGGTAGACCTATAGATATATAAAATAGATTCTGAAAAGAAAAAAATGTCTCGCACGACACAGAGAACCAACTTTCTTATCAGCTAACCTAGCAATGGATTCAATATTGTCTTTCCACTTCATGTTAACTGAGAACGTTAGCACGAAAAGGCGCAACAAGTCACTTTCTTGGAGGTTAGCATCAGCCATGCAAATAGAAGGCAGAGATGGGTCTCTCAGATGATTACTGGAGAGAAGTTTAGTTTTGGAGGCGTTAAAATTAACAAGCCATCTTTTGCCCCAGTTAACGACGGACTTGAGGTCGTTTTGGACCTCGGCTGCCAATTTGACCTTGTCGGACTGATCAGCCTTACTATCAAGACAGGAATAAATCGTTGTGTCATCAGCGTAGATGCCAAGTTGAAAGCTGATTTCATCGGTAAGGTCATTAATAAAAATTTAAAAAAGAGTAGGACCAAGGATGGAGCTCCAGGAGACACCCGCGTTAGTACGAAGGGGTCTAGACCAAGGGTTCTCAAACTTGCTTGCCCCATGCACCCATTTCACCATTTGTCAAAATGCCATCCCCCTTCCTTTTCAATGTGACAGGTTAGATAGACCAAATTCTATAACTGCTCCCCTCCACCCTAAACTTACTGTGGTCACAATTCACCCCTAAAAATCCAAAGTTCACTCCCTGGGAATATAGATATGAATATAGAATACAGCGCAGTACGTAATCTGTTCAATGAAACAATGTTAAAGATTAACAGTCACGAGTCAGACACTCTACTGAATCTGACTATATCATCAATACCATTAGCAGCAGCTGTTCCGCAATTCTTCAGTCTTCGATAACAAAGGCTGGCAATGCATATTCGGGAAAAAAACATGGCCGCCTTTATACACGTTCCATTGAATATTTTGAGCCTTCTGATTGGTTAACTTCTATTGGTGAACTATAAAATGAGTCAGCTCATTTTGGTTGGCTCACTAGTATACAAAACGTACCCAAAAACTCCAACACCCCCTCATTTTGGGTACATTATGGAATCTTCTTTCAAAATATTAGTAAAGTCAATATTCATATGGAACAAATACTTTAGTATTCATAAAATAATTTTTTTTTAAATTAATATCCACAAAAATTAATTATACCATTTTGTCCACTGTTAATTATTTCAGGTTAATAAACATTAATACCAATGTTATAAATTTGGGTTATGATTACAACAAAAAGTGAAAAAAATTGTTATTTTACCCATAGCTGGGACCCATTAAAACAGGCACTATCACTC
Organism: Acanthosepion esculentum; assembly: GCA_964036315.1. Classification (NCBI taxonomy): domain Eukaryota; kingdom Metazoa; phylum Mollusca; class Cephalopoda; order Sepiida; family Sepiidae; genus Acanthosepion; species Acanthosepion esculentum. Next base: position 56,873,408 of record OZ038506.1, read on the forward strand.
CGAGTCAGAGTGTTTCTGAGAGTCATTCAGGAGGAGGATTGGGCTAAAAGTAGGACTATTTACGTTTATACCCCGAAACTAAGGACTTACATTCATACCAAAAACTGACGTCTCTTAAGACAATAACTAATGAAAGCAGTTTTACGTCCTACCCAAGACTAATAAGGATCTTATAGGCCAGTACCAAATATGACAGGAATGAAAGCCCGTAATTTCAATTTTGTAATTGGCTTTGTAAACAAATCCGACACGTTATTTTCCGATTGAACATATTCAATTTGTACTGTTTTCTTTTGTACCTGATCCCTAACAAATTGATATTTAATATCAATATGCTTTGATCTTTGATGTATTATTGGATTTTTAACCAAAACAATACTGGCCTGATTGTCACAGTAAATAGTTATAGGCTCACTTATTATTAGTGTTGTAATTGTTTTTATTAGTAATTTAAGAAAAATAGCCTCTTGTGTTGCTTGCGACAATGCAACATATTCTGCCTCACATGTTGAAAGTGAAATCATTCCCTGTTTCTTAGATTTCCAGCCAATTATTGGATTATCTTTTACCAATCTAAAGCAATAGCCTGTGATACTTTTACGATCTGGTGAATTTGCCCAATCAGCATCACAAAATCCTTCCAGTTGTAGTGGGTTTTTTGATTATCGAAATACTAGGCATTGATTCTTAGTTCCCTTTAAATAACGTAATACTTGCTTAGCTCTTGTTAAATGCACAGTCCTCGGTTTATTTAAGTTTTGAGACAACTTAGTAACCGTATAGCAGATATCTGGCCTTGTTGATGTCACGACGTAAATAAGACTTCCAATCAACATTCTGTATTCTTTCTCACACGCCGCTATACCATCTTCATTATTCATAATTGTGTTTAAATCCATTTCACATGGAGTAGTTCGTGTTTTACAATTTTGCATACTGAAATTAGATAAAGAGTTTTTCGATGTATATGGATTGATTCATTGTAATAGTGTTGTCCTTAAATTCGAACTGTATACCAAGAAACCATGATAGTCGACTGAAGTCGGTCATTTTAAACCTTATATTTAAGGAATTTTTAATTTTTAATAGAGCAGTTTCACATTTTGAAGCAATTAACATATCGTCGACCCAAATAATCAGAATTGCTAATATTTCATTATTAAATATTCTTGTTTACAGGCATCGGTCAACTGGGGAGGGTTCAAAATGTTGTTCAATTAAATAGGAATGTAGTAATTTATTTCACGTTCTTCCGCTTTGTTTGAGCCCATATAGTGACTTTTTGAGTTTCCATACATAATTATCACCTTTTTCAAAACCTTCTGGCGGTTCTATGTATATTTCATAGTCAATCGGAGCATTTAAATACGCTGCTTTAACATCCATATGGTGTATATCCATACCATAATGTGCGGCCATTTGCATTAAAATTCTGATTGTTGGCATGTTTGTTGTTGGACTGAATGTTTCTACATAATCTTCCCCGTATATCTGCGAGAATCCTTTAGCTACAAAACGAGCCTTATACACTGGCGAGCCATCCTCAGTTCGCTTTATAGTATAAACCCGACAGCTGCCGATAATATTCTTATCATCCGGGGCCTTTTTCAATTCAAAAGTATCATTTGATACTAGGGTTTCCATTTCTTTTTGCATTGCGGCTATCCATCGTTTGGAATTATCAGAATTTATGGCTTCTTGATAGTTTTTCGGGATACATTGCACCGAATAGCAACAGTCAATGTTACAGATATTACATTGACCCATTCCAAAATAGTCTGGCTTTCTTCTATTTCTGGTCGGATAACGCGGAATTTGCCCCTCCTCTTCGGTTGTATCTTCTTTTAACTCAAGGTTTGCGTCTGATTTTTCCTCGTCTATATCATCTGGTATAACACCTTCCTTTAATTGTGAATTTTGAACGGGTTTTCTATTTATAGGCCTTATCTCATAATTAGGCCATACTAGTTCGTGTTGGACCAGTTCCTCGCGGTTAATGTTCTTTTCCTCGGGATCCTCCACTTGCTCAAAGGAATCTGTAAATCTGACACATCTGATCTTCCTTATTATTTTACTTTGTAGAAAATAAATCATATAGGCCGGACTTGTTTTGTCATAGCCAATGAATATACCTCTTTCACTTTTTGGATCTAGTTTTGCCCTGTGGTTGACATATGTGTAGCATATTGTACCAAAAATATGCATACCACTTACGTTGGGTTTGTAGTTCGTATAAGCCTCGTAGGGAGTCTTTTTAATGTTACTATTATAGCAACGGTTTCTTATATATACGGCTGTATTTAATGCATAGACACACAGATTTTGGGGTAACTTAGATTCTATTAGCAAATATCTAGCCATTTCGAAAAGAGTCCGCCAACTACGTTCAGCGATTCCGTTCTGGTGCGAGGAATAATGACAGGTTTTCTCGTGTTTAATGCTTTCATTTATTAGGAGGTTTTCGTAATCATCAGAAGTAAATTCTCCACCATTATCTGTTCTAATTATTTTCACTTTTCCATCAGGTGAAATATCAGATAAATACATTCTTGTAGCTTGTAGGGTATCAGATTTGTTTTTCAGAAAATATATCATAAGTCCTGAATATTCGTCAACAAAATTTAATACATATGAATTGGTGCCAATACCCATTGGTGAAATTGGACCCGATAAGTCGCAATAAACTCTGAACAAGATGTTTGTTGATTTTGGGATTTGATCCCTATTTCTATATTTCGTCATTTTCCCTTTAATACATGTGTCACAATGTTGTAAGCCCTTTGGAGATGTAATTTTCATTCCAGTGACGTGTTCTTTCAATCTTTTAACATCCGAATTATTACAGTGGCCTAATATTTTATGCCAAGTCCTTAAGTCGTGGGTGGCTGTTTTCACAGATTTAATACTTTTCAAATAACACAAACGTCCATTTTGTTATATATTAAATTCAGTTCCGTCTGGATATATTAACTTTGAATTGTCTCGGTGAAAATTAACTTTAACACCAGTTCTAACAGCAGACTGAACTGAGAAAATATTTTGTTTTAATTTAGGGATATATAAAGCCCTTTTTAATAAACATTTACAAATATTTCCTTATCGCTTCTTTTTAAAACTAAAAAACTCTGGTACCGTCAGCCAACTCAATAAAGTGGGAATCTGGCTTGAAGTTAGGGTCAAAATTAATAAATTTTGTTTCATCTGTAATTACATGATTTGTCGCACTCGTGTCGACTAGGTAAGAATTATAACCATTGGATATAGCATCCAACCCAAACGAAAAGGCATATGTTTGCTCATTTGAAAAAGTTTTTACATTTTTACAAAAATCACTCCTTGTATGAAATTGACATTTCACACGTACATGCCCGGCTCTTCAACAACGAAAGCAGATATTTGATTTTCTATTATTACTGTTGCTGTTGTTGTTGTTGTTATTGTAATAGTTGTTTTTAAGCCCCTTGTTTTTAATATCATAATTCCTAGTCTGGTAGGTTTGAGGGACTCGTTTTCTGAATTTTTTAAATGACGTTCTCAGTTGCATTACGTTATTTCCTTGATTTGGGGGAGTACACATTTTTTCAGTTTCTTCATAACTACGTAACGCAATTTTAAACTCAGTGAAAGTTAATTTTTTTATCTTTTTGAGTTATGACTGTCGTGAATAGTTTGAATGTTTCTTGTAATCCTATTAAAACCATGGCTATTAGCAGCCCATTTGAGATAGTCTAACCTGCCATTTTTAAGGCATTTGTGACATTCTCAGCTCGTATAATATAAATCTGTTACAGATTCATTTTCTCGTCTCCTTAACGCGGTATATAAAGCAATAATTTTGGGCTTACCTTTTGACAAGTAATGTTCACGCAATATTCTTAAAGCTTGGCGTCCGTCGTCCCTGGCTTCTCTCATTATTAAAGACCTGTCATCCAGGCATTGTAATTCGGCGAACACAGTCGCATTTCTTTCCATAAAATCATCATTTTCTTTCTGATCATCTTGGCAAAGAATGATGTCATGAAGTTTTTGTATTTTAAGGTAGCCTATGAATTTCATTTCCCTTAATTCGTACTTTGACACGTCTCCGTCAAAATACAGTTGTAATCTGGGCTCGTAACCTTTGTTGACCATGTTCATCATAGTCTATGAATATAGAATACAGCGCAGTACGTAATCTGTTCAATGAAACAACGTTAAAGATTAACAGTTACAAGTCAGACACTCTACTAAATCTGACTATATCGCCAATACCATTAGCAGAAGCTGTTCCGTAATTCTTCAGTCTTCGATAACAAAGGCTGGCAATGCATATTCGGGAAAAAAAACATGGCCGCCTTTATACACGTTCCATTGAATATTTTGAGCCTTCTGATTGGTTAACTTCTATTGGTGAACTATAAAATGAGTCAGCTCATTTTGGTTAGCTCACTAGTATACAAAAGGTACTCAAAAAGTCCAACATTGGGAACCCCAAATCTAGACAATTGGTCATCCAGGATGAATTTCATTTCACGATTTGATAGAAAAGACTGGCAGGAGACACCGTAACTTTTCAGCTTGTGAAGAAGACCTGTATGCCAGACCCTGTCAAAGACTTTCGAGATGTCCAATTTTTCAGTCTGGGCTTCATCGTTTTTATCTAAAGCATGATAGACTCTTTCCGCAATTATCGTCAGTACATCAGTAGTTGACCTGGAGAAACGAAAGCCATTTTTCTTGTTTGAGAAAAGGCTCTGCGATGAGAGATGATGAACCAATTCAGCATTGTTTAGGGTCTCTAGGAGTTTCCCAAAAAGAGTTAGAAAATTAATAGGCCGATAGTTGGAATGGTCGGAAAGTTCACAAGAGTTCTTAAAAACTGGAACAACAAATGGTGACTTCCAGCAGACAGGAAAGCAGGAAGCATTTGTTATACAGTTAAGAGGGAACAGGAACCAGTTGGGAGCACACTTCTTAATGACTATTACAGGGATACTTTGTGGGGATCTATGTTAGAGATGATAGCAGAAACATGGAGGGGTTATATGCATATCCCTCAACAGAGACTCAGTTCTAAGTGGGATATTAGGCAGGGATACTCCAGATGACTTATGAGTAGCGTTTGAGGAGAATTTACGAGCAAAGCATTCGGCTTTGCCAACAGACGATGATATCACCTCAAATTGATTAAAGAGAGGTAGAATAGAGACCTTACACTTATTTAATACCCTATTACATAGCCAAAGTTGTTAGAGGCTGTGCAGTGCTTAGCTCCTTCGCTTACATTTATTACGAGCAGCAACGAATAAGCGCGTGTTGTGACGAAAGCTGTCACGTTGGTATAGCCGAAAATAGTTGTTTCTGTATGCTATAGTGGCCGAGCATGCTGGTGTGAACCATGGAGAGGACTGGTATTTCTGAGAAGGGATGAAAGAGTCCATACCGGCGTTTGGCCTCATTGGCGCAATTTTCAATTGTGAGGTTAAAGATGTCATTCCAAGAGGCGTCATGAAGAAAATCACGGAGTGAGTCCCAATCAGCATGCTGGTAACGGAAAAAGGCCTTATGATTAGGGGGTTCCTTTTTAATAGATGATTGGAACAAAATATCAATAACTACCACAGAGTGGCTCGAGTTACCAAGAGGTCAGTGTTGCGAAGCTCGGCAAGAATGAAGAGAGAAGATAAGAAATAATTTAAATAGAGAAGCTTGTTACTTGGTTTTATTAGGAAAACGAGAAGGAAAGTCCACGATTTGAGTAAGGAATTGAAAATTTGGAAAATTAATGTCTGAATACCGGCAACATCAATACTTTTAGAACGTTTAAGCCACGTGTCGTGGTGAGCATTAAAATCACCGAAGAAAAAAGTGGCAAGAAGATGGATGGAGAGAAAGTGCCTTTTCTATACTGTCAGCTATTATGCCTGATATACTGCATTCATGGAAAGAGTGGTGGTGATAAAGAAGAAAGAGAACGAAAGACGGAAGTACATGAAAGAGTAGCCAGGGGCCTTGAGAGACAATTCCCTGGCCATCGGAACATTATCCCGGATCACCGAGGCCATGCATGTGAATGCTGGAATCTTTTCGGCAAAGAAGATAGCCTGGAATCAAGAATTAATAATTGGTATCAATGGAAGAATTTAAATTACTTTCACAGAGCAAAGATATCTAGCGACCGTTCCAAGAGAAAAGATTCTACGCTACAGAATTTGGAACGAATACCACGAATATTAGAGAAAGAAAGGTTGAGGGGGTAGGTGGTGTTTTGTTTGTTTTGGTTTTACTGGTTTAGTTGTATTTCTTTTTGAAGAGAGAGAGAGAGAGAGAGAGAGAGAGACCACTATAATTGTTACTGTCTGTCGTCAATGGCAGTACAAACTAGCCGGAGCATGGCTGAGAACAGAGTATAACGTGGCCTCAGGGTTGCCCAACGAAAATACATGCTGAAGTGTATAATAGCTCCAATATGTCTATGCTGTATTCAGACGACAATGCACATCCGCAAGTGCTATTTGATTTTAATTAGGTAATCAGATCTAGCGTTTAATCGACTTGTTAAATACACGTTGGTGTTATTAGTATCATTTTATTTGCCAGTCATAATTTATCAGTGCTAGAAAAGATATTTAATCGTTTCCCGCTCACCAGGTACTAATATTAGCATTAGTATATCTATTGGTACACTAACACTGAATAAACGGACATGAAAGACGAGATAAACAGAATTACACGATTATCGAACATTTAATAAGTACGTATTATATTATACAAAAATGATACAACAATAAAAAAAAAAACAGATGAATGTACACATTGCTCCAAGAACAAGCATGTCTGAACTGAGGTACATAAAAAAATAAACACAAATGTCATACTTTCTCTGGCGTTTTTGACAAGGTGAAATAAAGTGCCTCGCCGAACTTGGAGACCCAAGGTCTCTTTTCTGCTCAACAAAAAGCAGTGACCATAATGTCCGTACTCCACGTGTGAGCACTTCAGGAAATTGGAAAGATGTTAGCCGTTCAACAAACGAAAGCAAAAGAACTAAAAAACCAATCTTGTAAAAAGAGCTGAATTTACACGTGACCAACAAACACGTGATATCAGAAGCACAGCCCCCAATACAAGGCAAGAAAATTATTGTCTCTCTTGAGGGTAACTTATGATGTTCTGATTTCAAGAAGAGATGATGCGTTTCTTTGAAGCTCCAATAAATTAACGGATTCCCAGTCCAACCAAATCAATGTAAATATTGCTTTTTAGAGTGTAGCAGCCCATAGAGAGGCCGCTGTTTAATATATTATAAAGAATATACAGGAAAATAATGACACCAAAAATTGAGTTACAACAAAGGTAGAGTTCTTAATAAAAATGCCAAAGTTTTATTATGGGCAAACAACGAACAATTTAATTGCAAATATGTACATTTGTTGATTTGTACAAACTGAAAGGAGTCACCACCTGGTAAGGAGCGAAATATTCAAAACACGTAAAAATTGTTCTGAAATGTGAGTGTGTACATATGCAAATATTGTTAAATTAGTAGTCCAGAAAAAGGACCATGGTAACCACATGCAAGTGCTAAGTCTTCAGAAATGTTCGTGTGTTATGATCCTTGATGAAAGGATAAGCTAAACTCAAAAGAAATCACTTGAATGAAGTGATTTGGGACTGGTAAGTAAAATCCAAAAATGGCGGCGTGCTGAATGAAAAAGATGCCACATGTAGCATGTCGTTACGTAAATCTAGAAAGTTGTTGGGAAACCAAATCAAGATGCCGTAATGCTAAGTAGAATTCAATATGGCGATGAAAAATGCGCCAAAATGGTATGGTTGCTAAGTAATCAAACATGATAGCAGGATTAATTGATTATTAAAGGATTTCTTTAAATCGAGTAAAATTAAAATGTTACTGTATAAGATGTATAGTAAAAATTGAATGTATTTTTTCATTTGTTAGAAACAAAAATACCGATTATGCATTTAAATACATAAAGTTGATCATTAGTTTATTTGTTTTTATGAATAAAAAATTTAATTGAGATGAATATTAAATTAACCTTGGAAAAAATGTTAATTTAACGTCTGTGTAACAATTACAAGTTTCCTAAATTACATTTTTTGAGTGAATTTAGTAAAAAAAAAGATTGTTTTGCAATGAAGATGTAGAGGCCTGTTAGTGAAACCTGTCGAATTTATATTTAACGCAAAATACCACAAAATATGAAACAATAAGAAGGAACACAAAATGGTTTTATAACAAAGAATATTTATATTTATGTCTGTGATGATGTACAAGCATAGGAGTTACTTCCCTTTGACTGGAATTAAATATTTTAACATAAATATTTAATATAGCTCCAACTGCAGACCATCATACAGTATTTACTACTGTATTTATGTGAGTGAAGGCATACCCATTATCGTTCATAGGCATGCTACAACAATTTTGAAGGTTCTAAAAAGGATCAAAAATATAATTTACAATCATTAATCACAAAATCATAAATAGTTTGACGATAAACTTAATAAGTTTGAAGCATTTTTTCATCATGTACGCTCATTTTTTTTTTTTAGTAAATCTTTGGAGTCTGAACGAAATAAAATAATTAAATCTTAGACTTACATCAATTAAATAAACTTGAGTTATTCCAAATGTGAAAAAATATCTTAAGCTAAATACATGAGTGAACTACTGCAAACACAAATAAAAACTAAAAACCTTTGCTCCCACTAGAATTTGAGATAGGCCTCCAGTACTGAAGGTGAGTTCCACACTTACTTGACCTTTAGTAGAGAACATTATGTGATGGTGTTATCAAAAAAATGTTTCTAATGGGGAAAGTTTTGTGTTGCTTCCCAGGTTCCTGATTATGGTACAGAGATCACATTAGTAGTTTGTGAGCCTTCTACCAGTTGTTGTTAATGCAGGCCAATGTAGATAATCAGTTTATTACAAAAGACAGTGTCTTGTATTATAAACAAAATGAATTCGTTATGTGATGCATCATTAAACAATATATTTCATCAACCCCAGCAAACATGTACAACTTACAATATACCATCAGTCAGTTATGTGCCATGCACGATACACACTTAGGTGATCATGTATCTTTCGATACATAACTGGCAAGGCAGATTTTTTTCCCCGCAGTAAGTTGCTATTTCTTTCTGCAGTAGACCAGTTGCCATCCAAGGCTATAGAACCTGGTCTGTCCTGCTATTTACCCTTAGCTAGGAGGAGAAGAAAAGGATTCATACCTTTCCCAAGGATATTAGCACGTAAGTGATTGTAATGGATTCTACTGGAATTTGAACTCAGCTATCCATTACTCCACTGTAATATACTATAGAAAATTAAAAACTACCAACCTCATAATTGCCAGCAACACACCTATCAAATCTAAACTTAGGATCCCCAGTGTAGTATATAAATTTTGCTATCCAGTCCAAAACTGCACAAACAACTGCATGCTCCCATTAGAAAAATTCTTGGTATCATCATCATTCTAATGAAATTTAATTCTAGATGACACCTTAAGTTGATTGAAGCTCTTTATATGAAAGAATTTAAGCCAAACCTCGAACCTTACTCTATTTGACAATGTGAGTAACAAGTGGCAAGACATCCCAACATGAACTCACAACCACATTTTTCTAGCACAGCTTAAAATTTTGACTATTCCGCACAATACAACTTAGAACATGAACTGCAAAAAACATTAACAAGAAACCTCTTAAAAATGGCATTTGGTCTGGTGCCCCACCAGACCAAATGCAGATTCTTCTTTATATAGTAGGGGCTACTATATAAAGAAGAATCTGCAACATTATTGTTCCTGACTTGACATCTCAGTTTCAGTCCCTTTCCCACCACCATAACAACTTCCCTGTGCCTTTCCTATAAATACTTTCATGGTAATTGTTCTGATGAACTTTCCTCTATGGTTTCTAGACTTCATGAATTTAAGAACAGTACCAGATTGGCGGCAAGGCCTCATCAATTTGCAGTTGAAATTGCTAGATGTAAGCGTAAGTTCTATGCTAACAGTTTCTTCTATCACTTCTCGCTTGTGGAACTCTCTTCCAGCTGTTTGCTTTCCTGTCAATTTTGATCTTCAAAAATTTAAATGCAATGTCAATTCTTATCTTATGTCTTCTTAATTTTTATTCTCCTCTCTCCTTAATAATAGTAGTTTTTCTCATATTTTCTCACACTCAGTAACCTCTTGCGTCCTAGTGGTTTTATTGCTTTGCTTGGGGTGAAATGATTAAAAAAATGTGAATCAACTATAAGGGAATTCTTATTATCTGCCATTTTATAAAGTTTAAAACTCAATTGGTAATTAGCTGATATTTTGTCAAATATTCCAATAAATAATATAATCAATAGTGTAAATAAACAATCTAATAAATACTGTTTATTATTTTTGTTGTCAATTCTCAAGAACAAAGAAAATGTATAAATTCACTTTTATATGTTTAGGTTTTATTACAATTCTAATCATCACTTTTTAAAACAATGACTACAGAGCAACCTTGGTTTCAAACATCTCCCATGTTGAACAAATTGGTTTTCAAACAGAAAATTCAAGATGAAAATGCCTCGGTTATCAAACAAAATTTTGGGTCTCAAACAACATTGCCGAACCAAGTTAATCTGAATAGAATCATTTCTGACTCAACTGCCATGTTGTATACATTCGTGTGTTGTGTTGTGCCTTTCTTTTCCAATTTTATTGTACTGCGACTTTTTTCTCTACATTGATTCCTATTGGAAAAATAGTTTCGGGTTACAAACAGCCTTCAGGAACAAATTAAATTTATGAACCAAGGTTCCACTGTATTGTTGAAGAGTGAAGGTAGTTAAAAAGTGATGTCATGGGAAAAATTATCCTTATTCCAGGCACATTTATCCATGTCTACCAAATATTTTTATTTTTGTCATCATTTTATATATGAGTGTGTTATAAGGTATTTTAATTTTTATGACCTTGCTCCAATGTGCAGGAAAAAAAACAACAATTTTGGTTTCAAAGAAATTTTAATGTTTCACAAGAATATATATAGTAGGTTAACAATTGAAATTCAAGAGATAATAAACAATATTAATGGTAATAAAAAATATAATATTAATGGTATATTATTAGGCCTTTAGACTAAAATAGAAGTATGTTTCATTTTAACATCTTTTTTCATCAAACTACAAACCTTCTACAACCCTAGTCAGGGCAAACAACTAACCATAAACTACTAGTTTTCATTAGTAATATAACATGTACAAAAAGAAGTCCAACTTCATTTTACTTTTTGTTGAGAAAAGACACAGCATGTCTGAAAACTCTGATTTTTAACATCTTTTCTCATAATTCTCTCAACAACTAATAATATACAATAAATATCATAAATATGAAACAAATATGGATCAGAATCTGACAGAATGATAAGATAAAGAACAAATAGGAAATGTATATCAATCTAACATGTTTCACTTTTATTAAGGCTCCATCAGAGAATGAGAATATGGAGAAAAAGAAGAAAGAAACTCAGGTATTTTCATTTGTGTTGTTTAATTTTCACATTAAATAAACATTAGTACAATTTATAGCGTTCTGATTTCAAAGAGAGATGACAGGTCCTTTAAAGCTAAATAAAATACTATATCTTTTATTATCAATATTGTTTCTTTTATCTCTCAAATATCTTTCATTGGCCTACTATATTTATGAGTTATAAGAAGCATACAGCAATCTTTCTTTACTATTATATATATATATATATATATATATATATATATATATATATATATATATATATATATATATATATAATTATTTTTTCTTTTAAAAATAAATGTGATCTAATTCGAATATTCTACATCTTCTTTTTTTCGCACCAGTGCCATACCATCTCTGATAGGAAGAAGAACCTGAAAAGTTAAATGAAATCTGTCTTAAGCAACAAAATTTGTTTCAGGTTTTTGATTCATAAAATATAAAAAAATCTAGGGAAAGAAAACATTAAAAAGGAAAATTTATGCCCCCCACCTAAAAAAAAACCTATATAAAACACTAAATATTTATTTTTATGAGTATGATGACCATTCATAATTACCAGAAAGTAATACTGATCTTAGAGTGTACTTATCCTTAGCTAAAGTATCAATTCATATATAAATAACCCTGTTAATACACATTTTGTAAAATTATGCAACCAAAATTATCTGTAAGTTTGGATCAAGTGGTCTATACAATTATCAGCTGTATTTTGATCTGAAAATTTCATTGTATAATCTTTTATCTTTGTGGTTAATTTCACCACTGAATTCTGTGTCTTGACAAGAAATATGATGATTTTGATGTTGAAAAATAAATATTTGTTGTACAAAATAAGTATTTTTTTTCCTCATTAAGGAATGATTTATTGATGTATCTACAAGTAGCTGCTCTTTCACAAAATGTCATTGAAATCCATTAAGAAATTTTGAAGATATTACGTGAACAAACACATGTGAATGTATAATCACTCCAACTTTTTTGGCAAAGGTTAACAATTTTTAAAAAAATTATTTTAAAAAATCAAATTTACCTGGAAGACTCTTGGATCTTCTTTGATATAGTTGTTAAATTCTCTCATAACTTCATATTTGTTGGGGTCATCAATATAAGGATGACCAGACCAGTATACATTATCAAAAACAAGGCTTCCTCTGGATGCCAGCAAGTTATTATCAAGAATAAACTAGGAAAAAAAAAAGACAAAAGTACAACTGTTATATAAATCTTATAGTCTTTATCAAAAACAATTCATTTACAATTATTATTTTTGCATGGTAGTAAAATAATTCAATTTTTAAACATCTTTTCTTTCCTTGTTACGTTGCTTCATATACTATATCATTAACTTTCCTTTGCTAATTATTATACAACTTAATCCTGATTGCTGATAATCAATTGTTATGACCCTTCAGGATAGTAGGGACTGGAGTTGATGCATGTTTTGGGTTGGTTAACCAAGGTCACTGTTGATTATGTTGACAATATGCTTCTTTAAAGCAGATAGAGTGGATCATGATTCATTATTTTTTTGCTCTGCTAGCCTTTTTCTTTAGCAGCAACATTTGTGATTGGTTCCTTTCATATTGTACTATATATATATATATATATATATATATATATATATATATATATATACTCTTTGGGGATAGGATTTGCCTTGTGAGCTGGATGTGATGCGCAGAGCACCTGTAACTTTTAGTTTTGCTTTTGTAGCTATCACATCTCTGTCTAACGGTTTTTGATGTAGCGTGAGATCAAAAATAGATTTAATTTGAGGCAGAGTGTAACAAAACTTTAAATAAAACACAAATTTATGAAAGATTTTCATATTTCAAATGTGGTGAAATTTCACCTTGAAAGACCAACCCTGATCTAGTCAACACTTGTAGCAGACATTAAACTTCTTTGCCAAACATACATGTGTTGAAATCCCTGTCAGCCTCTTTTCAGCTTTTGGACATGCATAAAAAATATGGGAGCATGCACTCTGAATCCCAATAGGCTAGCTCTGTTTTTCCCTTCATACTGAGGTTAAGGTAGGACACTAAATTTAGCTCTCTCTTAAAAGATGCACATGGCATAGAAGATATATATCACTCACTCTTTAACTCACCAACCAAGTAAGTTAAAGTTTTTCTTCATTTTTTTTTGCAGAGACTCTTAAGGACATTCCTTGAATTTGCACATTCTTTCAGGAACTATTCTCAAAATTTTCTCTACCCAAAAATGTTCACAGAATGAAAATTTCTTTCTCATTTTGTTTCTTTTTTTTTGTTTTTCTATTTTCTCAACTAATTCAATACTTTTAGTTTTTTTCAACAGATGACACCTACTCAACTTCAAATGACCCTCAACTAATAACAGCACCTTGAAATGACAGAATGAAAATCTTGAAAAACTTTGGCAATGAAATCAATGAAGACAATAACAAGACATCCGAGATGACAGATTTGTCATCATGTCAAGAGAAGATTTGAAAATGAAATGCGTTTCCACAAAATTTATGTCTTGTCCAATAATAAACTTTCCAAAAGCAATTTATTTGAATATGTGTTATGTTATGTTTTAAGAGAACAAGTTTGAAAAGACCTATACATTTTTTTCAAAAATCCAAAGAATAAAATATTTAAAAAAAGATAATATCAGTTACTTTGGACACACACACACACACACACACACACACACACACACACACACACACACACACACACATTTGTGTTTGTATACATGCACAAATACACACAACAGTAAAATTAAAATTTAGAAAAGAAATTACCTTAAAATATCCAATGTAACCAGATTTTTCAGCATCAATAAAAACAAAATCAAATTGTTTGCCTTCTTCAGATAATTTTGCCATTGTTTCCAAAGCCGGGGCTGTATTAAAAAAATATCAAAATTATGTTCAACACCAGTTAAAATATTATGTTCCTTGTCATAGTTAACTACAGACTGCAGGTGATTTTTTTTAGATCAGCTGCTAATTTGACCTTATTGAACTTTATTGAACATTATTGACTTACTCTCGAGACAGGAGTAAATGGTCATGTCATCAGCATAGATATCAAGTTGAGAAATTATGTCATCATGAAGATCATTGATGAAAATTAAGAAGTAACCCTGGGGATGTCTGCATTAGTACAAAAAGATCTAGAAGAGTGGTCATTCAGGACAACTTTCATTTCATGATTTAGTAAGAAAGACTGAATCAGCTAAAAAATTTGTACAGAAATACCATAGCTTTTCAACTTGTGAAGAACAACAGTCAAATGCTTTCAAGATGTCCAAAGCAACACTCCAAGCTTCACTATTCTTGCCTAAAGCTTGACAGACTCTTTAAAGTAATAATCGTTAATACGATGACCTAGAAAAGCGAAGGCCATACTTCTTGTATAGTTTTGTTAGAGCATTTGCTAGTGTATAGTAGTCAGTTATGTGCCATGTGTGATACACACTTAGGCAATCATGTATCGAAAGATACATGACTGACGAGACAGATTTTTTCCCACAGTAAGTTGTCATTTTTTTCTGCAGTAGACCAGTTGCCATCCAAGGCTATAGAACGCGGTCTGTCCTGCTATTTACTCATAACTGGGGGAAGAAGAGGATTCATACCTTTCCCAAGGGTATTAGCACATAAGTGAATGTAATGGATTCTACTGGAATTTGAACTCAGCTCTCCGATTCCACAATCCGAGCCGCTATCCATTACTCCACCATGCCTCCCAGTATAGTAGTAGACAAAGTAAATATTGTTTATCAATTCTTAGGAAAGAATAAAAAATTATTAATGAAATCATGTTGTGAAGTAAAAATTATAACAATGAGAATCATCAAGTGTATTTATCTAATTCAAACCTACAAGGGTGCATCAATAAGTTCATAGCCTAACACAGGTATTAGCTGAATTTTTATCTGATATGTTCCTTGTATAATTTAAGAATTATTCTACAGAAAAAATTGGATTGTTCAAATTCATTTTGTGAGGAGAATGCAAGATCATCACTTTTCTTAGTTTTTATTTTTTATTATATTTATAGAAATGACCTCAGTTGCATAAGTTTTTCTTTATAGTAAATGTGGGACAATCTCCTCACAGATGAAGAAGAGACTTAAAAGTAACAAAAATGTAGTTCGACAGGAGGATGCTGAGATTACCATAGACAAAACATGTGAGCAATAACAAAGTTTCAAAGAAAATGGAAATGAAAAGACATCAATATCTGTCTATATTTCTGAGATGAGGTATTATGTACATTATTTACATTATTCGGACTATTGTCCTCATCTTTGTCGCCATATTTATTACAACGTTTCGGACAAGGACACATGGCACAGTGGATAAAGGCGTTGGTTAGATCCAGCGACAGGACCCAAAGAGTGTGAGTTCAATACCCGGTTAAGGCAGTGGAGAACTTTCAGAGGGAAATTAACAGGAGATAACTGATAACTGACATCCATTAAACATGGCACGTGGAACTAGAACAGTCTACCCCAGTGAGTGAAATAAAGGGATCAGTTTGACATTCCAACTACCTGAAGAAGGCCGGAGCGTACAACGGCTGAAACGTTGTAATAAATATGGCGACAAAGATGAGGACAATAGTCCGAATAATGTAAATAATGAAAAGACTTGTACGTAACATCAGGAAGAGATAGTTGAAATTTCTAGATCACGTAATGAGAAAAGAGGGCTTGGAAAATTTGATACTCAAAGGAGAGATTGAAAGCAAGAGAGATAGAAAAAAAAACAATGCATAACCTAACTAGCCAGATTGAGTAAATGTTTGGCAGGACATGGTTTAGAAAAGACAAAGTTTATTAAGTGCTACAAAGGAGAGGAAATTGTGGAGAGCCATGATAGCAAACAACACATAAAAGAGGCATAATATTTCAAACTAAATTAACTTAAAGAAAAGAGTACTGAACTATTATAAGTAATAACTGAACACATATCAGTCCGCCTATATGGCAGTGAATGCTGGACAATCTCCTCAAAAATGAAGAGGAGATTTAAAGCAACCGAAATGTGGTTCTACTGAAGAGTGTTAAGGATACCATAGACCAAACATGTGAGCAACGAGGAAGTTTTAGAAAAAATGGAAACAAAAAGGACACTTATACTTAACATCAGAAAGAGGCAGTTGAAATTTCTATGGCATATAATGAGGAAAGAAGTCTTAGAAAACTTGACACTCCAAGAACATATTAAAAGCAAAAGGAACAGTGTAAAACAGCACATGGCCTACCTAAGAAGCTTGCGTAAATGTTTAGCAAAACAGGGTTTAGGAGAGAGATAGCAAAAACTCAAAATTTACTAAGAGCTACAAAGGACAGGAAATTGTAGAGAGCCATGATCGCCTATGACTAGAAGAGACACAACACACTGGGAAAGAAGAAGAATGCCAAATTAGTCAGGACGTTGTCAAATTAAGACTTGTGATAAATAGATGCTGAGCTACCGTGAATGCTTGACAATCTCATCACATATGAAGGAGTAGCAGAAATCTGATTGAATCGAACATGTGAGCAACGAGGAAGTTTTAGAGAAAAGGAAAATAAAAAGGACACATATACTTAACATCAGAAAGAGGCAGTTGAATTTTTTAGTGCACATAATGAGGAAAGAGGGCTTATAAAATTTGATACTCACAGGAGAGATTGAAGGTGAAGACAAAAGGGATAGAGGAAAAAAATGCATAATTTAACTAGAGAGCTTGGGTAAATGGATGGAAGAACAAGGTTTAGGAGAGATAAGAAAAAGACAAAATTTATTAAGCTCTAGAAAGAACAGGAAATTGTGGAGAGCCATGATTGCCAATGTCCTGAAAGGACATGGGACATAGAAGAATATTAATCATATAGAACATTATTGTAACTACTTTTATCACCACCACATTGCCATAGAGGAGGACTGGTATTTCATAACAATTCAGTACACTTTTGTCTCTAACAAAATTTTCCTGTTTCTTAATACTTTGCTTAGCTTTTGGAAGGCATTTTTTTTTATATCCCAGTACAGCTTCAGATATCAGTGTTGCACTTTCCGTCATCTGCTAAAACACTTCCTAGATATTTAAATCATTGTTACTCATTCGATTTTTATATTTCAGAGATTATGTTAAAAATTAAATATTTGTTGTTTAAAATAAATACTTTTGCCATTGTTAATTTGCAGACTTATTGATGTACCTGTTTATATTCTGATACTCACCAATTTTGATAGTGATCTTCTTGCCATGGGGGCTTTTGTCAAAATGCTTTCGGGCCATTTTCTCAAAGTATGGTTCAACATCACAGGTAACCAATTCACCATCTTCAGGCAATGCTTCAGCCATGGAAAGTGCACCATAGCCTGTAAACATTCCAATTTCAAGAACTCGGCGAGCACTTTGCATACTTACAAGCATCTTCAAGATTTGACCTGTAAATGATAAAATATTCAGTCACAACATTAGCTTATGGCAAATGAATTGGCCTCAGTGGAATAATTGTTTTCATTTTTTTCCAACAATAAGAATTGAGAAAATATAACAACCTAATCTAGAATCACATGCATTAATCAAAATCAGAAACAAGCACAGCTGAAGGTTAGACTAATACTTCCAGCTAGGACCTACCATGCCATCTAGACAGGATTGAATCATCCTCATTAATGACATATTCCATTGGTGAGGAGGAAGTTCTTCAAAATTATTAATTTGTAGGACAGACTCCTAAGAGAAGGCCTCCCTGCTCACTATGATTTTAATTTTTTCAAGTCAATAGTTAACGGTTATCTATCCTACATATCCTCATAATATGTATCTATTGCTCCCTCCTTTTATGGCCTGACAACAACCTCATTTAGTAACGCTCTACTTTGAGTGGCTCTTGGGCCTTCTATTGAATAAAACAATACTATATAGAAATTAAAAAAACAGTTATTCAGAGTACTGATCTCATTCTTTTTACTGTCTTTGTTGCTATCATAATTTTAACTATTCCATAGACTTCTTCAGGTGTACAATCCTAATAGAAGTATGTGGGGGAGTGAGGTGGTTCCTGTTATGTGGTACATTTGTTTGTTTATGATTCTGTAGCACCAGTACACAAGGTTTGAGGAAGAATGGTCCTTGCTAAAACCTACAGGCTTCACTAACTTAAAACCATTTTAGCCATTGATCTTAGAAAGCAGTTGTATACAGCTGACAGTTTAGATATTTCTGAACTCATCTGGTGTCATACATGATATCCATATGAAAGTCTCAATCTGATAAGGCTATCTAAGAACATGACTTGGGTTTTTAGATTAATGCTTAAGTTTTGTAGGATTTTGCGGTGTTGGGCAAATCTACCCCTAGCACAGTCTATTATATATTTAATTTCCTTATCTATTTCATTAAATTTGATATAACTGATCTATGTACATAAGTATTTGAAGTGTTTATTATGAACTAAATCCATACCTTGAATTTTTTGATGGATTCAGGGAAGGTGAGAATATTGTTTTCATTCCAATTCCAGATCATAGTTTCTCTTCTGGAAAGGTTCGAGTCCTATTCCTTGGAACACTTTGTAGAGAATGTTGATTTCTTGTTCATGATCATTCTTATCCCAATTATGAATACTTATATTATCAGCATAGTTTGTCACATCATCTGTGGTCTGGCCTTGGTGGGTAAAGGTTTGAGCCCTATATCTTGGAACACTTTGTAGAAAATATTGATTTCTTTGTCCAAAAACATATCTCAACTATGAATACCTATGTCATCAGCATAGCCTCCTCCCACCTCATTATCAGTACAGTGGCCTCAGGAAAGAAAGCAGGATTGTT
Organism: Acanthosepion esculentum; assembly: GCA_964036315.1. Classification (NCBI taxonomy): domain Eukaryota; kingdom Metazoa; phylum Mollusca; class Cephalopoda; order Sepiida; family Sepiidae; genus Acanthosepion; species Acanthosepion esculentum. The sequence goes on from OZ038506.1 coordinate 56,892,764, forward strand.
TTCTATTAGTTGATTCATTTAGGGTGTGGTATAGAATGCTTAAATTATGAGTGCCCATCTGTCCCCATCTATGCTTGTAAATGTGCAGGGCATAGCCCAGGAAAAGATTAAAAAGATTGGAGATCTCATTTCCCTAATTTCATACACCTGATGAGGTTTGAAATGTTTCCATATTTGGGTCTGTGCCGGACTTGCTATTAGATTGATGCATTCAGAGGATTTGGAAATTGGAAGGTGGTTTCTAATGGATAAGAAGAGGAAGCCTATTCTATGTTCAATTTCCTTATCTCCTATACTACGCTTGTTATAACTTATCCATACACTCAGGTGTTTACTAATTCCACATCCTGAGTTTTATAACGGCTTCAGGGTAAGTGCTATCACTGCTTTCATTCCAATTCCAGATCATAATTTCTGTTCTGGAAATTTTTATTTTGAGTTCTACTTCTTGGAACACTTGGTAGATAAAGTTGACTTTTTGTTCAAGATCATTCTTATCGCGACTATAAATACCTATATCATTGGCAAAGCCTCCTTTATTATAAGTCCATTGGCCTCAGGAAGCAAAACAGGAACATTGCTTTCTATTAGTAGATTCATTGGGGTATATGGTATGGAGTTCTTAAATGATCAGTGTTCATCTCTTCACATCTGTGCCTGTATATATGCAGGGCACAGTCTAGGAAAAGTTCTCATTTCCACTTTGCCATATTCTTGATGAGGTTTGAAATTGGAGATGGCCAGATATGTATGGTTTTGTGAACCAATATATGATGGTTAAAAAGAAATCCCTTTTTTTTTTTTTAGAAAATTCAAAAAAACAAATTGGTTATTAATCATAATCAAAGAATGTTATTAGATGATATAAATCAATTAATCATAGAAAAATATTTACAAGACAATTAGATATCAAATTTCTAATGAACTTGTTGTGGGTTGTTTTGTCTGAATATACTTCCTTATAAATATATATGTAATTTTGTTTGGGGATTAAACAGACATCGTCTGCCCCTTAAATGAAATATATAAATTACAAACATATCATATGCAAGATACAAATCAATAAGCATATAAACAAAAAACAATAAAAGGCTTTTGTATACATTTCAGAGAAAATGGTATATTTTAAAGATCATATACGTATACAGAGATAAAAAAAAAAGTTTGCTTATCTGTCAGAGCCACATGGTCACTCAGATTGCTGTTTTGACAGACATCTGCTTCATTTGACCATCAAGAATGAAGAGATAGAAAATTTGATTTGTTTCAATTGTTGATAAAAATCCCTGTTCTGGTGCATGATGGGAGTTTTCATATTTATTTAACTATTTTTTTTTATAATGTCACTTTTTCTTTATTTATTGTTAATTACCATTTTTATCTATATTTTAAAGTAATTTTATTACTTGACTTTTAATTTTTCTTTTATTATTAATTATTTTATTATTAATTATTTATTGGTCTAACACTAAGTATTAGTGGTTATTTAGCGATTTATTTGTTTTTATCTATACAAACTTTACCTTTCATGATCAACTGAAAAGGTACCATGATAATGATAGATTTGAAAAAAAAATACAGTAATTGTGAATAGAAACCAGTTATTATCAGTTATATTTTTTTATTTAAATTGTTTTCATTATTTTTAATGATTGATGTACTATTGGAAAGTAAAGTTCATTAGAAATAATTGATATAGGGTTTGATTATTCATACTGATTGAATGGGTGTACTACGAAAGAGAGAATATTTCCAGTTTCCAGTTCCCCATTATAGGCATTAGTTTATCTGTGATATACTAACATCTTAATACAATGGAAAGGAGCAGGATGGCTGAAAGAAAGGAATATCAAATATGCATTTTGCTCTCAAAGTGATTTCATAGAAGATATTATACACAAATATGTATACACCTATCACTATTTATCCTCCACAAAAAAACTGTAATACATATGAATAAAACAAGAAGTATGAATTGTAAAGGTTTTACCTGAAAGGAAAATGGCCAGGGTGGTGGTGTCCACCATGTTCCTTGGTAGAGCCATGTGATTTGCATTTGTTCACCCTAACGCTATAAGAATGTAACATCTGTTTTCCTCAAGGCCTACATAACTGTGGTTCATCAGCCCACAAGCAGATGTCACTCACTTGCCAGCATGTGACCCTTGTGAATTAATCTTATACAAAGGGAGATAATTTAAGTGACTTGAAATTCCATCAAATGTACGAACACCAGAATTAAAAACCAATTGCGTAACTACACACAGAACAATCCTTGAAAATGAATGTAGTGAAATTCAAAAGTATGTGGGAGGAAAAATTATATAAAATGAAAGTTAATACGTATTTTGTAAATTTACCAATAACACAAAATAACTTATTTGGAAATTTGAAAGTTTAATGAAAACATTGATAGATAGAACTAGCCCATATTATTTAACAAAACATTTGACAGAGTTATTGCTACCAAAATACACCTATTATATATATATATATATATATATATATGAGTTTTCTTTGAGAGTCTAAAACTGCAAGTCCACAGAACTTTACCACTTTGGCCCACTCTCAAAAGTCTACCAACTCCCAACTTTGGCTGCCAAAATTCTCATGATTAAATTTTTTTATGAGTTTTATTCTTTGACTTATTGTTAACTACTAGTTTGGTACCTGTCACTTTGCTGATGACAAGATGATTAAATTTAAAATCTAAATTGTCCACTTATAAAATAATACATTTATTAGAAAATATATCATGTCAGAAAAATGGTTGTTTCCAGAGATAAAAAAAAATTAGCTCTTGTGATACAGATGTCATTTCAATTTCATTCAAATTGTGTATATGCATGTATGCTGGGGAGTGGGGGCATATATATTGTAATTCAATGGGCAGCCTAAAAATATTCAAAGTAAAAATAAAACAGAAGCCTTTAAAAAATAATTCTATTTATTGCCAAATAATTTCTGAAAAGTTCAATAAATTTTATAATTATCTGATTTTTTATGGTTGAAAAATTAAGTTTCTTGTCTCCAAGTGAAATGATTATAAAAATGTCTAATATTTTAATTTTTCCCTGAATTGACAATTTTTAGTTAAATTTCATAGCTGAAAATGGAATTCACTAAAAAAATTATTGAAAAGCAATAAATATGAAATGATGCCCCAGAATTTGAGGATTTTGAACAATATGTGTATAAACTGGATGTGTTATGGACATTTGCTTTTATGTAACCAGCACCCAGGCAGTTTCAATTTTCTCTTTTGAAGTATTGGCATTTAAAAATGTCGTTTGCTTTTGGAGGCTAACAAAAAAGAAAGAAAAAGACTAAAAAGAATAAGACTAAAAAACAAAACAAAAAATGAAAAAAAGAAAAAAAATGAAAAGGCTAAAAAAAAAATAAATAAATAAATAAATAAAAAAAAAAGAAGAAAAATGAAAGATAAAAGCTCAAAAAGTAGAAAATAAAATAAATCTTTTAGGTCATGCATGTGAAGTTGAAGTATCTAGTAAGCTGATGTTTATCCAGATGTTGTTGATTGCCATAATACTGTGGTATTAATGTAAATAGAAAAAGGTTTATATGTTATCATATATGGTATATCAAAAGAAATAATGGCAATTAAGCATTAAGGTAAATTATTCAGCTTCTTGGTAGTATCTTGCAGTTGAAGAAGAATAGTCAAAATGTAATAAGTATTTAATCTCAGATCAATATTTGGATATCTAATGAATAACAAAGATATTATTAAAATTCTATGAATCTAAGGACAAAGTAGGTCAATACATTCTTACATTTATTTCTTATATCAGAGGTGAGTTTTTTTTTTTCAGAATAGACCACATGTGTTGTTTGACAGGTTCATGAAAGACAATAGGTATCAAAAAATCCTTGAATAATTAGCATAGAAGAAACATTCCTTTTAGTATTGGCATTTAATAGTAAAAACTTCTCAAATAAAATGTAAAATCTGATACCCATTCATTTTTTTTTAATTGAGTTCTCACCCCAAACAAGTAAAGCCACTAAGACGCAAAGGGTTACTGAGTGTGGAAGAATTAGAAACAGAATGACTGAAAACAAAAAGAGGAATCAGGAGGACAATAGATAGTGATTGACATTCATTTAAATTTTTGAAGATTAAACTTGGTTGAAAAGAATGGAGCTGGAAGGGAGTTCCACAAGGGAGAAGTGCAAGAAAAGAAACTGTTAGCATAGAATTTATGGTAACATCTAGCCAACTCAACTGCAAATTGTTGAAATCTCAATGCCAGTCTAGTACTGCAGTCTAGTACTGCACTTAATTTCAAAGTCTAGAGCAAAGAGTTCATCCAAACAATTACTATGAAAGTACTTATAGAAAAGACACAGAGAGGCAACCCTACAGCAGTAGAAAAGTGACTGAAGCCAAGATGCAAGATCAGAACCAATATTATTGCTGATTCTTTGGATTTTATCAAATAACTCTAGCACCAGATCATATGTGGCAGCAATATTCAAAGTGGGGAGGAATGATAGACACATGAAAATGATACTTATACTTACCTATCCTAACTTCTGAACCAGAAAGAGAGTGGACATACCAAAAAGAGACTGAGAACTTTGTTTCACTACAGTCATCATAAAAAGAATAAACATCCTTAGTAGAAACTCAAGTTTTTCATACACTTCTATCTTCTTTGTTTACATATTGAACATTCACCTTCTCCTAAAATACACACAAAACTATAACA
>OZ038506.1:56902496-56952496 GCA_964036315.1 Acanthosepion esculentum
ATTTAATTTATGTATTTTTATAATTTAAATAATAATAGGTTTTAAATTTAACCATTTTCTTTTAATTTTTCAAAATTTTTAGAGTCACATATGTTGGGTTGGGAAATGAGTATATCTTTTAGGAAAGCAGATATTCATAAAAAAAATCCAGCTCACAGATTTATATTTTGGTAAGTTTCAATAGCAGCATGGTCAAAAATTATATATATATATATATATATATATATATATATATATATATATATATATATTTTTTTTTTTTCTTTACTAGTAGCATGAGTCTGTGTTTCATGCACAACGCAATCTCCAGCACCTGAAGATTGCATTGTGGATAAAACTCAGAGTTGTTCTACTTGTGAGGAAAAAAAAATGTATATTTATTAATAATATATAATTTATAGTGCTGTTATTCTACATCAAGCACTATTTTATTAATACCAGCTCTCAATGTTCAATAAATATTCCAAAACAAAAAAAAACAAAAAAAACAGCCCCTCCTGAGAAACACAATGAATCAAAAAACAACTAACTCTTTCACATCTACAATCAAAAACAATCTATCTAAACTCAACATAGAATTCGTTATAAATACATTCAAAACAATAAAAGACTTAGTCAATACTAAACAAAACAATAAGCTAAAACCTGAAAAACTCCATCACCTGTAATAATTGTCCCAAAAAATACATAGGAGAAACCTCAAGGAATCTAAATAAAAGATTATATGAACACAAAAAGGATATTTTACAAAACATGTCAAATGTGTTGGTTGCCAACCATAACAAGACTGACAATTTTTACATAAAACATTCTATTCTGATCAAAGGAGAAAACAATTTACTATGATGTAAATGTCTAAGAGTGCCTTGACCATAAGGTCATCTACAGTAGATTTGTGCCCTGGCTCTTACAAGATTTCACCATTTCTAGCAGATCTTCTATTATCACAGTGTGGAATACCTACTTACAAAAGTGATGGAAAGAAAAAGAAAAAAACTCTAAATGAAATCAGCTAGATAAAAAAAAAAAAATTCTAAAATTCCCAGCACCACTCATTTGTGCATGTGTAGTCATACCAACATAACAAATTTAGTTTGAGGAATTCCTGAAGAGCAAAACACGTCACAAGTAAACTTTTCCACTTTGTGTGTGTGTGTGTGTAGATTTATAGCAAGGTTAACAACATCTAAAACAATAGTAATAATTTTGTCATAAAAACTAACAAAATTAGTAAAATGTATTGCAATGATGAATAGAAGTCATAAAATAACTGCACATTTTTTCTAGAATCTTGACTGCAATGATTCAACAAATAAGTAAAAACCTGATAATACAATTTATCAGTTCACCCTGATTCATTATTATCAGTTCACCCTGATTCATCAAGATTATCCAATCAAAATATTTATCTTTGACATTGTTTCATGTATGATAAAAATAACTTATCTGTTCAAATTCCTAGCAAAAAACACAATTAACCAATTACATTTCAGTCAAGATCATTTTTGTTGTTGCCATAGCAGGATATAACAACACAACCATGAAAGTCAAACACAATATCACATAGCAATCACTTGCTTTCAGTGGTAAGATAAACATTTTGCTCAGTGAATGAAGTTGCTTATAGAGTGCTAGAAGTTAAATAAAATAGGATTAACCAATTACAATATAAAACATTAAATAGTATTGTCATACACCACTTCAAATTAGAACCCTTTCCGATTCACTCTACAACAAAACTTGTTGGCCAGATATTATCACTACAAGTGCAAGATTAAAAATAAAAATGCTGTTCTCTCTGCATAGGCTCTGACCATTGCTTCCAGCTCACAAATAGAAAATTTAAATGCTGGTTAAAGAAAAAATCATGAACATTGCTGCTAAAAAAGCATGAAAAAGACTGATGAGCCACATATCCACTCTGAATGTTCAAAAGGGCCCACTTGGTGATCTTCGGGGCAATTTCAGCAAGCTGGCTTGATGTGAGGTTAAGGCAAGAACCTCCTTTCACTACCAGCTTTAACACAAAGTGTCATATAGGAAGAAAATTGATAACTACTGACACCGAAGTTCAAACGTAATACTCTGGACTTATGAATATATGTTTTCCACCAGGTGTATAAATAGTGGTGTCAGGCTACTGAATCTAGTGATTATTGAGTGGAACTATCCATTTGAATTAGTGTGAATTATTATGCGTCAATGATTTGGGTTTTAATTTAGGATTTACTGGACGCTAAGCCGAGCTGTGCTACTAACAAGGTATTCACTGAGGTGGTTAATTATCTTTGATTGACATTTACTTCTTTGTTCTTGTTAAGTATTTAGTTGCAGTTGTAATTAAATAGTTTTATTTTAACATTGAAGTCTTGAGTTATACTTAATTATTAATGGCCACTGTATGTCACAAAATAAAGCCAGTACACAATCTCACATCTTCACACCCATCTTTCAAGATCTTGTCCTCTTCATTCACAAGAGTCACTGCCTTCACCCACAAGAAACATCTTAAATTTGCTTCATGATATATGACAAGAATAAAGTTAATTTTAATTTCACATATGTTGTTGCCATATCCTTCAGTCCCATTTCCAGTACATTCAATTTTATTTGTTATTCTTGCAACCATACACAGTATATAAGCAAGGTTAAGTTGATGGGAAAATTTACCAAACTTTTTGACAGTTTTTATACTTGCTTGATGGCTATGAAAAGCAGGTTTTCAACTCAATAACAACTCACTTCTTTGAATTTATATATTATTATAGCAATAAAATTAAATATTCCCTTACCTCAGGACTAAATAAAGATTTCAGTTCAAAATTCAAACAAATATCACCTGAAGAAGGCAGGAGTGTACAAAAGCCGAATCATTGTGAATATGGCAATAAAGATGAAGATAACAGCCTGAACAAGGTAAATAGTGTAAATAGTTCACTTACCTGACATTCCTCTGAGTTTCATGGATCATGAAGATACTATCCACTCATCAGGGGGTCTGATAGTAAAACTGAATTTATTCAATATATAAATTCAATTTTACTATCAAGCCCCCTGATGAGTGGATACAATCTTTGCAAAATTCAAAGTAAGGACAAGTAAAAGTTTAATTTTACATATCGTTATTATTACTCTGCTTCTTGATACTGAGCACTTTAATTAATTACAAAGACTGCTTGATTTAAAACATTATCTTACCCTGGTCAACCTCCCTGCTTTTTTACAAATGGGAGAAACATAATTTTTGCTATTTTTATTATATCGCAATCTCCAAGTCAGTTGATATTAATTTGAATGTCTGAATTTCTGGGATGATAATTTATCATTATTTACTATTTATATTCAGACTATTGTCTTCATCTTTGTTGATCTTACCACTATATTTTGGCCATTGTGCCCTCCAGCCTTCCTCAGCTGATTATTGATCTGGGTAACCTACAGGGAATTCTGAACTGAACCCTTGATTTAATCTACGGAGATAGACTGTTCTCATTCCGCTGCTCATGTCTAAGGATATCATCTAGTTCTTATTTTATTGAGTATTGTTCAGTTATTGCTTGCCTGATCCCACTGAGTGCAAGTACACACTGCCCGACCCAGGGCTTGATCTCACAACCAGTTATCAAATTCACTTGTTCCATTGCCCATATCTAGTTCTTAGTTTTATTGAGCATTGTTCAGTTATTGCTTGCCTGTTGCCACTGAGTGCAAGTACACACTGCCTGACCCAGGGATTGGTGTCTAGTAGATAAAAGCATTGGTTTGTGAACAGTGGTGGACCAAAAGATAACAAAATTAATTGTCACTCAGTTCTCTGGAGAATAAGTTAATGTTTAATGCAAGTATCAGAGGTGAACATTTCTTATAAAATTTTTATGATTTTTTAATACAAATGTTCAGTTATTTTTATTACAACCATTACGATGAATTAAATTTTAAATTATTATATTGAATAAAGAATTTTCTTTTATTGCTTATCAACCTCTTGCAGGTTACTTAAAGCTAGAAAATATTTTTAGATTGTAAGAATTTTTTTATGGAAATAATAATAATTTAGTGATATAAGTCTTACTAATTCACTAATAGGTGGGGGAAGAAGAGATGGATCATAACTTTCCTAAGGATATTTTTGCATTAGTAAATGTAATGAACTGGAATTGGAACTATCTAAACTACTCACCTGCCCAAAATCCAGACATCATGCGAGGTGAAACTTTATATGAGACTTCTTTTTTCTCCCATAGAGAGTTCCAGTCTTTTGTCATTGTCTCATGTAGAAGTCCCTGCAGAACTGGAGACGCTGGTGTATTGAAATCAGTCCCATAGGCATCACGTCTGTAACGGAGATCAATGATGTCTTCTACACGTTTCTTAAGTTTTTCATCTTGGACTTCATTGGACAATTTTGCCAATTCTTGGACAATAGGATCATAATTTAGGGTGAAAATTTTTTCTTCTTTATTCATGATGAGAGAAAAACTGAAAGAAAGAATTGATTAAACTTAGAGTATGCATTATTTTGATGTAAAAGTTTCAAACATTTTTTATTCATATAAATTCATAGCATCTTTATTCAGTTATCAAAGAATTTTCTTCACCATTCTATGACCTGACACAATCTTTAAGCTAAATTGTTTAGTCCTGAGTATGGCAATAATCTGCCTGCAAGGCCTCTGATTGGAAGATTGGAGGTTTTGAGGAACATGGAACCACCTCTTAATTGCTGTTGTTCCCAGGTCCAACATGACCTGGGGTGGTAGTACCTGTCAGGGTCCCAGCTATGGGCAAATAATGAATTTCCAAACAAAAAGAAAACACTGTAAAAGTCTAAAAATACCTATTTATAGTAAAATTATCAACAATGCATTTTTAAAGGAAAATGACCAGCCATACATTTTATAGCAAAATGACCAGCAATATATTTTATTTGTATTTGTAGGCATACAATTGTGTTCAAGATATATTTGTTTGAAGCCATGAAGTTTTGCTCAAAATATTTGGATTTCGGCATTGGATAAGCCAAAGGAGTTGATATGCCACTAAACAAAATCAATTCAACCCAATCTAAATTGTCTTTTATGCTATAATAGAAAGATTCTAGTTTTGATAAACTAACTGAAAAGAAATAGAAAAGACCAAAATCAAACAGGAACCTACCTTATGAAAAATCCCAGTACCTACAGAATAAAGATAATAATAAACCCAACCAAGCTGTAACCAGGAATATGTCTAAAGACATCAATGTATAACTGTTACTTTAAATTTCCCACCAGTCACAATCATGAAATGATTATTATCATGTGAGTGGATACATACGTCAGCACTGAGTGATAACAGTCTGTTTCAGCCTTGAAATTAATCTTCAGACAATATGTTTTCACTTGACTAATTACATATGCCGGTCATTACAGTAGTAAGGTCTATTGTATTTTCATAATAATTATTGAGTAGGTGGTAACACTTATGCTTCAAATGATTCTAGAGTCTATTAAGTAGAAATAATTGCAGATCCAAATGCAGTTAATAGTAGCTATTATATAGCATTATCTGTTAAAGACTTTTGTTAAAAGTTTAACAAAAGTTTTTCATTCACCCAAATGATGCAAAATTCATAAAAGTTTTCATAGTTTGGGTCAGATTTGGGGAAATTAATCAGGTCAAGAACTTTTCAGAACCTTTTATAACAAATTTCATCATTGGCTTTTCCTTGTGTCTGAGTATTTAATTCCTGTGCTATACTCTTTTTTTCTTTTAACCTTAGTTCTCTAAATATAAGGCACAAGAGTCATTCAAGGTAGAGGGTTACTGAGTGAAATTGTTTTAAGGGTGTAAGAGAAGATGAAAGAATACATATTATGAGGATATGTAGGGTAGATATCAGTTGACATAAACAAAGATTGTATGGAAGCATCCTCTTGGGAGTCTGTTTCACAAATTAAGAGTTCTCAATTCTTGTTTCTATGTCCTTGGTATCTTGTAATACTGATCCTTTCATTGAACATTCATCTGCACAAGTTACACCTGATTTGGCATGTCTTCCTATGTACATACAGCTAAAGCTTTGAGGCAACCAACTTATTGAGTCAGTCTACCAATAAGTATAATGCTCTCTATTTGTATTCAGTTATGCAAAAATTTCTAACATTGTATTAGAAGGACTCTGCAATCTTTACGATGACTGACAAATTCAAACAATGTGGCATTAAAATTTACAGTTTTTTTATTCTTCAAACACCTCTTTATTCCATAAAAAAAGATCTCCTGTCTTCAACAACCAGAAGAACTTCAAAATTGCACTGAAAAATTATAAGTAAATCTTTTTAAAAATAAATATCCATTGTAGATTTTTCCCAGTCAAATCTGACAGAAAATAATGTTTTATTAAATTATGCAAGCACTAACTTCATTTTTGTTAATTATATTTGTAGCAAGAGAAAAAGGTATCTCTTCTTGACCCAAACAAAAATCACAATAAAAATTAATTATAAACATTCGCAAGAATAAAAAAAAAAACAGGTCTTGTGACCTGACAAGACCCACAAGAAATGTTGTTAGGTAGAAAAGTTAATCTTCCTCTTTCTGCTCCGTGAAGTTATAGAAACAGGACGCATGCATTTCTGCATTTCATGCTCATGATAAACTAAACAGATAAGTACAAAAAATCATATTGTTTTTGATACATAGACTTTGCAAGTAGATACATGCTAACCTTGTATTAAGAATTTTTAATATGAAATATCCATATGCAAGTGTTTTTATATGAAGACTTTTGTGTCTTGTTTGAACTTTTCATATATTTATGTTGTCGTATGTTTTATTCACTTTAAATGATGTCGATGTTTCATATCTCTGCACAACATATTTTTAGTTTTGCTAAATTATTTTTGTAAGATTTCAGGATAAATTTTCAAAATGTTCACATTTGATGTTGCAAATATTTTTACTGAAATAATATCTTTAGTTTTATAAAGAAAACTATCTGAAGATGTTAATATAACTTTTAGTTTTTTCGATATATAAAAAAGGCAGTTTAACTGACAAAAAATGTATTATTCTAATAAGCTATTCTGTATAAAATTAATTCATTAATGAATAAGGCCTGAAAATTTCATTTACCGTATATTTCTGTGTACAAGGCGACCTTTAGATAAGACAAGGTTATAAAATATAGAAAATTTTCATGAATATTTACCCTATACCTGTAATATAATACAACTGCTTATTGATTATATAAAGATAATGTTATTGGATATGATGCTACTGTATCCTTAGAAATTCAAAATAAACAAAATAACAAAACTGATTCTATATCATGTTTTTCCTACACTCATCCCCTAAAAAGGGAACCGTTATTTTGTTTATGTTTCATCATGTAATCTCTTGTGAATACTGATTCTTCTTCTTTTCCTATATCTAAACAGTTACAAACAGCCTGGTTTAGCATCCTGATACCACTTTCTTATCAAAGTTGAATTTTAAACAAATCTGTGCAAAAAGTGGATCAAGAGTTTACCCAGCTTCATACAGATTTTCAGGAAATATCAGCTTCTAATTGGTCAATAAACACACAAGTGGGTGTTGCAATCCACTCACATACAAATATTTTTCCAGCACATGACAAAGTCAAGTTTTCACACTATTTTCCTGGGAGCCTGTCCCGTGGTTACATTACTTATAAATTGCAGACACAAACTTGTTCATTCTCTTCTTTTCTCTTTTCTTGCGAAAATGTAACCTTAAAGTAGGTAACTCCATTGCTAAAAAAAAGAGCATAGCATGATGAAAAAGATGCCAAATTTGACAAAAACAAAATTTTATCATCTAAATGTTTATGTTATTATGAAGAGGAAAGACCAAAGTTATTTTTAAAAATTTTTCTTTCTTTTTAGAACATTCTAAATTTTGATTAAAAAAACCTTGTTTCTCTTTGTATCACCGGAATTAGTAAAACAACATATACAATTTTAGCACGTTTTTTTTGTATGACATCAATTAATTTGGAAAATCTTGCAAAAATAAAAATAATTGTCGGATGTTAATGAAACTTTCAGAAACTATTCATAGATGATGGAAATTATTATAAATATGTTCTTTTTTTATTAAAATCTTGGCAGAAAACTTTTTTTAATATTTATTACCTCCACCCATAACTAATTTTATGAAAACTCTAGAAATTTGATTGAATCCAGTTTAGTGATTACAATAGTTAAAAACACAAGGCTTTGAGGAATGCAAATCACATTTTTTTTTTAATTGGACGAAAAAATCAGCTCTAAATTGTAACATACAAAACTCAATAAAGCAAAGATATTATTTAATTTCAAATGCTTTTATTTGCTTTTAGTTGTTTTTATGAATATGGACAATATTTTCTGAAAGCAAAAGATTTTTTCGATGAAAAATGAATTTTTAATACAATTATTTGTTATTTCTTTAATTTTAATAGGTTTTTACATTTAAATTGTTAAAATATTATAAAATTAGTTAAAAGCCGCATCCACTTTCCTAAGTGTCCTTATGAGATAGATCTTTTTTTTAGCCTGTTGTAAGTTGTATCGTTTTGACTAATCAGAAGATCTGCAGTAACTAAGAAATGTAATTTTGTGTTTATAATCGGGCTGTAATTATAAAATACGGAAGATTAACCAGAATACAATTAAGTTGCGTTATTTGAGTTAAGCATTGTTCTCCGCTGTTAAGGCCTTTACTTTTGTGAACCATGTGTAGAGAAGTTAATTTGATTTTTCAATTTTTAACTGAGAAGGGTACTTACAAGTATCAGTATCATCTTATGAAATTGATATGATCTTATTTTTATATTAATCTCAGTTATGACATTTTTCCATAAATGAAATATCAAAATTAATAATAAAATGAATGGAAATATAAATAACACAGTAAAATGTAATAAATGTACATAAAATTATAGTAGTTTATGTACACTTCTGATAAAATTTCATAAGGTACCTATAAATTAATTAGATACCTTTAATATGAAATTTAATCTCACTCTTGACAGTCTTATTTTAATTTCTTTATAATATATTTTCCATAAAGCATCCTAAACGTAAAGGTGAAAGCTAAGTACAAAAAAAATTAGATCGCTGAAAGTTTTCCTTAAAAATAACGAGGTAAATAATTTGTTCACTTAAATCTAAATAACTTCACTTCTCTCCTTCCATAGAAGGAATTATCCTTACGTAAACTATCTAAACGTCATGAAAATGTCTTTCGTCACTTGTCAAGTGACACGAAAGGTTATGACCTGCTTTGTTTTATTTTTAAACTACACCTATTCGACACAGAAGCTAAGTTAAGATTGGTTCAAAATATTTTAAATAAACAATTTCTGTTTTTCTTAAAATAAGTTTTGAAAAAATGATAACTGATTTTTAAAAGAATTTTAAAGTGAGATTTTCATATTTTTTTTTATAAAATGGAAAAAAAAGGGTTGCCATGATTATCTGCCAATTTTGATGACTCAAAAAAAAAAAGATTTTTAACGAAAATTTCGGATATGCTAAAAATACCCCCAAAATACTTAGATCTTTCCTCTTAACAATAACATGAATATTTAGACGATAAAATTTTGTTTTCGTCAAGTTTGGCGTCTTTTTCATCATGCTATGCTTTTTTTAGCGATCTCATGGAGTTACCTACCTTAAAGGATTCCAGTCTTGACCATGTGCGGTCAGACGTTAAAAACATATTCACGCATGCACATACGTACGAAATTTTACAAACTACATTACAAACATACAAAACATTTCCAAACAAGCAACAAGAACTTTTCTCTTTGAAATACTCTTCTAAAGCTAAAGTTTATTCGGCAGTTCTCAGCTTTATAATTCATTCAACTTTTGTGAGCTCAGATAAAAATACTTCAATTTCATCAGTAAAACTTTAATTCGGTCAAAGGGACATAACACCAACAAAATAGTAACCTCTATGCATGTACAATACATCATTACACAAAAATAAATATAAATCTTGTTATAAAACCATTTTTGTTCCTTCTTGTTTCATATTTTGTGGTATTTTGCATTCGTGAGGTCATGTTAACAAACAAACATCTACAAATGGTCAGATATATTAACATACCTCAGCAAATGGTAACTCCGACGTTTGAAATGGAGCAAAAAAAAAACCAATAGTCTTCTCTTCAACACTGGTGTACTCATGGCCATTTATACTACATCGACAATCACAAAATACCGCGAATAACAGTACGATAATAGTACATTCCACTGCTATTGATTTCATTGATATTGAATTATTCTTCAAATAGGTAATTTATTATGAAGTTATGCCAGTAAAAGGTAGTGTTGCGATTGGCTATGAATTAGTGTGTTGATCAGAAGGGTTTTTGGATTTTGTGATAATAAACGTGAAAAGCATGTTCTTCATATTTAATCACAACAATTTAAGCGTAGACAATACGAATTGAATAAATCTCAAAGGCAATATTGAACAAAGAAACAAAGGTAGTCGTGAATTCAATTAGAAACAAACAATGAATATTTATGTACAAATAAATTATAATACAATTTTGGAAAAGGTTGTGTTTCAGTTGAATACTTGATTGTTTGAAGAAAAGTTGAATTAAGTATTTGATGAACTCAAAGTTTATGAATGTTCATTTGTTTAGGAAAAGTGTTCACATAAAAATCTAAGGAAAATTTATCGAGAGATAAATTTCAAAAATTTCAAAGTAATGTAGTTGCGAGATTTTTTGCTGAAATTTGTATGTCCTTGTTTTGGCAGTTATCCACCTTGGACTGTATTTTTTTACATATTTGCTTAAGTTGTAGTTTCTGTTTTTGGTAGTGTGGATAACACTTTTTTAGAAACGTACAAAGATTTCAGAGAGAGAGAGAGAGAGAGAGAGAGAGAGAGAGAGGTTGAAGGTTGAGTCAGGTGTTGACGAATCTCTAGAGATCTCTCTGAAAGTGAATTGCTGACTTTACTTATTAGTAGCGAAAGTTCTTTTACGTCTGACTGCGTTAGTCAAAGACGGGAGTTCCTTGAAGGTTACATTTTGGTAATTGTGTTGAGCGGTCGAAATTGGTTTGCTATCTGCTTTGCTCGGCTCTGCTTTGGAATGCTCTCAAGATTTATTTGTAAAAATACAAATTGTGGCACGTGGCCTAGAGAGGGGGAGGGGTAAGGCTGGTCTTGACTAACTATCCTATACCTAGCTAATCGGATTCGTGACCCATTCATACATTACAATTACCCATTCATACATTACAATTGACGCATTCACCACAAGAATTCGTCCATCACCATTCGATCCTCCGAACACCATAATACTGCTTTGGAATGCTCTCTTGGAATGCTTTGGAATGCTGACACGTGTTGCTCCAATTTATATACAGTCAAAGAAGCTCCAGGAAGAATGGCGCGAAGATAATCGTGCGCGTGGGAGCGATCTGATTGGTCGAAACTGACCAATCAGCAAGCCAGATTTACGGTGATTGACCAATGGATGTAAGAAGAGTTTATTTCTAGCGGAGGGTAGACTGACTGTCGTGGACGAGTCTATAGTAGAACTGATTTTATTACTTTATTATCAGTTTTTTTATTTGATAATGTGAATCTTTTCATGTACATTATTGGTTATCACACCATGGCTATGGTTAGCTTACCGACAAAAATCACTAAGAATTTAAGGTTTCTTTTTTAGAATTGTAGTAAGACGACCCCCGATTTTTAAGGGTGATTTTCTAGATTTAAAGGTCGTCTTATACGGGTAAATATACGGTAAATTGGATAATTCCCTGGTTTTTGTTAAATTTTTTAAAACGGAGCAGTGTTTTTTGCTTTCAAGGAATAACGCGTGTATGTTGGAAATACCTCAAGAAAATCCAGTCTCTGCTGACGTTTGAATTAAATTTGAATGCCAAAGATAAATAAAATAAAACAGTTACATTAATCTCGTATTGTAACTTTTCTCTCATTCTCTATTTTTCTTCTTCTTTTTTTAAAGATATCAATATGGACGTGAGGGGTTAAAAACATTGTTTTTTAATAAAAGGAAAAAATATATTTTTAATAGTACAATAGTATATTTTACTATTATATGATATTCTATTAATTCTTTCATTAATAAATCCAGATTTTACTCAAAATCTTATTACATCGTTTAATTATTTGTCCTCAAGTTAGGAGGGTATATCTCAGCTTTTGACGGTCCCAAGTTAATAGCGACCGATCTAAGGGAGAAAACCTATTATTCTTTGTTAATGTTGGAAGTTAGCGTTTGATTTTTTTTTTTTTCGATTTAGAAGAGAAGACAGTGTCAAATCAACTTTTACAAAGTCATTGGACTTAGCTATTTTTCGTACGAAAACATTTTGGGGTGAAATACAAAAAGATTTGCTAAAAATGATCATATATGATGGGGAAAAAATGACCGAAAATTAATAAAAACAGTTTTATCGTCAAACTCAAAATTTAGAAGCTGAAAAGACCAAAGGATTTTTTGATTATATTTTTTAATCCTTTTTAACCTTCAAAATTTTGCTTAAAAATGTTTTTCTTGTGTCTACGGGTGACCATAAATATATTATGGATATAATTATTTTCTTCTATTAACATCTGTTAGTTAACATTTAATTTTATGAAATTTTGAGAAATTCCTTTTTATGGGGCTTTAATGTTTTAAGCACAAGGCTTGGAGAATTTAAAACATCCATTTATGTTTTTATTTTATTTATTATCTATTTATTGTAAAACATGAACCCTAGTTACAGAAAGTCTGCACTGAATCGTAAAAATAAAAATAAAACATTATTTAGCTTAATTCTTTTTATGAATTATATATATTATATATATTTTCTTAAGAAAAAACTTTTTTTTCGATAAATAATGAATTTTTACAAGAATTGTTTTCATTTTTTTAAAAGTTTAATTATAATAATTCATATATTTTTAAATCTTAAAATTCTGTATTAATTTGTAGCGGTTACGTGATAATCTTATTAAGTTAAAAACTACATTTGCTAGTTATAAATAGAAAAGCTTACTATAATTCAGCAAACCCTAGTATTTTTTTAAATATCTGAATTTATGTGCGTGTGTATAAACGTGCCAATTTTTGTTAATACGGACGACCATACACGACATCATCAGAAAACAAGAGCGGTAACTATAGTAAATTTAAAATTTATTAGTAATTTTCTAACATTTCCTCAACAAGCGTCTTCATGAGTAAGACTATAAAGCCAATGTACCTAAAATTCAATAAACTATTAGATTACTTTCCTAGATTTTGAAGATTACTGGGTAGTAAAAAATATTTTTTTAAAAAAGCAAAAGGCGTTCACGTTATATTTATCAAGGAATTGTTACAGTTATGTCCACCTTAGATAAATTCTCAGCTATATCTATCGAGAGAAATGTCAACACCTTATAAAAACACCCACCTCTGTTTAAAAAAGTAGGTCATATTTGTTTCAAATCAGGTTAATTAAATTTTAAATCAGTTAATCTTGCTCAAATAAATTTTTAGAAAAGTACACTTTATTTTTGAAAGATTATTAATAAAAAGAATTATGTTGACAGATTTGTCAATATGGACGATTTCAGCGTTTTTACTGATAATAAAAAATATTCCAATCAATTTGAATAAACTTAGTTTGAAATGCAAAGTATTTTGCTTAATGCAAATATTAAATTTAAAATCTATTAGCTTGATTTCATTTATCTATTTAGTTTTAAAAATAAAATAAAAGCTTCAAGAAAGATTTTTCATTTTTAAAAATGTATTTTAATTTTTTAAACCTTATACTTTTAATTGAGTTTGATCTTTTATTTTAAGTATATATATTTGAATAATGCAAAATAAAAATATTTATTTGTACAAAGTGTTTATTGAAGGCGTGAAGGCTTATGACGAAGCTGATGTCTCTCCCCTTTAAGTCTTGTTTGTAGTTGAAAAGAAAAAAAACATTTTCCTGTATTTTTTTCTTTCACAGACATTGTTTGCTTTGCAAGTGTTCAGGAAATAAGGTTAGTTTTTCGTCTAATACTGGTGTTACAGTTACCTTCACGTAGGCACGTTCGTTTTTCGCTTAAAAAACAAAAACAAAAAAAAAACACAACCTGTTTTAGAAAATCACGGTATTTTTTTTATATATATACATATATTACATCCTATTTACTTAATTTCATGAAATTTCTAGAAATTAAATCTTATGTCCAAACTTTTTTTTTATTAGTTACAAATAGGACTTCTTGGAGAATGTAAATCATCCAATTTTATTTTCAAACTTTTGCCCGTTTCTTAAAATCTGCTCCGAATAGTAAACTAAAAAATGTAATAAAACTATGACATTAATTAATTAGAAAACGCTTTAATTGCTTTTTCTAAATGTGTTATATTTAAGACATTGTGTTAAGAAAAAATTTTTTCGATGAATGAATTTTTACAGGAATTTTCATTTTTGTTAAATTTTAATTACAATAGAATAATTTATCAGAATTTAAAAATCTCCTACACCGTATTTATTTTATGTGATATAGTAATTAAGTAGTAACTATACTTACGATTCAAACATTGAAAAGCTTAATATAAGTCTTTTGCACCAATATTTAAATTTTTTTTCTTTTTTTTTTTTTTTTACTTTAAGCATTCCCATTTTTCATCTATGGTAGTCTATATATATTGTAGCATTATTATGAAAAGGTCATATATTCTAAGAGTTGTCCTCTTTTTACAGAGAAATTCGCATGTCTCCAATTCGGTATTCATTACTTACGTTTCAACAAGTTATGAACATCACCCCTTTAAAACAAGTTTTACTTTTTTAATTTCTATTTTACGAAATATATTTATTTAGTGTGGGTCATAAATTATTGAGTTACGTCTATCATGGTATTTCATCTCAGTTAAATTTTAAAATTAATCTAAGAAAATTTAAAAATTTATTTTCAACCTTAGATATCGAAAATTTATACCGAATTAGTGGAGGTACCTAAACGCATTTGATTCGATTTCGGAATTCTTGAAAGTATATTTATTTTTGCTAAAAAAAAAAAAAAAAATAAAGCTTTTCGTAAAATACGTAAAATAATTGGTACTTTTCCATTAAACAAAACTTTTTCGAGTTTTTGTAAGTTACTCAAATTTCGATATCGTGAAGACTTAAATTTGGAAGCGGAGATGTTCGAAAAATATTTTTCCAGTTAAAAAGTAAAACTAAAAGAAATCCAGTTATTCCAGTGAAAATAACAACCGTGAATACACTGAAAATTCGTACCGATCCTTACATAAAAAAATAATGAAAAAAGACTCAATTTTTTGAGAGTTAGTGCTTACATAATTTAATGAAATGTTATTTTATTACAGATTTTAAAGGAAAAAACTATATTCAATATTTAATTTTTAAAAATTTACTTGTAATTTTTCTGTTCGGTTTTTAAATTTTAACTGTTACTGTTCGTAACATGAGATTTGTTATTCTTTTCTATGTGCCATGACACTTCTGGGCGTTGGTGATCATGGCTCTCCACAATTTCCTGTCCTTTGTAACTCTTAATAAATTTTGTCTTTTTCTTTTTCTCTCAAATTTTGAATCTTGTTCCACCATTCATGTATGCTATGTGTTGTTTTCCTCTCTCTCTCTCTTTCCCTCTCTTTCTCCCTCGCTATCAATCTGTCTTGTGGGTATCAAATTTTCAAAGCCTCTTTCCATCATTATGTGACCTTGAAATTTCAACTGTCTGAACTGTTCCTGATTAGGTGTGTCCTTTTTGTTTCCATTTTCTCTAAAACTTCGTCGTTGTTCACATGTTTGGTCCATGATATTCTCAGCATCCTTCTGTAGAACCGTACTCCTGTTGCTTCAAGTCTCCTCTTCATCTGTGAAAAGAGTGTCCAGCATTCACTGCTATATAGGAGGACTGATATAATGTAACAGTTCGGTCCCCTTTTCTTTATTGCAAGAAAACAGAAATGCATTTTTTTTTTAGCAAAAGGAACAGCCCAACATACAAATTATGAATTGAACATACTAGAACCAAACGAGTACAATTTAAATAGCTGGGAAGTGTTTTAATATGGCAAAAAGTGCGACACTGAAATCCGAAGGGATATTGAGACAGCGAAAGATGCCTTCCAAAAGCTAAGCAAAGTATTAAGAAAACGAAGATGCTGATTGGTTCATGTCTTGCATCTCTGACGCATAAAAATCTTACAAGGACGCAGTAACTTTTCCATCTGTGCGTCCTGTGGATGCAACTAAAGTTTCCCATGGAAAAGTGATACATTGCACATATTCTTTCAATTACTTTTTACTTCATCCGACTCAAACGAAATTTTCTATAGTCATTCAGTAATGAATGATATTTTATTGAAAAACTTTGGGCAAATATTTTTTGGCAGGTAGTTTCACTCTTCTTTTCGAAATCTCGTGTGTACTTTTTAATAAGTTCGTCCAATCTTTTATATTAAAGAAAAATCCCTGAAGATATTATTTCAGTAAAAACTTATAAGTTATTTTTCGTATGTTCATACTTGAAGTTACTTATATGATATCAAGCTCAAAAATATTTTTCAAAGACTGGTGCTTGCATAATTTAATAAAACACGTTATTTTTTCTTAGATTGGTCAGAAAAGAAACTACACTACATAAATAACAACATTTTTTTTTATTATTACACTACAGTTCTTCCGTATTCATTTAGATTTTATTTTACTTTTTCGCACTCTTTTTCGGACAGGGTGCAATTACGGTGTTTTTATATTCTCCTTTGACCTAGGCTATCGTGCGCAAATAAAATGTTATCCTCATTCTCTTTTAAACCATCATTATTATTTGAAAATTCAGTTAATTAATCCTTACATTTACTAATAGACTTCGAAACATATCTCTAGGATAAATATTGGATTTTAAAGACAATTTTAAATTTAATTTGTTGTTTATATTTTTCATATGCAATAGCGGTGGTTCGATGAGTGACGAAAAAACGTGCCATGGTTTGAAAAAATGTCTAAAAATTTTTATTTATACACGGAAATTAATTTTCTATTCATACGGATTAGCTTAGGCCATTATCTCTCAAATAGAACCGAAATTTAAGTTCAAAGAAGCGGGAAGCATTTAAAATGCGTTTTTCGGTTTCTTTTTTAGAAATCCGTGGCGGTATTGAACAAATCGAAATTATGATGCGAAATCATTAATAAAATACACTATATATTTTTGTTCTGTGGTGAAAATAAAGAAACTCTCTAATCTTTTCCCTGACTTTCCAGGACTGATTTATTTCCTCCTGTTTTTCGTCTTTCTCTCTTTACGAGGTAGTCGGCCATTTTCTTCTTACGGTTCGCTACCGGAGTAGATTTCTAGTGGAATAAAGCTTCACTCAAGCTATATGGACTCAGCTTTGTTTCATTTCCTCTCAAACTCTTTCTACAACAATTTATTCCACTAGAAATAATCTGTCAGGATGGAGAAATACCTTAAGCTAGAACGCCTAGATCTAGACACGAATAAACCTGACTCAGCCGACACATGGCGACATTGGAAAAGGTCCTTCCAAATCTTTCTCGAAGCGGCCGGCGAAACACAACAACAGACTCCACTGAAGACAGACTGAAACTGAATCTACATATCAACCTTGTCTCTCCCACTATCTTTAAACACATCTCCGACGTGGACGATTACGATTCAGCCATGGACGTTCTGGAAGGAGTGTTTGTATAGCCTAGAAATACCATCTTCTGTGGGCATCTGCTGGCTACTCGTCGTCAACAAACTGACGAGGGTGTAGACCAGTATTTGCAAGCTTTAAAGAAACTCGCGAAGGATTGCGAGTTCCAGGCTGTTACAGCAATACAGGCGAGAGACGAATACATACGAGACGCTTTTATAAACGGAATTTCGTCTAATCACATCAGACAACGAATCCTGGAAAACAAAACACTAGATCTAGTCACTGCTTATGACCAGGCGCTAACACTTGAGATGGCACAAAAACAATTAACGTCCTACTCTCAACAGAACTCACTAAACGCATCTGTCTCTACTGTTCAAACTGAGGTAACTGACGATGACGATCAGTCTGGGTGCTATGAGGAACATACCGTGGCCGCCATTTCTGGACAAAACTGCTTCTTCCGCGGGAATCGGAGACATGATAAAATTAGATGCCCGAAACTCAATTTGCAAAAATTGCAAAAAGAAAGGACATTTTGCTCGTGTCTGCAGATCACCTACAATGGCTGCTATTAACCATGGTGAGTCTATTCTCGCGTCTTCCATTCCATCTTATAATTTCTCAGAGAGTCTATCTTGCTCGACATTGCGTGGAAAAATCAAAGGCAAGTCTCTAAAAATACTTGTTGATACTGGCAGTTCAGAAAATTTTACTCTACTCTTGGACATTGTATAGTTTCCCTCAATCTAAGCGGTAGAGAGTACCGTAATGTCAAGTTGTCCGTTATGGCTAACTTATGCTGTGATGTCATACTTGGGCATAATTTCCTACGTCAACATTCTTCGGTAAAAATACCTTTCGGGGGACTGCTTCCACCTCTCACTGTATGTGGACTAACTGCAATTAATAATGTCCCTTACCCCTCTCTGTTTGCGAATCTAACTCCTGATTGTCATCCAATAGCAGTAAAATCCAGGAGACATAGCCTACCTGACGCTAAATTCATTCATTCAGAAATATCGCGTATGCTGAAGGAAGGAATTATAGAGCCATCCCAATCGCCATGGCGAGCCCAAAAACTGGTAGTGTCTCCTGAAAATCACAAGAAGAGACTCGTCGTAGACTATTCCCAGACGATAAATCGGTTCATCCTTCTGGACATGGTAAATGAGATTGCCTGTTATCAGGTATTTAGCACTCTTGATCTAACCAGTGCCTATCACCAAGTTGCCATCAAGCCAGAAGAACGAAAATATACTGCCTTCGAAGCTGCTGGGTCTCTGTACCAATTTCGTCGAATCCCTTTTGGAGTGACCAATGGGGTAGCAAGTTTCCAGCGAGTCATTGATGACATTATCAGGCGAGAAGACCTCCGAGGAACCTGCGCCTATATCGACAACGTTACTATCTGTGGTCATAACCAGGCAGAACATGACAACAATCTAAAGAAATTTATGAATAGTGTGGCAAAGTACGGCCTAACATTGAATAAAAGCAAATGTCATTATTCACTTAGTTCAGTGAACTTGCTTGGGTATACTATAAGCATGGGTTCAGTAAAACCTGACAGACTCAAAGGATTGGTGGATCTGCCAGTACCTCAGGACCATACCTCTCTCCGACGAGCAATGGGGATGTTCTCTCACTATTCTAGGTGGATATCAAATATCTCCGAAAAATTACATCCCTTAACCAGAGTTGCCCATTTTCCTCTCGCTAAAGAACAAACGAATGCCTTCAAGCATCTAAAGGAGGAGATCGCAAAATCGTGCCTGGTGGCTATAGACTCTACTCTGCCTTTTGAGACTGATGCTTCGGAACATGCTATTGTTGCCTCTCTAACCCAAAACCGTCGGCCTGTAGCTTTCTTTTCAAGAACTTTAACTTCTGCCGAGCAAAGCACTCATCAGTTGAAAAGGAGGCCTATGCAATTGTAGAAGCGATTCGAAAGTGGAGACATTACTCGGGAGACATTTTAAGCTTATCACAGATCAGAAATCTGTCTCCTTCATGTTCAATCTTAAAAGTAAAAACAAGATAAAAAACGAGAAGATCACAAGATGGAAATTAGAACTTGCCTGTTTCAGTTACGACATAGTATATCGTCCGGGAAAGCAAAATGCTGCTGTGGACGCTTTATCACGAATTTGCTCTTCTACCATCTCTGTTAACAAACTACATATCTTGCACAAAGATTTATGTCACCCTGGGGTAACAAGAATGCTGCATTTCGTCAGAAGTAAAAATATGCCATACTCTGTAGAAGATGTAAGAGCAGTAACCAGGTCATGCCAGGTGTGTTCCGAGATAAAGCCTAGATTCATTAAAATGCCCCCTCAAACACTCATAAAAGCAAGTTAACCCTTTGAAAGATTAAGTATAAACTCCAAGGGACCTTTACCATCAAATTCTCGCAATCGGTTCATACTTACTGTGGTTGACGAATACTCCCGTTTTCCTTTCGCTTACCCTTGTGCTGATGTCTCAGCAGCGACTGTCAAGAAACATCTAACTAGTTTATTTTCCATTTTTGGAAACCCTTCTTTTGTGCATTCTGATCGTGGTACAGCTTTTATGTCGGACGAATTAAAGGCGTTTCTACTTTCTCGACGCATTGCTACCAGCCGAACAACTGCCTTTAATCCACAGGGCAATGGACAAGCAGAGAGATACAATGGTATCATCTGGCAAACGGTGAGCCTGGCTCTATGGTCTAGTAATCTCCCAGTTGCTAGTTGGGAAAAGGTTCTAAATGTAGCACTCTACTGCATTCGCTCATTGCTTTCCACTGTCTCGAACTGTACTCCTCATGAACGTTTGTTTAATTTCCAAAGGAAATCAGCTTCTGGTGATTCCATACCAACATGGTTAACAAAATCAAAATCGGCGCTCCTGATGCGCCATGTACGCGGGAGTAAATATGAGCCTTTAGTTGAGACAGTTGACATACTCGAAGTCAATCCGAACTACGCTCACGTGCGACTTAACAACGGGCGAGAAACGACAGTGTCTCTACGCCATATTGCACCATTGGATGGCAAACCAAACGGTTCACACACAGAACTTGATCCAATGGACGCCCCTATCCAGTCTAACACTTCTACTCCTCCTCCTCTGCCCAGTGCTCTGGAAAATACTGTTATTGACGATTCAGCTGCCCCCGAAAACCACCCCACTGTAAATTCCACTCCTACATCTCCCCATCCTCTGCCCTTGGATAGCTTCCAGAGGAACTCTTCAGAAGACGCTGATATATCGAATCTTCGACGCTCTTCTAGAATTCGTCGAAAACCTCCGTATTTAGCTGAAAATTATTAGCTTTGAACATCTGTTTTTCTCCTTTCTCTACTTTCAGTTTGAGCAGAGACACCCATAGAAACCACCCCTTGCCAGAAGAACGTACAAATCTGAACTTTTTCTTAAGTGGCGGAGAATGTGGTGAAAATAAAGGAACTCTCTAATCTTTCCCTGACTTTCCAGGACTGATTGATTTCCCCCTGTTTTCGTCTTTCTCTCTTTACGAGGTAGTCGGCCATTTTCTTCTTACGGTTCGCTACCGGAGTAGATTTCTAGTGGAATAAAGCTTCACTCAAGTTATATGGACTCAGCCTTGTTTCACTTCCTCTCAAACTCTTTCTACATGTTCCCATGCAAATTTCTTTAGTGTATATTTGTTTGTGAAAAATTGACTTGTAATCTTACAGTACGATTTTAAAACTCTTTTGAATATTGTTCACTGCGGATAAAATTTAAAGATGTGTTTGAAGAAGCGAAAAATATATAATTTAATCACATTATTTTATTTTATTTTTTACAACAGTTTGATTTTTTTCTTATTCTATGGAAGCTCAAAGTGAAAATCCAAAATAAAATACTAATTTATCTCTGAATTTTTTTTTTTTTGTTGTTTTTTGTAGAAACAGCTAAGACTGTGCTAAATGTGATCTTCCATATTTGACTGGATTTGGGGGGGGGGTCAGTAAGATTGAGTGATAAGATAAGCAATTTATTTGACCTTTGAACATGTTGACAAACAAGTACATTCGCTATTTTCTTGAAAAATGCATTTTTGTTACATATTTTGAAAAAGTAATATTTTTACAAGTTATAATTTTTTAACTCTCAAATTTACTAATCTTTCAAGAAATACATGTCTGGGACATACATGTTTCATATGTATCTCCACTAATTCGCTAAAATAGGGCATACCCTGGTGAAAAGTCCCTAAATTTGATGAAAACATTTTTATCGTCTAAATGTGTATGTCATTGTTAAGATACCAGAGTATTTTCGATTATTGTTTTATATTTTTTTTAATCCTTCCTAGTACATCCGAAATTTTAGTCAACAATTTTTTTTTTTTTTGAGTCAGCGAAATCGCCGAAATTGCTATAAAATCGATGATGTCCGCCATTTTTGAGACTTTTGTAAACAAAAGTTAAATTCTCCGTTTAAAAATCTTGTAAAAATAATTATACCTAATTCAAAGGTTATTTGAGGAAACTTAGAAAATTTAAAATTTACTTAATGTAAATAGAAACAAACATTACTTACTTTTTAGCAGAAAAAATTGAAAATAATAGAAGTATGTCTTACTTTTAACCGTGGTGACTTTTTCTGGAGATGTTTACATCATGATGGTTACATCAATTATTGGCAGCTAACGTCAAGGGAACTTATCGGACGAAAGAACAGAAATGACAAACTTATTTAACGACCCAGTAATTTTTTTAAATTAAATACTTTCTTCAACAATCTAATATTTTATTGTCTTTTAGTTACTTTAGCTTTACGCTTAAAGAGGATTTCTTGGAAAATAAAATTTAAAATACTAAAAAATAAAATAAACTTAAAATTTCATGACTGAGAGCGAGATAAAATATGAGAGGTATCTAATTTTTTACGTACATCTCTTATTTTATGGTAGTAGTTTTATTTATTATTAATTTTTATATCTCGGTTATGAAAAAAATTCACAAGTGAAATACTATAAAAATTAATAATTACAAATAATACCCAAAAAATTCATAAATAAAATAGGTACCTAGGTACCTCTCATTTTTATGAAATTTTTTTTTTTGATGTGTTCATTTTTAATTTTCCTTATTTTTGATTTTAATTATTTTGTTTCCGTCCCTAGAATTGAAATTAAAAAAGAATTAATAATTGCAGTATACCTCTCACTGAAAAACAATAAATTAATTATATTTAAACAATTATTAAAATATTTATTGAAATAGGACGTAAAATAAATAAAACTTTTGAAAAGGTCACTTTATAGTCGTCAGGAGAAACAACTTTTAAAACACGTGACATTAAGGTCGCTTACGGTCATCCATATAATTAGAAAAAAGATCCAAAACAGTGTAAAATTCTTCTTAAAATACTTGTGTTCGCAAATTCTAATAAGCTTTCAAATTTCTGATCCGTAAAAATAGATTTTCTTATAACAGCATTTCCTTACGGACACAGATTCAAACTTAATTTTAAAATATTTAACAACTTTATCGCATTTTTTTTTTTTATTTAAAATTTTTAAAAAAGAAAACAATTCTTGTAAAAATTCATTTTTCATCGAAAAAATATTTTGGTTTCAGAAAATAATGTCCTTAACATAAACTATTCATAAAAGCCATTAAAAAGGTTTTTTTAATTAAATAATGTCTTAGTTTTATTGGGTTTTTTTTGGTTTTTGTTTTTGTATTTTACAATTAAGAGCTGAATTTTAGGTAGCTGTGCATTTTGATTTTCCAAAAAATCGATGATTTATAATATTCTTCAAAGTCTTCTGCTTTTAAATAAATATAATCACTAAAGGGCACACCGTCGAATTTCTTGTTTTCATAAAATTAAGTAAAGAGGCGGGTAACAGATGTAGAAAAATATTTTACCACCATGACTTTCTGAAAACAAAAATGTCTAAAATAATTTCATTTTCATTCATTAGTGGGTAAATTTTGGGTTTTTTTACCCGTGCGCTAAAAATCTTTTAAAATTTTCCAAAATCGTCATAATTCCGTGCAAATGTACATGCTGAACTCGAATTAACAATTAAATGAAGAAACCTTACCGTTTTGGAGTTATCGACAAGAAAAAAAATCGGACTTCTTGTTGGTCATTCGTCCCCCATTACTGCCATAATGTTCACTCATTCACTGCGTATTACCGAAGCAGGCGTAATCATAAAATTTGGCCTATTTACTTCTATTACGGACTTTCCTTGCAGAAAATCACTACGCACTCCCGTAAACACCCAAGTCTAAAGTTAATCTTTAGCGTTAGGTGTTAAGGTTAGGGATGTGGTTTTCTTAATTAATGCAGAAGAAGGGGACAAATTAAAAAATAAAAAATATTAAAAAATAATTTACCAAGTTTGTGCATTAATTTTTTTTTATTTTCAATTTTAAAATATAAAAAATGCTTTATTGTATTATTTAATTTGTTCTTTTAATTTATCATTGCTATTCTACACAGAAAAAAGGTTTTATTGTATTATTTAATTTGTTTTTGCTTAAAGTTTTGTTATAAATAAAACTACACTTATCAAAAAAATGCTTTACGATAATGCGTAGTGATTTCAAAAGAGATATAGCTGTAAAAGAAGTAAACAGGCCAAAATTTATGATTACACCAACAAAGTATTCAACAGTGAATGAGTGAACATTATGGCAATAATGGGGGACGAATGACCAACAAGAAGAAGTCCGATTTTTATTGTCGATAACTCCAAAACGGTATGTTTCTTCATAAATATAATTGTTAATTCGAGTCCAGCATGTAAATTTGCACGGAAATGACAATTTTTTAAAAATTTAAGGGATTTTTAGCGGTCGGGAAATAAAACCAAAATTTACCCATTTGTGAATAAGTTCATAAAATAAATTAATCAAAAATACTTTGTTTTCTCCCCTTAACATAAGCATTTTGACGATAAAACTTTTTTTAAGTTTGGGGACATTTTTCATTTTCATCATGCTATGCTGTTTTTATTTCGACGAATTATTAGAGATTCATATGTTGAAATTACTTAAAATGCATTTTTAATCTTTTTTTAGAAGTCCGTGTAGGTATTCCTATAATTAAATTAAAAAGGTATCTAGTATATAATCCTATTAATTAAATTATTAATAAATTAAGTTTCATAAAAATAAAATCCTATAGAATAAAAATTATATTCATAAAGTCTAAAGATCATTTATTTTTAAACAAACATTTAACAGTTTCTAGATTCATTTGATTGATTTGTTTATCAACCTTTTTTGGTTAATTTAAGAAGCCGAAACATATTTTTGGGTGATAATAATGTTTTTCTGATACAAGTCTTAAACCATAGGTGAAAGGAGAAAAAGTGCGGTCATACTTTAACTTTTCTCAATGATATTTGCACGGAAGTGAACATAACGAACCCGACTGGAATTGGAACTCGGCCTTCCGATTTCTCATTCTGAGCCTTTATCCATTACCAGCAAATTCAAGCTGATAGCGCCTTGACCCGGTTCAATATTGCTTAACTTCGGCGATCGGACGAGAATCGGTGTTTCAACGTGATATGCCTCTCTAAATTCTAGTAGTTTTGTCCACTGTACAGTGTTAGTGTAATTCAATTTTTTTTTTACGCGGCTTTTCTTTCTTTTTTTTTATTTTACTTTTGATGTCTTATGATCTTGATGACGTGTTACGGGACTACCGTGTGTAAATAAAAATTTACAAACAAAAAAATATTATTTTTGCAATTTACAATTTTTAGGCAGATACTGACAAACAAGTAATTAATATTAATTGGATCAGGTAAGTTCAAGAATATTATATACCTGATCCAGATACTTAAAATGTAAAGTAAAACTTAAGACTTGTTAAATAAAATAGTTCAGAGAAAATTGTAAAAATAAAGAGCAATGCATTGTCTGACAAACTGAAGAGAAGTTTTAATTTTGATTAGTTGCCCATTGATAGTTATTTCAACTTTCGTTGAAGAATATTTCATATTTCACTCATTTCTGTTAGAACTGCATGCTTTTATTTACACTTTTTACACTGAATCAAACAATACAGCCATAAAAAAAAACATTGTAATTTAAATGTACACTTCTCTAGTCTTAAGTTGTAAGTAGCATTATTCATTTATAAAAGTTAAAAACTTAACGCAGTTAAATGCGTCAACAAGTGTTAAATTAAAATAAATTAATGCGCTTTTAAACACGCCAATTAAGAACTTACTTGCAAAAATTCAACAAATCGACACAACTGCTGTGTCCTGTCCTGCTACCGGATGAAATGAAGAGCGAAAACAGCCTTAACGTTTTCTTTCAAGCCCTTTTAAGTGTAATGCTTCTTAATATTTTTTTTAATTTATTCTACTTTTTCTTGAAGGAAGGAGTAATAATCACGTGACATGTGCAAGTACCACCGCCCTGTTTTATCTGTGCGTGTGATCATGTGCTTAAATTGCTGCTTAGTGTACTACTCCATGTTCATTTGTGATTTGTTGCTCGTATACTGAAATCATTGATTTAACTTTATTCAGTGGTACTTAAAAAGATGTTGAGCATGCCGCAAGATGACAGTGTAGTGTTCAGGGGTTCTGCTATTTATCATCTGTTTATTAAATATCCTTCTCTCTCTCTCGCTCTCTCATTTCTTTTTTTAAGCGAAACAATTGAATTAAAGTTTAATTCAATTGTTTTTTTTCTGTTCAGTTACCAGATAATGGATGTGTTTTTTTTTCTGAAATGAAAGCCAAAATATCGCTACTCTGTGTTTAGAAAATTTTGCCCCAAATCAGGAATTTATCTGATTCAAACAAAATTTTCAGTACGCAATAAAATAAATTCATTAACTAATAAACTGTTATATTAAATTGTTATTTTTGATGAGAAAACTTTGTGGAAATATTTTTTGGGCTGTTTCAACTCCGCCTTTTCAATATCTTGTGAGTACTTTTTAATAGCAAATTATTCTTTTTTTTTACAGTTATGTAACAAAAAATCGCTGAAGATATTATTTCACTAAAAAAAAAAAAAAAAAAGGAAGGAAGGAAATTATGCAATATCAAGTGTGAACATACGAAAAATTCGTCCCGAATCTTACTAGTAAAAAAATAAAGAGTCGGTGCTTGCATTGTTTAAAAAACACATTTTCATCACAGATTGAACAGAAAAAAATGTACACTCAATTCAATATTTAAAAAAAATAGTTGGATTTTCCTATGCGATTTTGAAATTCATACCGGTGCTGTTCGCAACAAGGGTTTCTTTTTTTTAATAAAATAACGGCTTGTTTGAAGAATGTAAAAGTGTAGTAAACTTTAAATGCCGTTTTCGAGTGTGATACTTTTTAAAAGAATTTTAATTGTTTTTTTCATTTTAACAAGTGTTAGATTATTTTTTGTATGGACGTTCAAAAAGGGAATCATTTTGCATTACCGCCTTTGATTAAATAAATACTCTTCCCTATCGGAAGAGTAATGATATGATAATAATAACTCTTAAGTTAAGAATAATTAAAAAAGACTATACTAAATGTAATTAAATATTTTATGACATCAAACAGATATGAAAACAATAAAAACAATTTATTAAACTCAAAGTATTATTTAATTTTTAAAAATATTTCTAATATAGTATAAAAAATTAAAATCATTCATTCTACTAAGTTTCATAAAAACGTATAGAATAAAAAATATTATATAAGGTTAAAATAATTGATTTTTAAACTTAAATACCAATTGATTTTGTTTAGCGGCATATCAACCTCTATTGGTTATTTAATGCCGAAATTTAAATATTTGGATTTTGATTGGTTGATTATGTTCAGCAGCATATCAACCTCTATGGGTTATTTGATGCCGTAATCTAAATATTTGGATTTTGGTTGGTTGATTTTGTTTAGCGGCATATCAACCTCTATGGATTATTTAATGCCGAAATCTAAATATTTTGAACACATTTGTATGCCTTCAACAACAGATAAAATGTATTGTTGGTAACTTTACTATAAATTGGTATTGTTGATAATTTCACTACAAATAGGTATTGTCGGTAATTTTTATATAGAAATATATTGCTAGTATTTTTACTATGAAAATGTATTTTTTCAACTTTCATAGTGTTTTGTTTTTGTTTGGGGGGGGGTCACTATTTTGTAATAGTTGGGATCCTAACAGGTGTTACCATCCAAGGTCAGAGTGGACCTGTGAACATCACCAATTAAGAGGTGGTGTTCACGTTCTTCAAAACCTCCAATCTTCTGATCAGAGGCATTGCTGCCTGATGTAGTTTATCCTCATGCCCAGGAATTTAAAGGTTGCGTGATGGGTGTATATTGTAGGTGGATGCGTGTTCACATGTAAACAATTAAAGAAGAAGCATACAAAAACTTGAGGTTTCTACTACGAACCGTTTATTCTCTCTAGCTATATGAACAAAACTGTAGTGAAATAAAGTTCTTCACCCAATATCTTTACCCAATATCACTTGGGTATGTCCGTTTTCTTTTTCTGATTCAGAAGTTAGGGTAAGCATCGTTATAACGGCCGAGCTCAAGTCAACCTTGCGCTGAGTTGGAACGACCAACGAAACGTTGTACTTACTTTACTGGTAGTGATAATGGTCGAGCTTAAAACAGCCTTGCGCTGGCTTGGAACGACTAAAGTAAAATTTGTCTTACTTCATCGGTGGAGTTTCGGCAAACACGTGCGAACGTTATACGTTTGAAAGTGCAACAGGGTTTCTTTTTTATTACTATTAATTATTATTATTTTATTTCATTTTCGTACAATACTCTTATTTTTATAGGTTTAAAAATTCCAACCTAACTATTCCATACGACACTTGTAGTTAGGTACAAAAGAGTATCCCTCTATTTGTGGAGGAGATAGTGATAATGACAATGATATACAAATTAAAAAAACTTCAATATTTATGGGAAATATTCAGAAAAGGAAACTTGTTTAATATTAATATTCGACCCTCTGCAATCTAATCGTGGTAGAAATAATAGTTAACTAGTGGAAAATAGTGCGAGATTGAATAATAATAATACACCATTCACTATCACTCACTCATTCAAACACTATAACAAATATGAAAACAAACGAAATCTAAAAATCGTAGCACTTAGTAGAGAAGTAAAATTTTGGCAATGTTTAACCTTC
Source organism: Acanthosepion esculentum (assembly GCA_964036315.1). Lineage (NCBI taxonomy): Eukaryota > Metazoa > Mollusca > Cephalopoda > Sepiida > Sepiidae > Acanthosepion > Acanthosepion esculentum. Next base: position 56,931,311 of record OZ038506.1, read on the forward strand.
GTGTCCGAAAAAAAATGGCGTGTTATTCCCTCGACACCGCTATTACTATTTACATTGTTCGAACTGTTGTCCTCATCTTCGTTGCTATATTCACAGCGTTTCGGCCGTTGTACGCTCCAGTTTTCTTCGGGTGATTGGAATTTCGAACTGAACCCTTTATTTCGTCCACCGAGGTAGATTGTCCTAGTTCCACGTGTCATACCTCTCCCGGATGTCTCAGTATCAGTTATCTCCCTTTAACTCAACTCTCCAAGTTTTAGTTCACCTCAGCTGTAGCAAGGTATTGAACTCACAACTCTTTGGGCCAAGTCACTAGATTCATCCAAAGCTTTTCTCCACTGGGCCATGTGTCCTTGAGGACAATGAAGAATAGGACAACAGTCCGGACAATGGCAACGAAGATGAGGACAACAGTCCGGACAATGGCAACGAAGATGAGGACAACAGTCCGGACAATTTCAATAGTGTAAATAATTACAATAATGTAAATAATTACAATACCTCATCTCAGAAATATAGCCAGATACCGTTATTACTGTATACACTTTTGACTCCCTCGGCAATGTTTATTTACAAGAATATAAAAATATGTGAATTAAGTACAATGCGATATTTATTATTTACTTTTTATAAAGATTTATAATGTACTATTTTATAAAGAAATAAATTTGAAAAGAAATCTCTCTATTCAAAAATTTATAAAAAAATTATAAAATTATCAAAATATGTAAATTGTAAACCAACTACAAATGTAGTATTTATTATTTACCATTTTATGAATAACTATCAAAACCTGTTTTTGTAAGGTAAAACCCGATAAAAGTTACAGACATTCTGTAATTATACACAAGGAAAACTTTGTCCACCCAAAGAATAGAGAGATATACATTCAAATATTGAGTGTTTGCAATCTTGACTAAAATCAAAAGGTGTGGTTTAGAGAAAGAGATGCTCTTCTTAACCTATTTTTACTGAATTTATGTGACAAGAGCAAGAGAAAATACTTGGAAAATGCATTCTTCAAAATTTACAATTACAGTTACTCATTGCTGTATGTGTATTTAAATTTTCTTGTTCGCAGACATTTTTATAAATTTATGAATGAAAAATATTTTCATGTTTATTTCTTTATAAAATGGTAAATAATAAATATTTTAGAGTTGGTTCACATATTTTTACAATCTCGTAAATAAAATTTTTTTCTTGTAAATAAGCAATCTAATAAATAAAGTTTATGTTTGTTGTCAATTCTCAAGAATAAAGTAAACGTATAAAATCCACATTCCTGGGTTCAGGTTTTATTAAAAATTCTAATCTACGCTTTTTAAAACAGTGCTGGAGGCAGGGAGATAAAAAGTGTATTCTGTAGGGAATAAACATCCTTTTGAGTTTTGACGCACCGTTTTGTTGTTGTTGTTGTATTTTTCATTTGTTTTTTGTTTTTTTTTGTTTATTTTGGGTTTGGGGGGGGGGGCTGAAATTTCGATCACTTAATAGGAGAGGAGTTTGAGGAATTACATGAAAGAAACAGGGACATAAATAAACAGGCCGATGAGCACACAACATCTAGCTAAGTTAAAAATGGTAGACTAAATAAATAAAATTTAAAATCTAACCTAACCATTTTCGGATTGGGCAAACGAATTTCATTTGAAAAACCTATTATGTTACAAATAATAACCTTATCATACGACCTGGTTTTACTAGGATTGTCACAGTTTGGGTGGCTTTTACCGATGTCCTGTTAAATATGTGGTGTAACTTGTGTTTACGTCGGGAGTTCATCAGTGTGCTTATGGTGGTAGGAGATTGTTTTATCGGAACTTCGAGAATGAAAAGAACAGACTTATGGGTTTAAAATAAATATTATATTTTTATTCATTATCTTTAGAATGAGTCGTGAGTCCTTTGGTATTCGGCTTAGCAAAACGTTCGTTAATAAAGCGGATATTGGTAGCAGTCGGGAGAAATATCCGTTAGTGGTAGTTTGAAGTTCAGACCATGATAGGGATAGTAGTAATCTTAGAAATATGTCAGTATTAATCTACTAAGCAGGAGAGAAATAACTGCTACTTCACACGTCACACATGGCTTATTTCTCTGCGGTACCGTTCTTTTGTTCCGTCATCTCCGCGTCCTGTCTGCTTCTAGCCCAGAATTGTCAGGATTAAATCCTTTTGACCAGGCTCGAAAATTTGTCCTGAATATTGGTTTCGGCTAACATCAAAAGTCTTCTTTTTTTTTTTGATTGACCCAAATTATTTTATTTTCCGGCGTTCTTTTCTTTTACATTTTTATAACGTAAATTATGCGTTGAGCCTCCCTGATTTTTTATATTTTTCAGTTACAAATAAGTAGGCTCTACTCCTGCAAACTTCCAGGGTATTTTGACCGGGCTCAATCTTTTCTCCCTCTTTTTTTATTTGAGAGTTGCCTTCTCATTAGTTGAGAGAAGTATAGAAACAGAAGTTCAGAGACAGAGAGTTCAGAGAGAAGGATATAAGGGTTTTAATGTAAAGCGCAAATGCCTTATTTTTATTTTTATTCTTTTTATTTTTGTTTATATATTTTATTTTTATATTTTATTTGTTTTCATCATGACTCACTACAAATGAATATTGTTGTTGTTAGGTTATGAGTCGTCGTTTGAATTTGAAGAGGTGTCGTGTGTTGAACAAAAACTAAATGTGTTGACTTGGTTGAGAAAATAGACAAACAAAAGAATGAAGCAAAATGAGATATAAATATTTATTTTATCGGGAACATTTTTTGTATAGAGAAAATTTCGAGGAATGTTCCTGAAAGAAAGTGCGAAATTGTCCGGTGAATGTCGAACAGTACCTCAATTTCAACTCCCACCATCCATACAGCGTAAAGAAAGGGATCGTCCGTTGCTTACAACACCGAGCAAAAGTCATAAATGGCGACCCAGAGACATTAGATAAAGAATTGGTCAGTATAAGTAGTACCCTACAATGTAACAACTACACTGGGTACATGGCAGCAGCCCCAAAAAACTGGGATAGGCGAGTACAAGAGGAGGACAACAACACTCAGAAAACAGTCTGCCTGCCTTATGTGAAAAGGTTACCAGATAAAATACAAAGGATCTGCGGTTCATATAACATCAGGACAACCTTCAAAAGCTGGACGACACTTCGCAGATATCTCTCCCAAGCAAGCCCCCCACCCATAGAGGAGAACATGATTAAAGACTGTGTGTATTCTATCACATGCAGCTGCGGAAAGATATATAAAGAGGAAACAGGCCGCCCCCTTTAGGTAAGGCTTCAAGAACACCAGAAAGCTGTAACATGAGGAGAAGTGGAAAAATCAGGCGTGGCTGACCACATATGGAGAGAAAAGGCAGATCACCACCCTCTGTGGGATCAGGCTGTGATGATAGACGAAGAATACCATTGGAAAATTTGTAAACTTAAGGAATCAGCATATATGCTAGAACACAAAAATCTTCTGAGCCGACCAAGCATAGAAATGAATACAATATGGGAACCAGTAATAATGAGTGTCAGAGAAAAGCGATAATAACAACAAAAATTGCAATATGAGAACTGGTAAAAAACGGTTGCTGAAGATATTAAGTTTATAATATCCAGAAATTCATATACAGATGTTCTCAAGGACACATGGCACAGTGGATAAAGGCGTTAGTTAGATCCAGTGACAGGACCCAAAGAGCGTGAGTTCAATACCTGGTTAAGGCGGTGGAGAACTTGGAGAAGGAATTAAGCAGGAGATAACTAGAGACGTCGAACTAGAACAGTCTACCCCAGTGAGCGAAATAAAGGGTTCATTTCGATGTTCCAACCATCTGAAGAAAAAAAACCCTAAGCTGCTCAGCCCGGGGCCGAGATCAAAATGTAGTAGTTAAGACCAGTCTTTCCCACACACTCCTCTTCCCCCTTGTGGTACATTTTGTATTTTTATGCAAATAAATATGAGGATCAAAATGTAGTATCCCTACACTGGCTTTTCGATCTTCTCGGCGCTTCGTCAAGAGATACCCTTCCGCGTGATCCCGTTTCCGCGGTTGATCGTCTCACTGACATGGCTCTGTTTAGGGACTCCAGCTTTGACAAAATGATTCGCCCTAATCGTTTCGATAACACCTGGACTCGGCAATCGACCAGCTACCGCCGCCGATAACACTTCTGCTCTCTTGACCAAACCGATCATCCCAGACCCGACACCGATCTCTTCTGACTGTACATACTTGTACATAACGCGCGTCTATTTTGGTAAAAATAAAAATCGACGTTTGTTTGAAATATAAACCTCCGCTTTTGTCCCCACATTGTCTTGGCTGTTCACACCTTTCTTCGAAAAACAAAAAAAAAAGCTTACGGGGGCGACATCTTTATCGGCCTCGCAACACTACTGAACGGAGCGTTAATTTTAATGTCCTATTCTGAACTCAACCAGCAATGAAAAAGAGGTAGGCACGTTTTGGGATCCCCACGTACGCATGTACTCAGTTTTTCTACGCATGTCCAAGAGCTGAAAAGTGGTTACTGCTGACAGGGTTCTCAACTCATCCGTGTCTAGCAAACAGTTTAATGTCGACTACAATATAAATTATTATTAGTTTTTTGTTTTTTTTTGTTCTAGTCGTGAAACTTAAGGAGTGTTGGGTAGTGAAAACACTTTATTATATAAAGACCTAATCTATAATTAACACTGAAAACTGTCCTGGTTTGAAGCTTGGAAATTATATTAAGCCAATTTATACGCCTGCTTCTCATCAGTACGACATAATCAAGCATACTTTAAATACTGTAATGCACTTCGTTTACATTCTAATCGAAAATGCAGATGAATCTAACCACTTCTCAAGTGGAATTTAATACTCTGAAGTTCACTATTTATAATGCTGAAAGATGTTGAGTATAATTTAACACACCCAGCATTGATGTGGCTCTGTGAGACGGTAGTTAGGCGAAGTTTTGGTGCTGTTCTTTTAGTTTTCTTCTCAACTAGTAAAAAGGAAAAATATATTTTATAGTAACAAATGTGGCTTGCAACCGTCCGGTGTAAGATTATAATTTCTCTTTTTTTTCTTTTTTTTTTTTTTTTGTCGGATCGAAAAAAGATGTTGCGTGCTTTGAAAGACCATTTTCACTGAACATTTTTCCCCAAAATATTTTTTCTTCTCTTCATGACCAATGTCGCTGAAAATGTAACAATGCATTATGGATGACGGCAATAATGCGGGGTTTTTGGAGGGTTTTTTGTTTGTTTGTATTTTTTTTTGTTTTTTCGACAACAAAGACTGTAAAATAAAAACGACGATGGCCCATGAACAGAGATGCACAGTACATCATTCCTAGAAGATATACCCAACTGGTTATGGTTAAACAACTAACTGAGAATCAAATCTATGGTACTGAACGGAATATTTACTGTAGATCATCTTAATTCATTAACACAAAACATATACATCCCGAACTATGCTAACAGCTTGGTAGTGAAATTTAGAATTTCTCGGTTTTCTTTGAATTGATTTTGATAAGACTTTTCCCAGCTGGTTTGCATAATATGGCAACACTATTGTTAGATTTTCATTATTCTGTGTAACGTCCTTTATTTTTTTATTTTTTTTCAGATTCGACAATTTTGGGGTGAACTACGCTAATAGGGTCTATCTTCTCTAAGAACAATAGGACGTGGAAAAACCTCAACGATGGAGAAAAGGAAAGTGCTAAAGGCACCTCTCTTCATGTCATTGCGGAGAAGTTAGGTCATCATGTGGACACTGTTAGACGATTTCTGACGGATCCTTCGCCAATGAAGAAACGATCCGACTGTGGGACCGCCAAGACTATGGCAGCTACGGATTTAAGGAATATTATCCGAAAGTCACTTGGGAAACCCGGACAAACAAGCAAAGTCATTTTCACAGCTGCTGGACTTCCTCATGTACTGAAAACCACCAGAAATTACATCCCTGGGACCAGGGCTTCCACGCGAGCCCCCTTTAAAGGAGTCAGTTTTCCCGTAACAGGAATTTGATGCTTCAATGGGCTCGGAAATGACGTTTGATATGAGTTGTGTTCTGTTCACTGACGAGTCCAGGGAGACTCTTGACGGACCTGACGGTTGGGCAAATGGTTGGGTCTGTTTCGGAGATAAGTGTCACCAACGTTTACGGCGTCAACATCAGGGTGGAAGTGTCATGTTGTGGGTTGGTATCATTGGAGACAGACATATTGGCCCAGTCAATGGTACCTGAAGTCTTTAAAGTGATCGCAGCCGCCTACTTCAATCACCTAAAGGAGGTCTTAGATTTATGGCTAGATGACATACCGCTGTCACTTCTAAGGACTCTAGTATTTATGACTGACAACACTCTCTCCCACTCTGTCATGGTCACCAAAGCATTCCTAGGCTCTTATGGCATACAAAGTCAAAGATTGATGGCGTGGTCGCCTGCCTCTCCGGATCTCAACCCTATCGAAAATCTTTGGTCTATCATTAAATGAGATGTCTATGCCGATGGACGCCAATTTACGTTGAAATATATCCTATGGAAGACCATCAAAGCTGCAGCAGAGGCAGTCAAACCTGCTACGATAAAAAATTTGGCAGATTTCATGACGAATAGGGTTTTTGAAGTTATCTGTCAAAATGGCGCTCAGTGTGGCGGAATAATTCATTATGTCAATAAATCATATAATATTATTATTGTTTTCTGTTAAATATCTACTCAAGGTATGCTTAATATGTATCATTATCCTTCATTTCCTCCAAAAAATGTATAGATGGGATATTTACATTCAAAAGCTATTAGCGTGGTTCAACCAAAAACTGTCGAATCTGAAATAAAAAAAATATAAAGGACGTTACACAGAATAATGAAAACCTACAATCAACGACGAAATTATTCGTACAGCCATCAATTTTGAATATTTTTATCCATTTCTCAGAATCTAATCTCCGTATGATGCCATGTTTTTATATGTTAATAAGCACAAAAAAGGAATATAAAACTCAATTTTTAGAACAATAGGTTAAATACAACAAATTTGACAGGCGAATTACGCTAAATAGGAAAAGACAAAATTATTCATACAGTAGAAAATATCGTTTTAAATTGATTGATTCGTGTAAGTAAAAGTAATTTACATAATTATTTCATCGGTGAAGACTTCTAGACTATTTATTCAGTAAAATATTTGTAATAATTCCAGCAAAGAACATCACATGGTGCATAGAGTGTAACCATTGTTATTCTTACGTTAACAACACCATGGGGAAGAGAAAGGAGCTTAGCGTTGACTTGAGACAGAGAATTATTAACTTCCACAAGTCGGGAAATAGTTATAGCAGTATTTCAAACAAGTTATCTATCCCTATATCTACGGTACAGTCCGTTATAAAGGAGTTTAAACAGTTTGGCACGACAGAGAATTTGCTTTATAACACTTCTAATCAGTTAAGATCAGAAACCATGAGAGCCAGGTTTGGTGTAATATAATAGCATCTATTTTTTTTTATTAATAATAATTATTCATTTATTCAGTTATATATGTAACATATGTCAAATGATAATCTGGGAAATAACCATTACTCACTAAAAAAAAACAAAAAAAAACAATTCCGATGTATTCATTTCTCCTGACCAGCCAATCAAATTGTATCTTTATTTTTCTTTGCTGAGGATATCCGGTAAGTTATATACCACAAAAGTAAAACATTTAGAGCGTAAGTAAATAAAATAAAATATGTTGTATCCTTCTCAAAACCTGCCAAGCTAGATGTGATAAGATTTAAAGTCGTTCAAAAGTGAACATTTGCTGACAAATAATTCGTATCTGTTCATAAGTATAAAACTTTGCAGCGAATTTAATTTATTAAAAGAATAAATTCCAACTACAATAAAAAAATAAATATATAATTATTATAATATAGCTGTACTGATATTCAATCAGCAATCGATTTTTTGTAGTTTCTTTTTCACCTAATATCGTTGAATTCTTATGGAATAGAAAAAAAGTGAATTAAACAGAAACTGATTTCGCAACACTCTCACTGTTCCTTAGCCGCCGAACGAGGGGATTCAACGCCAAAGCGTAAAGTAGGTGCGTCACTGTCGACCCGACCGTGACAGCGCAAAAGGCGGGTGACCGCTTTCAGTTCACCTGTACCACAGCACAGGGGGAGTGATACAGTAGGCTGACCCACTTGCAGAAGTCGGGTTTGAATTCGGCGGTGTGCAGAACAGCAGCCAGATATTGATGATCAACCCTATCGAATGCCTTGGATTGATCTAAATTGACCAGCGCGGATTGATCATCGTCTTTTACACCCTCTAGGATTGTGCAAAATCTTTAACTCTATGTTTAGCAGAGTTATGGGCCTGTCATCATCTAAATCCCGCCCAACACCATTGCCCTTTTTCAACAGCGTGATCACACCCCTGGAGATCCGGTTGGGGACACACCCCTGTCGAAACCAGTTGTTGAACACAACAATCAAAATCGGGACAAAGATGTGCAACAGCCCCAAGTACAATTCGTAAGGCAGACCATAAAGTCCGGGAGACTTGCCATTGCTGGCCTTCTTCAGTGCCAAGTGAACTTCGCCCTATGTGATCGCAACTAGCCGCTTCACTCGGCTCAAATCGAGGAAAGTCAGTCAAATAGCTGCGAAACTCGTCGCCACAGAGACCAGGCTCCTTGGTAAAACGGCTCTCGAAATGCCGCCGAAACGCCTTGCACATGTCTTTAGTCAACCTCAGAGTACGCCCCTCCGGAGTATCCACCCCTCGAATGTAACAGTCGGGACCTCGACGGATCTCTTCCTTACGCAATTCTGCGTCCATACTTACAGTTTCGTTAGACATCTGGTTCAACATATGTCGAACTACCTGACACTGGTAGCGCTTGCTAGCCTCATGCTCCAGAACCTACCTAGCTAAACCTATCTCTAGGGAACCCCCTACCCTGACTCTACCTGGGACAGACTATCCTTGAGAGTCTTCACTTTGTTAGCCTTATCTAGGGCGAGTCGTTGGCTATATTATGTGGTGAAATACCTAATACTATCCTTAAACCTCTCCCACAACTTATTTCCAATAACCGCTCCCACTAATTCTCGCTGACTAATCTAGTTAGCTGTTGCCGGAAGTCCCGCCTGTCCAGTAAAGACAGATTGAACTTTCAGTTTCCAGCCATTTTAGGTTTAGTACCTATCACCATCCGGGCACAGATGAGTCTATGGTCCGAATAGTCTAAACGGTGGAACATGGGACAATCTAGCAAATCTAGATAGATCCTACTTACGAACATTCTATCCAGGTAGCTGGCTACTCGGAGAGACGGCCACTTAAGAGCCCACGTCCACATCTCCCGCCCTGGATAGTCGACCCGGTATCTATCAACAAACCCAAGACTAAGCGCGATGAATCCACCAGGAACGGTCCCAACCGACGGAAATAATGACACGCCCAGTCTGATCGTTGGGCGCATAAACCGCAACGATCTGAAACGAACTATTGCTCACGACAATATCGGTCACAATCAGCCGTCCCCTCACATCGACATGGACAAGGTCCACCCTCGCACCGAGGGAACATTTAACTAACAAGGAAACACCTCTAGCCAGCTGGTCCCCCTATGCTGAATAGACGACAAAGTCGCTAGAAAACACACGAGTATCAACGTTACAAAGTGTATCTCCTGGATCGCGGCCACACCTACACCTAAGGACAAGAGATCACGATGCAGGCGGAAAGCTTTACCCGATTTCTCAAGTCCCTCGCATTCAAGCTGACTAGCTTGATAGACATTTTTTACAGTTAATCCCTTAAACACAGACCGGTTGTGAATCTGCGGGGGTCAAGACCCCGACGGATTGTCCCAGCCTACCGATACCAATATCGGGCGTAACTCGTCCGTCGGAGACAATGCCGCTTACGTCCATCGGGGAAGTGAGTTTCAAAGTCCTAGATAGAAAAGGGTGGAGCAACACTGGGACTCTCCCTGAACACATCTTTGCCATTTTTTTTAAATTCCGGAGACTCGACCTGGGGCATCCGGATCTTCGGAAACGCACCTTTTGCCCCCGCCAAGTGATCCCATTTTGAGGTCACCCCAGTGTTTCTAATGAGAGTAATCACTCCGGCGACATCTGGAAAGTTTCTGGGATCCTCTGTAGACTTGCCGTCAACGGAGGTGCACTTAAAAAGAGGCCACAAGAGGGCCTTCCTCTGAGAGGAAAGGTTCCTCTCAAGGGCCCACCTGTCTTCCAGGTAAAGTTCTCCCCATTGGGGAAAGTTTTTTCCTTTTTTCTTGAGAAGGTTTGTTGGGAGGGAGAAGACAGAGGCCTAAAAAGGAAAGAAGGGAGGCTACTTGCCTAACCTGACATTTGCTTGTTAAAAGTTCTTACTGGCGAAACAGGGGCGGATTGGGTCTTGGCTTCTACCAAGGCCTTCTCTACTTACTTTGACCAGATATATTTTCTTTCTTGGTCATTTTTTCTTCCTCTTCCTCTTTTCAGCGAAGAGGGTCGAGGTGGAGGCATCTCCTTCACCTCCATGTACAGGTCCAACTCTGGGAGAGCCTTTTGGTGGCGCTTCCTGACGCTGTCCTTTCAGCTGCTCCTTCGGCTGCTGTTTCGCCGGTTTTTTGGGAGAAACGTTGTTCTTTGGTGGAACATCCTGCTGGGGAGGAGGAGCAGCTGACTTCTCCCCCTCCTCACTACATTTGCCAATTCATTTGAACCACTGGGGGTCTGGCTCCCGCCACTGCCGCTTCCGGTGCTGCTGGTTTATAAGCTGATTCCTCTGGTGTTGCTGGTGACGGTGCCGAGTTCTTCCCAGAGCATGATTTCGAAAGGTGTCTCGCGACACCACAGTACCAGCAGAGAAGACGTCGGCCTTCAACCACAACAGAGATCTAATGGCCTCTACAGATCAGCACATTGGGAATCTCCATAAACTCTTTTATGGTCAATGTGACCATTATTTCTACATCACCGGTTGCGATACCAGTCTTGCTTCTGATGGACGAGACATCGGCGAACTCACCAAACTTCGTAAAGAAATGGCCCAAATGGTCCTCAGAAATATATAAAGGAATCCCATGCAAGATCACCTTTGTTTTCCTGGTTCCCATAGTGACTTAGCTGCATCTTCAGTTGCCAGCAGGTTGTCTCACATGGCGTTACTTATTGTGGCCAACACTTTAGCCCCAATATTGAGGCTTTTTAGGGCCTCATCCAAGGTCTTCCTGTTGACGCCGATCAATCTTCGTGTTTTTGCATCCATTGTCAACAGGGAAATTGTCTTTGTATTAGTCGCCTCAAGAATGGAGGGCAGTGGTAGCAGTTCATTTCCTTTGACAAATTCCTCAAATTGCTCTTTCAGCCCGATATAATACTCAGGTCATTTCTTTTTGCTGCTGTGGATGCCGGTTCTCTAGAGTTGTTGGGAATCTGCCATAATAGTGGCATTTCCGCGTCACCGTACACAATCAAAACAAGAATTCAAGTGACAAAGACAAAAAATGGCTAGACAAACAGAACAATGACGAACGTAGGCAAAATGTAACAATTACTTTTGAACAACATGAAATTAACTGACGTAAAAACGTTCCAATCTTACTCCCCAGATCCTTAGGTAAATAAGTGTTTTATCAAATTAAATTCAGTTTTTAAAAACAATTTTAACGTTGTAATTTAAATATATAAAAAATAAAAATTTGATTGGTTAGTTTTCCATATATTTTTACTCAAAATAAATTATTCCATTTTGAAAGTTATTATTCTCAAATTGAAAGTGACTATTCCATTTTGGAAGTTACTATTCTCAAATTGAAAGTGAAACGGTATAGTAATACATTTTCCACACCTTATCAAAGGCCTTTGAAATATCTAATGTGATCATCCTTAAGATGTATTTGCTGTCTAGTACCTCACTGGTTCTGTGAGTAATCAGCAGTGAAGCGGGTCGAGCGAAACCCGTAGTGCTTGTCGCTCAAGAGGTTATTCCTATTTATTCCTATCAAAAACCTCCTTGTTGATTACAGATTCAAAGACTTTGCTAATGACACTTAGGAAACTTATGGATCTATACTGTGAGGTGAGCGAGAGCTCACCCGTACTCTTAAAACGGGCATATACTTGGCACCTTGCACAGACGTGGGAAGGATTTATCTTTTAAGCTAAGGTCGGCGACAACTCTGGGTTATTATTCTTAGGGACAACCACTGAGATTTTGTTTGAACCGGTGGCATTCTCAGGACTTCCCGGGCTGTAATGAAATTATTACTGAGATTGTGCTCAGTGAGACGGGGGATGGGGTAGTCAGAAAGGGGGTGGTATCTGCCATATAGCGTTGAGCTTGAGGCAAAAATCGAAACAAAGAGCTTCGCCTTATCTGACGAGGATGAGATGTCCTTAGGGCCATTTATAATAGTAGGTACCGACGCTTTGCCTCTATTCAGGGTTCAATTTGTTTGCTATCAACCTTGGCCTAGACTGTTTGAGCATAGCTACACTTTGCATTTTCTAGAACTCTCCAGTGTTTTCGAGCAGTTCTGAATGCAGCAAGTGTCCTACTATACCTCTCGCTGTGATAGATATTATCGTAGTGGTTCGGGTGAGCTATGGCTGCAGCACATTTGGGTGTGAACCAGGGCTTCAGTTTCTGTTGGAGTCTTCTCTGGGTTTTAAAACTCCCCATTCTAGTAAGGATCCATTCTGGTACGAAGGCAGCCGTTTGGGAGGCAGTATGTTTGAAGAAGGCCGAGAGAGAAGCTTCTGCCATGTGAACCCTCAAGTACAAAAACTTAACTTCTGTCTCCAAAAGAAGCGGTTGCTCTTGTGTTTCGAGGATAAGCAACATTATGCTCATTTCCTTCTCTTCTCAGTACGCATAGACTTCGCCAAACAACAAGCTAGGAATAAGACCGATCTAAATTTCAACCTCACACCTCACACGGGAAAGGCTTCTTGGCAGCAGAACAAATGGATAATCTTGGTATACAAAAGCGAAGTATCTTCAAAGACCTTTGCCAACTCGAAGTAGAAAAATAATATAAGAGGACTCTGATTGTCAGTGTCTCTTACCCAAAAAATCTCACATTCTACAAAAATTCTGTACTATTCATGAGGAGATACCTGCTTTAGATGTAGTAAATTATTGTATAAGAGTAAGTGTCGTTGCCGACACTGTAGTTTGAAACTAGATCGCCAGTGAGTAACACGGGTGATTCCATTATTAAGTAGATCACGTGATCATAAAGGAAGTGAATACATACTAAGTAGGTTAACGACTACACATTCACGGTTCACTCTTCTTGTCTATCCACTATTACTATACGTTTCACTCTCTCTACTATACGGATTTAGGGTTCTCTTCTGATCATTATACTATTTGACGATTACTAAAACAAGTATTACTAATGCGGTTATCAAATGGAAGGCGTTACTACTAGTACCTGTGTCTACGAAGTCTCGAATATAACGAGCATTTTTGGAAGTGATAACGAGCTTTCGCTTGACATTGCAAAAGTGAAAAGCGAAGCTGTCCAACATCACAAAACGAATATACTTAGGTTGAAAGACACGTGAGAATAAAAAGCCGCCTAATATTTTAAAAAATGATAAGCATTCATTAGAACTTATGCCGGATTCTTTCAATGTCGGTTATTAGATGTATCTCGTAGCAGCGTCTATAGCACGTAAATTAGACAACGTGGTGTGATAGTAAATTGTTGTATAAGAGTAAGTGTCGTTGCCGACACTGTGGTTTGAATCTAGATCGCCAGTATTACTCACTGGCGATTCCATTATTAAGTAGATCCCGTGATCATAGAAGTGAATAAATACGAAGTAGCATGTTGACTAACTGATCACTATTTCTCTTCTATCAACTATACGACTCACTGTTCACTCTACTTGTCTATCCACTATTACTATACGTTTCACTCTCTCTACTATACGGATTTAGGGTTCTCTTCTGATCATTATACTATTTGGCGATTACTACATGAACAAGTATTACTAGTGCGGATATCAAAGGGAAGGCGTTACTACTAGTACCGGCGTCTACGAAGTCTCGAATATAACGAGCATTTTTGGAAGTGATAACGAGCTTTCGCTTGACATAGCAAAAGTAAAAAGTGGCGACGTGTATTCACAATGAATCATAAAATAAATCTTGCTCATATATGGCAAAAGACTGTAAGAATAAATTTAGGTGCACAAAGTATGATAGTGAGACGCATAATACTGCTCACCCCACCCCAGACTGCTCAACCACGGACAAAGGAAGCAGGTTATGTTTCCAAGCTCGACTAGGAGGCAGACACCGTACCAGTCGCAGATGCGACATCCAGATGACACGCACATACTGATGCCTGCGGGAAGTTCTTAGATCTACTACAGAAACGTCGCACCATTCGCGGGGATACTCTGGAAGAGCGCCGGGCATCCCCGAGAGAGATTTGCTTTAGATGTCGCGCGTCTTCCTCATATATGAAAAATAGATTGGAAAGATGAAGTTGAATGCACAGAGTGTGATAGTGAGGGTCACAGCAATGGACATCATCCTGGACCAGCACCGTGGACAAAGAAAACAGATCCCGTTTCCGAGCATGACGGGGAGGAAAACACCGTACCATGTACAACATCCAGACGACCCCCTCACATTGACGCTTGCTGCACTTCTTACTGCTTTCTCTGGCTCTGGAGCATTGCGTTTCTCAAAACAAAGCAGCTGAAAGAAGCAAATGGCCCCGAGAACTGGTCGCAAGTCGTTCCTTGTGGAGATGGGAAAAGAAAGTACTAGGGTACAGTCAAAATTTCCAAGAAAAAGACATCATTAAATTTTTCCATAGGCCTGTTTCAGGAACTGTCAATTTTCTTCTTCACGAGGCCTAGATTAATTGTAGCATATAATTACGCCAGAAGTGTTCTGTTACCACATTACGGAACCTGTATTGTTTTACTTCCTCTCTGTCTACTTTTTACTTTCGGTACATTTTAGATTAGTCACCGTTTTTGAAATTATATTGAAAGCAAACGCAACTAAACTTACTTAACTCACTGATGCCAAATATCACGCTGATAACCGTTACGTTACCCGCGCATTTTAAATCAATTACATGACCTAAACACAATATTCAGCAAAGACAGTTCTTTCCATGCGAAACGACTGGTTTGCTAATTTCAATCTTTATATTTGAACGACAGTTGAGAAATAGACGAAAAAATGCAGATCAATCATCTTGTACGAATATGAATTACCTGCCCTTGGCCGAGTTATGAGGGTTCGTCTCTAGATCAGATTCGACTTAACCTCTCTAATTCCTTTTTATCTGTTGTTTTTTTTTAGGGGGGGGGCTTCTGTACACCATTTGATTAATCTTTTTGATCTTCAAATTTTGTATGTTATCAAATTTTTTTATCGTTTAGCCTTCATCTTTTTCTTGCCCCTCCACAAACTACTTCAAGCAACACCACCGAGATAGAAGGCCTGTTCGTTGGGCGTGGCTTATGGGCTGACGTCACTATATGTAGTATAAACCCAGGGAAATACATTCATAGTTCTTACTGTTTGAGTATTCTTGACTCGGTTAGAAGATTTATTGAATTCTATGAATGAAATTTAAACTCCTCATTTTTTAATAAAATTTTCAATACAAATACTTAAAGGAAATTTGTATAATAATTTCTAATAAGCATAAAAAATATTTCCATAAAAAAGTCCACAAATATGCATGTGTAAATTTAAATTTGCTTAAATTTACATATGATTTTGCCTATATGTTTAGTATTTCTAAATGATTTTGCCTATGTGTTTAGCATTTCTAAATGGTTTTGAATTGTTACTGAATTTTAGAACACCTACAAAACTCATTATTTTATCAATTTAATGAAATTTTCAATAAAAATATCGACAGCATATTTTAAATGAAATTTTACCCAAATACATCTGGAACTTTCCCTCGTGTTATTGTAGTTTTTTTTTATATCTTAAATTTTGGAAAGCATTTTAAAATAGGGTGTAATTGCTCTTTAAATTTATTCTTTAGGTGAACTGCATTTTTGACCTGAGCACATAAGGCAAGAAATATCAGGATTCGATAAGAAAACCGGTACCACAATTAGTGTTTAGCCTTAAGAAGCCAATTATTCATGTCGGTGCAATCCCTAAAATTTTACCAAACTCCCTTATATTTATCTTCACTAACCCTCTCTAGAGAGTCACCAGAGTCCAGAAAAATTAATCTTGAGAATTTGGCCCTTAAAAGAGCTTTAGATCTAAGTGTTGCTGATGACTTAGAATACAAACAGCAGAGGAAATTCCACAGTCTTAATGATATAGAGAGAGAATTAAATTTTTTCAATAGAAATTACTGAAGTATAGTAAGGTAGCAAGAGACTCTTTTATATGTCACATCATCAAGTCTCCATATCCAAAAATCATTTATAATTGAACCTGGTTTTGCAGCACATGTTCTATGGTGATGTGGAAATTAATACTATAGGGGCTTTATCAGATTCCTGGTCATTTATAAATGTAAAAGACAATAGGAAAACTAATAGTTGCCAACACGTTTCATCCGATGTGAACTTTTTCGAGGCAAAAAAAATGAATTTATTAAACAAAGTAACTAATAATAACAAAACAAAATGTCCTTAGCAACTGGAAGAATTTAGAGAACGCTATTTTCATACTGTTAACTGAAATTACGTCAATTACTGTCACATGTGGAAATATTGTTTTTATTGCTGTATTGACAGATTCCTGGTCATGTAAGTGATACAAATACTTTGGAAGCTATTACTGAAAACATGAAAAAAATGGACATAGAATAATGTCAAACCAAACGTCAAAGTGTTATTGCTGTATTACATTTGGTAATGTAATAATTCTATTATTAGTGTTGCGGACCCGATAGCGGTGCAGATCTGGCTTACGAAAATAAGGCCTTGTGCCAGACACTACACACACCTACCGAATCCACAAACAAAGTAAGAAAAATAAAAAATATTAAGACGTGCTCTTTCCACCGTACAAACGTACAAAGTGAAAAGAAGTAGACAGGCAAAACAACAAAAGGTTAAGAACAAACATACATTTTTATTAAGAGTTTAACAAGTAGTGTCTTCAGTGAAGACCTTCAGTAAATGTACTGGAAAATGTAGTTGAAAAAGAGGCCAAGTAGATTGTCTTCAGTAAGGTACTGGAAATATTGTAGTGAATGAAATTTAATTGACTTGAGTGAAGACCTTCAGTAAGATACTGGAAATATAGTTGAAGATAAAATTCCGGCCAAAATTCAAATTCAAGATGGCGGGAAGGAGTTCTTCGAGAAGAAAGGTTCAGAAAGTCAGTTGTAATGCATAGTGAACATATGGCAAGGAAAAATACTCACTGCGAGAGTTTATAATTGTGAGTGTATGTAATTCTTTTTAAAGTAACAGGTTCTGAGAGTACAGTTCGAAGAATGTGAAAAATGCTTGTTCATCAGGTTGGAAGTTTTTTGAAGGTTCCTGGGAGTTGAGCGGCTCGCTAAAAGATGTTAGCCTCGGGACAAGAAATCTGTCATCGCAAGGTGACGACCGTGTCGTATGCGTTAAGATACCGAGACGAGCCATGAGGTCTAGGCAAGGTTTTGCCGAATAAAATGTCTCTGTCAGTATATATGTGGTTACCGGCGAGAGACAATTGAGCCAGCCCAGCCGATGGTCAGACGACCAAGGGGCGACTGATTTTGAAAAGCCAAATTTGCCGTGACGTCAACGCAAAAGCGCGCGAAAAATATGAATTCTTCCTCATCTTCGGCTAAGACAACGGTTTACTACTATAACCGGCCGAAAGTGAGAGGAAGGGGTGAAAATGTCGCGCGTGAGTCAAAGTGAAGGTGGGGGTAGTGATATATCCCACATTAGTACATTATTTACATTATTTTGACTATTGTCCTAATCTTTGTCACCATACTTATTACAACATTTCAACTGTTGTACGCTCCGGCCTTCTTCAGGTTGGAATGTCGAACTGAACCCTTTATTTCACTCACTGGGGTAGACTGTTCTAGTTCCACGTGCCATGTTTAATATATGTCAGTTATCAGTTATCTCCTGTTAATTTTTCCTTCTGAAAGTTCTCCACTGTCTTAACCGGGTATTGAACTCACACTTTTTGGGTCCTGTCACTGGATCTAACCAACACCTTTATCCACTGTGCCATGTGTCCTATTATTAGTGCAAGACGAATCATTTAGATATTTTTATGCAATTAAATTAATATATGAGCAGCTAAGATTAATGACACAGAGTAAGTTTGATTATTCAGCAGAAATGATGACCTTTTCTTCATTGTTGTAGAACTACTTCCCTAGAGGTTATAGGCTGTTAAGAGACACCAAAAATATAATTTTACCTAGTTATTCAGCCATCAAAAACTAACCTTATCTAGTCTTGAAAAGCAAAAAGTTTTGTTAGTTTTTTCAAATTTTTAACCAATTCAATATTCAGAGATTGCTAACCTTAGGGAAACAGAAACGTTTGCTTCACTTTGCAGAAGTTACAGAATACATAAACATATTTTATACTTGGTCGACAATACTGAATGTAAAAACACAATATAAAGGTTAGCAGCTTAACAATAAATATGCTAATCCACTAATCAATGTATTCTGCAACTGGTTAGAATCTTGGAATAGCATTCCTGGAAATAATGGGAAGCTAACAAATGAAACCTTCACAGCTTTGCATCATACTACTCAAGCAATCCTACAACTGACCAAATATTGCACAGAAAAATTAAAAATGATGTATGTATTACCTGGCAAATTTCAAACAGATCACCTAGAGGATAGATTTGGCCAGTACCAGAAACTTGGTGGAGATCAATATAATATCTCTATATGTCAAGTGTTTGAGTGTGGAAAAAAATCAGAATAATGTCAGTTTTCAAATTGAACCTGCCACTTAATAACTGATTGATTTGAAGAATTTACAGACTAATTAGGATGAAGTGGCCAAAGAGCAAAATTTAGATATTTATAAATTTAACATAAATGCAACAGATGAGGATGTTAATGAATGCAGAGAAGTTGTTTTTGTTATGTTATAGTACATAGCAGGTTATTGGTTATGCAGTTTTTGAGAAAATGAAATGCAATAGTTGTAAGAATGTAATATCTGGAAGTGATAATGAGGACAAAATACCTGAAATAAACAACCTTTTTCAGGTGATTAATATATGTTCTCTGCTATATCCTAATGACACTACTACAAATGCTGTTCTCTACTTATTGGTAAATTGACAAAAAAAATCTTCTTTACTTCATTCAGTAAATCAAAGGAAATTAGCCATGCACATAACATTGAAAGCTCTGTTATATAATGATCATCTTTTTCATGTGGACTCTTGTGGTGAGGGTCACAGTATTGAAAAATTAGAAATAATGTTTGTCTGGAGCTCTTCAAATGTTTTTTTCAATAATTTTTGTGCTAGGGAAAAGAATAATATTACTAGAAACAAGTTAACCAAAAAAGAAAACTTCAAATGTTCAGCTAAATTTCCCATCTAGTCATGTAACATTTTTTTCTACAATTATTTAAAATTTGTCTTTTATTTTCTACACAACAAAAATGTCAGTATTGTAACATTACTATTACAGAATAATTAAAGTAAAATAAAACATTCAAATTAAAACCATATCGATTTATTTTTATTGTAAAGAAAATAGTTTTTAAATAATTTATTTTACACAATCAAAATAAGGAGAATGAATTTTACAGTCTTTATTCAATATTAATAAAACATACACTATTTAGTTTAACATAGCAACAAGTGTAAAACTTTTTTTCCTTTAGAAAATAAAGTTTATTCTAAGGTAAAAATATAATCTTGGTTTCTTTCTTTTCTAATGTAATTGCAATATAAAAAATATTCTTATGTCAATATAGTAACTTTACGGAATAAAACGTTTTTATAATAATAATATTGTTTGCTTGTTTTTCTTTATTTTTATAAATTAATATTGAATAAAGTTCTAAGATGAAATTCAAACCTGGTTTCTTTGTTTTTTAATTGTAATTTTAAAAGTATTCTATACTTTAAAAAAGCCCACAATCATTCATTTTCAGTTGCTTCACTTATACTACTTGTGGTGACATCACATTTAAGCAAACAGGTATATTCTTTCAATAATGTTGCTTCAAGTCAAAGACTACTCACCACAAGTCTCCATACCTACCAACACTTTTATTCTGATGTTTTAAAATTCATGTATTTAATAATTTCCTAACCCGCGCAGTCCAGCTTGTACTATCTAATTATAGATTTTTTACAGGTATAAAACTTTTTTGTCTTGTTTCTTTAATGCCAAATATAACTCAGCTTATTAATGTGCAGTAGTCCATAACTTTATATATAATTTTTACCCAAATTCTGATCTGAAACTTTCACTGTATAATGCTTCAGCAATGTGATTAACATTCACTATTGAATTAAGAGCATTGACAGAGAAGGAAATTATGCTAAATAAAATACATATGCAGGTAGCATAACGGTTATTAGTGCCGAAAGTGAAATTGGCAATACAAGTTCAAATATCAGGCTAATCTGTTTTGTTCACTTTTGCACAAATGCCTTTGGGAAAGGCAGGAATCCATCTCTTCTCCCACCAGATATGGGTTAAATAGCAGGGCAGACTTAGTTTTCTAATATCAGGTGGAAACTATTCTAAGCGAAAAAGAACTCTAAATTCCAAGCCACTTCCAGCCAAATTTGTTTATCTATATTCTTGTTTATTTTACTTTATTGTTATTTTTTTTTGTGGTTTTGGTTCCTAAAAGTTATAATTCTCTATGGGTAGATGTTTGCAAGTTGACAAGTTGTCTGTTGGTCACAGCAACATCATTGTTTTTTCTTTAGTAGTAGCATATGTAATATATATATGTATATATATATATGCTACTACATATATATATATGTATATATATATATGCTACTACATATATATATATGTATATATATATATGCTACTACATATATATATATGTATATATATATATGCTACTACATATATATATATGTATATATATATATATGCTACTACATATATATATATGTATATATATATATATGCTACTACATATATATATATGTATATATATATATATATGCTACTACATATATATATA